>CM062291.1:142254195-142854195 GCA_031216915.1 Pictodentalium vernedei
TAGCGTATCTCGGCCAATATCGCAACTCACAAACAGTAAAACATATCAAGGTACGTTGGGGGGTTGGGGGGGGGGGGGAGACATACCAATATACATTTTCATACTTCGCTTTAATGATCGATGGGAAGTTTGCAAAAAGAGGGTTTGTCGTAGATTTTTTTACACGAAAAAAACACGAATTTTCCTGAGGATTCGTCTGACTTTTTATAAGTAAACCTACGAGAGTGATAACTCCCGACCGTATGGAGTATGAAAATGTGTGGGTCACGCACACTAAGGCCGTCGTGGACTGGCCAATTTCCACGCGTGGGCAATATTTCCACTGAAGCAATAATATTAGATTCGAAACAATAATTATGGGAATAATCATCAAAAATTTAATTAATGAAGCACCGGGTACAACCCGGTGCTTCATTAATTAAATTTTTTTCTGCTGACGATTTTTATTATCTGGTAAACGCATGCGTGGACATCGCTGCCCATGCGTGGATTACGACCAGTTCGCGGCGACTGTACGGTATATTCGTACAGTCCTGCATTTTGTACTTTGGGAACTGTGCAAAAAAGTTAAAAAAGCAGATTGAATTTAGTTATAAAGGTGCTTCGAAAACTGGCCACCGAAAACAAAAAAAAAAAAAACTCCGTCTCGCAATCCACAACTGCCGGTTTATGTCTTTTTACGCTCGCCACTGTGAGAAGGTACCTTATTTAAATTCGAGAATGAGCACACAGGTTTGAAAGAGTTTGTTTGGGAGAATGTGAAATACAAAAAAAAAAAAAAAAAAAAACAACCCTGAAAGACACCAAGAATGATAACTGCATACATTTTACTCAATTTACGCGACACAATTATCTCCCCTAGACCGTTTGGCAATCTTTTAATCGCGAAAAATTTATAAAACTATCATTGGGTGTGATTTTAGCGGTATCGCATCGCGATTTGCGAAGCAATATGTCGTATACATTGATACAGTATTGTTATTCTCACACGTATGTACAAAATAAATATTTATTTAACCCTTTACCTAACATGAAAAGCAGACGACACTTGCAAAAAGAATTCTTGAATAACTAATTTCTTTAATTTTTTGTCTCAAAAACATAGGTTATGACCCCTCGTTGGAACGAGCTCGTTCCAACGAGGGGTCATAACCTATGTTTTTGAGACAAAAAAATGAAAAATAATGAAAATTAATTGGTGATTTTTGAGAATAGCGCTGGCCGGTTTTGGCCGTTACGTTGGGTAAAAGGCTAACTGGTTGAGGGCTAGATTATTTTTGGTGGTCGAAATTTGTTTATCAAAAATTGTCAAAAAATCTTTTATTACAAATTATTAGAGAGTGCCAATAATTGTGATACAACAAATAATGTACAAATAAACTATTATTTATGTTTGACTGAAAATGAAACACGGGCAAGGCTTTTGTACTGGTACCTGCTGGTACCCCCATTTTTGGCCTGATTGTGGCTTCTAGCACTCAACTAGTTAAAAAACTCCTTAGTATTTTTTGTCTCCATTTTAGTTGTTCTATATTGATTTTGCGTTGTATGATCACTGTTACAAAAAAACCTATCAGTGAAATCAACATGGAAGCTCTATTTAATTTTAGGCTCTCGCAACTGGATTTTAAGCATCGGCGACCTTTCCATCGACAATAAAAAATAAAAATAAAAACCGCCCTCCATCATTCGTTTTTTAAAAAAATACATGAGAATCAATTATTTAATTTTGTTTGGCTTTAGTCTTGAGTTTTTGAACTATAAACCAGACTGACTTATATTCTGACTGCATCATCAAGGACTGCTTCGATAAAGTAACTAAAATATTTCATCAATCGGGACTTGCGCCATCACAGTCTGGACAAATCAGTTTTACACCCCCCGCCCAAAATCGGCTATTTTTGCGACGCCCATACTAGTGTATGTAACCTTTACGCCCCAACGTGTCAATGATGCCACGGTTTTCAAAGAGATGGCTAGCAGAGTTTCATCTGTTATTGACAATGGAATTCTAGCGTAAACATTGGTGGTGGGGCTCCACTTTACGGTTCCAAAGTCTTTTAGAGTTGAAAGCTGAAAATTTGCCCCGCTTGGCTTTCAACCCTGAAGAACGCAACATCAGGAAAAAAACTGAGGCTCCGAGAGGGGTGTAATATATAATGTGCAGAAATTATGATGGAAATAACTGAAATTATTTTTTCAACTGATATGTTTGTATATTAACCCTTTACCAACGTAAGGGCAATACCGACCAGTGCTTTTCACAAAAATCATCATTCAATTTTTATTTTTTTTCATTTTTTGTCTCAAAAACATAGCTTATGGCCCCCTCATTGAAACGAGCTAGTTGAGCTCGTTCCAATGAGGGGACGTAAGAAATGTTGTTGCCGCAAAAATGAAAAACAAAATCCTTTGCAAGTGTCGTCTTCCTTTCGTGTTAGGTAAAGGGTTAAGAGTTATCTATATAACCAAACTCACGTCGATAGTGTATTATATACACCTGCAGGGACCTGGTAGGAAGGGTCTGAGTCGTGGTTCGTGGAGTGTGGCACCTCTGAATTTCCACCCTCCCCCCACCCGCCCCGGCTACCAAATATACGAATTACTAACATCTCCCCCCCCCCCCCCCCACACACACACACTTGAGTGAGACCAATTCTTGCATGTGTTTTCTACCTTCTGAAGAAGCCCGAATACACCCTCACCCCTTATATTCGAAATATATGTTCATTGGGTTCTTGAGATGGAACTCGTTTCTTGATTGCAACAGCGCACCCTCTGTAATGCATTAGCATTTCAGATTGCGCCTTGTTTCCCTCGCTGGACGAAATATTCACTCCATTTAGAAAATACCATGAACTATGGTTAAAAAATCAATACTGTCTGTTAGAAACGGTCACTGCCACAGATAAAATGCCACGAAATCTACGGCCGCAGTGCATGAAATTTCCAACTAGTGGGGTGTGAGGCTTAAAATTTCCAACTATTGGAAATTTTGGCCGTAGTTAGGGTGGGGTGGAGTGGGGCGAGAAATTGCAGCCCTCTGTCGCCACGTCCATGTGTGCACCTCGGGAAAAAGTTAAGCAACTTTCCCCAAAGAAAATGCTGTGTAACGTTGTCCTCAAGTCGCTCAAGTGTTTCTGCCAATAATGATTATGACAAGAATGGGGTTTTATTTAATGAATGTTTCCTTTCCTGCGAGACCGCGAGACCCGAACACCGCATGTGTATGTTGCAACCATGAATATGCAAAAATGCAGTTTGGTTACCTAATTCATCAATTGAACGCCACTGTCTTTCAAGATTCAATCATTTTCTATGAACATAACACAAAAGGGTATATCAGCACTGACGTCAGAGGAAGAAAAACTTGCGAATGATCGAAATGTAATCGGCAGGTTTACCATTTACAGTCATCAGTCGTCAAATTGGCTACCATTACACTGTAATCAGTCGACTGGTAAGAGAACACTTGGGAACCACCCGATGGACTTTTTTGCACCAGAACTCCGAGAAAACCCTGAAATGGAGAAGGACTAATTCTTTAATTTTTTTTCTGGTGTATATTTTAAGGCACATACTTTGCTACAATGATTCTAAAATTATAGCCCATTTAACATTATGTCAACGCAATACACAAAAACGGAGCAATTCTGACGACGCAAAATGTTAATGGTTTCACATTTTTTCACTATAATAGAGAACGGGGGGACCCACTCATTCAATCAGATGTATTTCTTCTGTAATTTTTTAACCCCATTCCACGCCAGGATATCCGTTCAAAATAGAATGTGTTGTCACAAACAACATGCTGTGTTATGAGAAACTTGCTAAACAAACACAAATATTTCCATGCTAAAATACATCGAAAAAGAAATTTATCTCCCAGATTTCTTTGGATCCATCCTCCGGAAAACCTAAAGCAACGTACGTGGCTAGAGGGTCCTGGTTCTGGGGGTGTAGTACTGTACCCCCTGCATTTCCAATTCTACCTCTCCCCCGGCAACATCCAACTTCTGATAAAAACATCCTGCACACAATGAGTAAACAGTTTTCAACTGCTACCTGTGAGTTTCCATCCACTGAAGAAAGCCGAATGCACGCTCTCCCCCATGTGTTCGAAGTTCATGACCTTTGGGTTCTAGAGTTGGAGGAAATCGTCGACTGAGCATTGCAGACAGGGCCGAGGAGACGGGGTGGATTGGCGGGGTAGTAACCCCGGGCCCCGGATTTTTTTCTTTTTTTTGGTGGGGGGGGGGGGGGGAAGCACAGGAAACTGGAATGGGGCCTGGGTCTCGCCGGTAACGGGACAAAATTATTTTATGGGGAAATTCCCACTTGAACGTAAATAAACTGGCTGATAATCGTGTATGGCTCACTTGCACGACATACCTTTAACATATTTGTGAATGAACGTATCAAAACACTCTACAGGTGCATGTTCTGTCTCGATAAGGCCGACTATTTTGACTTTTCATAGGTGGCATCAAAGACGATGAAAGCGCCGTCATCGGCTGCTCCAAAGAAATTATTCTATGGTAACATGAAAGCAATCATAAAGCACGATCTTCATGCTTTATGATTACTTTGATGTCGCCGCAGAATAACTGTTCAATGCCATGTTTGTCTTGCAATCTTGGGAACTGGCGCAGTTTAAATGGGAATTTCTGTCATCTGATTGTCATACTTGACGGATGACTCCCGGTTTTTCAAAACTAAACTTTGGAGCTTTCTCCACTTCTTTTTTGTAACCGCTATGGTCATATACCGGGACCGCTACCAAACCGGCGTTGCTGTTTGGTTTTCTTTTCTCTTCTTCCCTTAAACTTGCCATCGCACAACATTACATTCTGGCTCGCCACCATGGTGGGACTCAAACCTCTACCATCGCCGAACTGGAACCGAATACAGCTCGCTCTCTAATAGTTTTAAAGGCGTTGAGGGATTGAGTATTGACCATCTAACACTCCAACGTAAACTGCCGGGTATTCTAACCGCGTGCAAAACCCCCTCAGACTCCATTTCGGGCAATAGGAAAGCTAGGCCTGTGTGATCCAAGTGAAATAAAATAAGGTTAACCGGGTCGCAAGGGATTTGTAAATCCCACATCGTCCCTGCGCACCTTCGGCGCGCAAAAACCTTTCATTCTTTCATTCATTCATTCGATTGTCATACAATTGTTGATTTGTCCCGGTATCGATTTCGGCGGGACAGGCTACATGTGTGTCCCGTCCCCGTATCGATCATGTTGGTACTGTTATATAGCCCCATGTTATATCGGGATTGATATATCCTTAGTGAATAATTATATTCAGGTAGATGTTTTATTTCTGCATTTTCCATACCATTTGCACTGAGTGACCTTTGTTTACATCTTTGTTACACTAATATATTGTACATATAGCTGTTGATTGTTTAAGTAGGTCAGGGACCTTGTTTACTTGGATTGTGACAGAATCACCTGGAGACTGATAGAAACTGTTAGAATTTTCATCTTCTGGAACATTCTATCTGGTTACTATATAAAGGTTTGTCAACAGATTAAAAAAAACTCATTTTTTAGAAAGCCATTTCAGAAAGACTCACTTCAGTTGTTTCCATTAGAAATTAATATTGTTTTAAAACAGTGCATTTATTATAGAAGCAGTGCTTCTTTGTGAATTTGGAAGATTGATTCCAAAAGAGAATTTTGAAGAGAATCTATTCATCTTGGAAAAGAGAATTTATACTTTCTGTGAAACAGAATAATATTATTTTGTGAAAAGCCAGGATTCTACTGGATTATTTGGAAATTACCTGTGGCGCCAATACTTCTTGGATTTTTACTCCATTTGAATTTTGCAGAGCATTTTATTATATTTTATTGGAGACTGCTTAAATTTCTAAGTGAAAATTTTATTACAAATCGACGGGATACTGTTTCCGAAGAGACATTCTTGGATTTAAAACTACCAGCTGGTAACTTTCTTCATAAGATTCTTCACCACTGGATTACTGGATTCTGTCAAACTGTATTTTGGACTAATTCAATAATTGATAAGTACCACTGTTTTTATTTTCTGTAAACCAATCAGTGTAAAAGATCTTTGTATCATTTTTTTTATATTAATTTTTTTTAATTAAACTTTAGAATAGTTAAATTCATAGTTATTGTTGCTGATTCTCAGATTTCTTTCTGTTACCAATATCAATAATATTTCCATACCGTAACAGAAATTGGGGGCTCGTTGCCGAGATTGAATATTAGATAACGAGAAAATTGCAAACTGCAATTATTATTTTGGCTCACTTTCAAAAGATTTAAATTTTCTTAGAAAAAATTTCAGTATTATTATCCCCGCATTTTAAAAAATGCGGGGATATTGTCGTGATCTCCGTCCGTCCGTCCGTCCGTCCGTCCGTCCGTCCGTCCGTCCGTCCGTCCGTCCGTCCGTCCGTCCGTCCGTCCGTCCGTCCGTCCGTCCGTCCGTACGTACGTCACACACTGAAAGGCTCCTAGGGTATTCAATTCGAAATGATCAAACTATGCTAATGTGTTCAGGTAACATCTCTAGATGTGCATGAAGGTTTCGGAATTTTGATTCGGCCCCCGGTGGTTCCAGTGGAACCACTTTTATCGTTAGAAATTCAGTTTTCATCGAAAGGCTCCTAGGGTATTCAATTCGAAACGTTTAAACTATGCTAATGTGTTCAGTTAACATTTCTAGATGTGCATGAAGGTTTCGGAATTTTGATTTTGCCCCCGGTGGTTCCAGTGGAACCACTTTTATCGTTAGAAAATCAGTTTTCACCGAAAGGCTCCTAGGGTATTTAATTCGAAACGCTTAAACTATGCTAATGTGTTCAGGTAACATCTCTAGATGTGCATGAAGGTTTCGGAATTTTGATTCGGCCCCCGGTGGTTCCAGTGGAATCACTTTTATCGTTAGAAAATCAGTTTTCATTGAAAGGCTCCTAGGGTATTCAATTCGAAACGTTTAAACTATGCTATTGTGTTCAGGTAACATCTCTAGATGTGCATGAAGGTTTTGGAATTTTGATTTTGCCCCCGGTGGTTCCAGTGGAACCATTTTTATCGTTAGAAAATCAGTTTTCATCGAAAGGCTCCTAGGGTATTTAATTCGAAACGCTTAAACTATGCTAATGTGTTCAGGTAACATCTCTTGATGTGCATGAAGGTTTCGGAATTTTGATTCGGCCCCCGGTGGTTCCAGTGAAACCACTTTTATTGTTAGAAAATCAGTTTTCATCGAAAGGCTCCTAGGGTATTCAATTCGAAACGTTTAAACTATGCTAATGTGTTCACGTAACATCTCTAGATTTGCATGAAGGTTTCTGAATTTTGATTTTGCTCCCAGTGGAACCACTTTTATCTTTAGAAAATCAGTTTTCATCGAAAGGCTCCTAGGGTATTTAATTCGAAACGCTTATACTATGCTAATGTATTCAGGTAACATCCCTAGATGTGCATGAAGGTTTCGGAATTTTGATTTTGCCCCCGGTGGTTCCAGTGGAACCACTTCTATCGTTAGAAAATCAGTTTTCATCGAAAGGCTCCTAAGGTATTCAATTCGAAACGTTTAAACTATGCTAATGTGTTCAGGTAACATCTCTAGATGTGCATGAAGGTTTCGAAATTTTGATTCGGCCCCCGGTGGTTCCAGTAGAACCACTTTTATCATTAGAAAATCAGTTTTCATCAAAAGGCTCCTAGGGTATTCAATTCGAAACGTTTAAACTATGCTAATGTATTCAGGTAACATCTCTAGATGTGCATGAAGGTTTCGGAATTTTGATTTTGCCCCCGGTGGTTCCAGTGGAACCACTTTTATCATTAGATAATCAGTTTTCATCGAAAGGCTCCTAGGGTATTCAATTCGAAACGTTTAAACTATGCTAATGTGTTCAGGTAACATCTCTAGATGTGCATGAAGGTTTCGGAATTTTGATTCGGCCCCCGGTGGTTCCAGTGGAATCACTTTTATCGTTAGAAAATCAGTTTTCATTGAAAGGCTCCTAGGGTATTCAATTCGAAACGTTTAAACTATGCTATTGTGTTCAGGTAACATCTCTAGATGTGCATGAAGGTTTTGGAATTTTGATTTTGCCCCCGGTGGTTCCAGTGGAACCATTTTTATCGTTAGAAAATCAGTTTTCATCGAAAGGCTCCTAGGGTATTTAATTCGAAACGTTTAAACTATGCTAATGTGTTCAGGTAACATCTCTTGATGTGCATGAAGGTTTCGGAATTTTGATTCGGCCCCCGGTGGTTCCAGTGAAACCACTTTTATTGTTAGAAAATCAGTTTTCATCGAAAGGCTCCTAGGGTATTTAATTCGAAACGTTTAAACTATGCTAATGTGTTCAGGTAACATCTCTAGATTTACATGAAGGTTTCTGAATTTTGATTTTGCCCCCAGTGGAACCACTTTTATCTTTAGAAAATCAGTTTTCATCGAAAGGCTCCTAGGGTATTTAATTCGAAACGCTTAAACTATGCTAATGTGTTCAGGTAACATCTCTTGATGTGCATGAAGGTTTCGGAATTTTGATTCGGCCCCCGGTGGTTCCAGTGAAACCACTTTTATTGTTAGAAAATCAGTTTTCATCGAAAGGCTCCTAGGGTATTTAATTCGAAACGTTTAAACTATGCTAATGTGTTCAGGTAACATCTCTAGATTTACATGAAGGTTTCTGAATTTTGATTTTGCCCCCAGTGGAACCACTTTTATCTTTAGAAAATCAGTTTTCATCGAAAGGCTCCTAGGGTATTTAATTCGAAACGCTTAAACTATGCTAATGTGTTCAGGTAACATCTCTTGATGTGCATGAAGGTTTCGGAATTTTGATTTTGCCCCCGGTGGTTCCAGTGGAACCACTTCTATCGTTAGAAAATCAGTTTTCATCGAAAGGCTCCTAAGGTATTCAATTCGAAACGTTTAAACTATGCCAATGTGTTCAGGTAACATCTCTAGATGTGCATGAAGGTTTCGAAATTTTGATTCGGCCCCCGGTGGTTCCAGTAGAACCACTTTTATCATTAGAAAATCAGTTTTCATCGAAAGGCTCCTAGGGTATTCAATTCGAAACGTTTAAACTATGCTAATGTATTCAGGTAACATCTCTAGATGTGCATGAAGGTTTCGGAATTTTGATTTTGCCCCCGGTGGTTCCAGTGGAACCACTTTTATCATTAGATAATCAGTTTTCATCGAAAGGCTCCTAGGGTATTCAATTCGAAACGTTTAAACTATGCTAATGTGTTGAGGTAACATCTCTAGATGTGCATGAAGGTTTCGGAATTTTGATTTTGCCCCCGGTGGTTCCAGTGGAACCACTTTTATCATTAGAAAATCAGTTTTCATCGAAAGGCTCCTAGGGTATTTAATTTGAAACGCTTAAACTATGCTAATGTGTTCAGGTAACATCTCTAGATGTGCAGGAAGGTTTCGGAATTTTGATTCGGCCCCCGGTGGTTCCAGTGGAACCACTTTTATCGTTAGAAAATCAGTTTTCATCGAAAGGCTCCTAGGGTATTCAATTCGAAACGTTTAAACTATGCTAATGTGTTCAGGTCACATCTCTAGATGTGCATGAACGTTTCGGAATTTTGATTTTGCCCCTGGTGGTTCCAGTGGAACCACTTTCATCGTTAGAAAATCAGTTTTTATCGAAAGGCTCCTAGGGTATTTAATTCGAAACGCTTAAACTATGCTAATGTGTTCAGGTAACATCTCTTGATGTGCATGAAGGTTTCGGAATTTTGATTCGGCCCCCGGTGGTTCCAGTGGAACCACTTTTATTGTTAGAAAATCAGTTTTCATCGAAAGGCTCCTAGGGTATTCAATTCGAAACGTTTGAACTATGCTAATGTGTTCAGGTAACATCTCTAGATTTGCATGAAGGTTTCTGAATTTTGATTTTGCCCCCAGTGGAACCACTTTTATCTTTAGAAAATCAGTTTTCATCGAAAGGCTCCTAGGGTATTTAATTCGAAACGCTTATACTATGCTAATGTATTCAGGTAACATCCCTAGATGTGCATGAAGGTTTCGGAATTTTGATTTTGCCCCCGGTGGTTCCAGTGGAACCACTTCTATCGTTAGAAAATCAGTTTTCATCGAAAGGCTCCTAAGGTATTCAATTCGAAACGTTTAAACTATGCTAATGTGTTCAGGTAACATCTCTAGATGTGCATGAAGGTTTCGAAATTTTGATTCGGCCCCCGGTGGTTCCAGTAGAACCACTTTTATCATTAGAAAATCAGTTTTCATCAAAAGGCTCCTAGGGTATTCAATTCGAAACGTTTAAACTATGCTAATGTATTCAGGTAACATCTCTAGATGTGCATGAAGGTTTCGGAATTTTGATTTTGCCCCCGGTGGTTCCAGTGGAACCACTTTTATCATTAGATAATCAGTTTTCATCGAAAGGCTCCTAGGGTATTCAATTCGAAACGTTTAAACTATGCTAATGTGTTCAGGTAACATCTCTAGATGTGCATGAAGGTTTCGGAAATTTGATTTTGCCCCCGGTGGTTCCAGTGGAACCACTTTTATCGTTAGAAAATCAGTTTTCATCGAAAAGCTCCTAGGGTATTTAATTTGAAACGCTTAAACTATGCTAATGTGTTCAGGTAACATCTCTAGATGTGCAGGAAGGTTTCGGAATTTTGATTCGGCCCCCGGTGGTTCCAGTGGAACCACTTTTATCGTTAGAAAATCAGTTTTCATCGAAAGGCTCCTAGGGTATTCAATTCGAAACGTTTAAACTATGCTAATGTGTTCAGGTCACATCTCTAGATGTGCATGAAGGTTTCGGAATTTTGATTTTGCCCCTGGTGGTTCCAGTGGAACCACTTTCATCGTTAGAAAATCAGTTTTCATCGAAAGGCTCCTAGGGTATTTAATTCGAAACGCTTAAACTATGCTAATGTGTTCAGGTAACATCTCTAGATGTGCATGAAGGTTTCGGAATTTTGATTCGGCCCCCGGTGGTTCCAGTGGAACCACTTTTATCATTAGAAATTCAGTTTTCATCGAAAGGCTCCTAGGGTATTCAATTCGAAACGTTTAAACTATGCTAATGTGTTCAGTTAACATTTCTAGATGTGCATGAAGGTTTCGGAATTTTGATTTTGCCCCCGGTGGTTCCAGTGGAACCACTTTTATCGTTAGAAAATCAGTTTTCACCGAAAGGCTCCTAGGTTATTTAATTCGAAACGCTTAAACTATGCTAATGTGTTCAGGTAACATCTCTAGATGTGCATGAAGGTTTCGGAATTTTGATTCGGCCCCCGGTGGTTCCAGTGGAATCACTTTTATCATTAGAAAATCAGTTTTCATTGAAAGGCTCCTAGGGTATTGAATTCGAAACGTTTAAACTATGCTAATGTGTTCAGGTAACATCTCTAGATGTGCATGAAGGTTTTGGAATTTTGATTTTGCTCCCAGTGGAACCACTTTTATCTTTAGAAAATCAGTTTTCATCGAAAGGCTCCTAGGGTATTTAATTCGAAACGCTTATACTATGCTTATGTATTCAGGTAACATCCCTAGATGTGCATGAAGGTTTCGGAATTTTGATTTTGCCCCCGGTGGTTCCAGTGGAACCACTTCTATCGTTAGAAAATCAGTTTTCATCGAAAGGCTCCTAAGGTATTCAATTCGAAACGTTTAAACTATGCTAATGTGTTCAGGTAACATCTCTAGATGTGCATGAAGGTTTCGAAATTTTGATTCGGCCCCCGGTGGTTCCAGTAGAACCACTTTTATCATTAGAAAATCAGTTTTCATCAAAAGGCTCCTAGGGTATTCAATTCGAAACGTTTAAACTATGCTAATGTATTCAGGTAACATCTCTAGATGTGCATGAAGGTTTCGGAATTTTGATTTTGCCCCCGGTGGTTCCAGTGGAACCACTTTTATCATTAGATAATCAGTTTTCATCGAAAGGCTCCTAGGGTATTCAATTCGAAACGTTTAATCTATGCTAATGTGTTCAGGTAACATCTCTAGATGTGCATGAAGGTTTCGGAATTTTGATTTTGCCCCCGGTGGTTCCAGTGGAACCACTTTTATCGTTAGAAAATCAGTTTTCATCGAAAGGCTCCTAGGGTATTTAATTTGAAACGCTTAAAGTATGCTAGTGTGTTCAGGTAACATCTCTAGATGTGCAGGAAGGTTTCGGAATTTTGATTCGGCCCCCGGTGGTTCCAGTGGAACCACTTTTATCGTTAGAAAATCAATTTTCATCGAAAGGCTCCTAGGGTATTCAATTCGAAACGTTTAAACTATGCTAATGTGTTCAGGTCACATCTCTAGATGTGCATGAAGGTTTCGGAATTTTGATTTTGCCCCTGGTGGTTCCAGTGGAACCACTTTCATCGTTAGAAAATCAGTTTTCATCGAAAGGCTCCTAGGGTATTTAATTCGAAACGCTTAAACTATGCTAATGTGTTCAGGTAACATCTCTTGATGTGCATGAAGGTTTCGGAATTTTGATTCGGCCCCCGGTGGTTCCAGTGGAACCACTTTTATCATTAGAAATTCAGTTTTCATCGAAAGGCTCCTAGGGTATTCAATTCGAAACGTTTAAACTATGCTAATGTGTTCAGTTAACATTTCTAGATGTGCATGAAGGTTTCGGAATTTTGATTTTGCCCCCGGTGGTTCCAGTGGAACCACTTTTATCGTTAGAAAATCAGTTTTCATCGAAAGGCTCCTAGGGTATTTAATTCGAAACGCTTAAACTATGCTAATGTGTTCAGGTAACATCTCTTGATGTGCATGAAGGTTTCGGAATTTTGATTCGGCCCCCGGTGGTTCCAGTGAAACCACTTTTATTGTTAGAAAATCAGTTTTCATCGAAAGGCTCCTAGGGTATTCAATTCGAAACGTTTAAACTATGCTAATGTGTTCAGGTAACATCTCTAGATTTGCATGAAGGTTTCTGAATTTTGATTTTGCTCCCAGTGGAACCACTTTTATCTTTAGAAAATCAGTTTTCATCGAAAGGCTCCTAGGGTATTTAATTCTAAACGCTTATACTATGCTAATGTATTCAGGTAACATCCCCAGATGTGCATGAAGGTTTCGGAATTTTGATTTTGCCCCCGGTGGTTCCAGTGGAACCACTTCTATCGTTAGAAAATCAGTTTTCATCGAAAGGCTCCTAAGGTATTCAATTCGAAACGTTTAAACTATGCTAATGTGTTCAGGTAACATCTCTAGATGTGCATGAAGGTTTCGAAATTTTGATTCGGCCCCCGGTGGTTCCAGTAGAACCACTTTTATCATTAGAAAATCAGTTTTCATCAAAAGGCTCCTAGGGTATTCAATTCGAAACGTTTAAACTATGCTAATGTATTCAGGTAACATCTCTAGATGTGCATGAAGGTTTCGGAATTTTGATTTTGCCCCCGGTGGTTCCAGTGGAACCACTTTTATCATTAGATAATCAGTTTTCATCGAAAGGCTCCTAGGGTATTCAATTCGAAACGTTTAAACTATGCTAATGTGTTCAGGTAACATCTCTAGATGTGCATGAAGGTTTCGGAATTTTGATTTTGCCCCCGGTGGTTCCAGTGGAACCACTTTTATCGTTAGAAAATCAGTTTTCATCGAAAGGCTCCTAGGGTATTTAATTTGAAACGCTTAAACTATGCTAATGTGTTCAGGTAACATCTCTACATGTGCAGGAAGGTTTCGGAATTTTGATTCGGCCCCCGGTGGTTCCAGTGGAACCACTTTTATCGTTAGAAAATCAGTTTTCATCGAAAGGCTCCTAGGGTATTCAATTCGAAACGTTTAAACTATGCTAATGTGTTCAGGTCACATCTCTAGATGTGCATGAAGGTTTCGGAATTTTGATTTTGCCCCTGGTGGTTCCAGTGGAACCACTTTCATCGTTAGAAAATCAGTTTTTATCGAAAGGCTCCTAGGGTATTTAATTCGAAACGCTTAAACTATGCTAATGTGTTCAGGTAACATCTCTAGATGTGCATGAAGGTTTCGGAATTTTGATTCGGCCCCCGGTGGTTCCAGTGGAACCACTTTTATCGTTAGAAAATCAGTTTTCATCGAAAGGCTCCTAGGGTGTTCAATTCGAAACGTTTAAACTATGCTAATGTGTTCAGATAACATCTCTAGATGTGCATGGAGGTTTCGAAATTTTGATTTTGCCCCCGGTGGTTCCAGTGGAACCACTTTTATTGTTAGAAAATCAGTTTTCATCGAAAGGCTCCTAGGGTATTCAATTCGAAACGTTTAAACTATGCTAATGTGTTCAGGTAACATCTCTAGATGTGCAGGAAGCTTTCGGAATTTTGATTTTGCCCCGGGTGGTTCAAGTGGAACCACTTTTATCGTTAGAAAATCAGTTTTCATCGAAAGGCTCCTAGGGTATTTAATTCGAAACGCTTAAACTATGCTAATGTGTTCAGGTAACATCTCTAGATGTGCATGAAGGTTTCGGAATTTTGATTTTGCCCATGGTGGTTCCAGTGGAACCACTTTTATCGTTAGAAAATCAGTTTTCATCGAAAGGCTCCTAGGGTATTCAATTCGAAACGTTTAAACTATGCTAATGTGTTCAGGTAACATCTCTAGATGTGCATGAAGGTTTCGGAATTTTGATTTTGCCCCCGGTGGTTCCAGTGGAACCACTTTTATCGTTAGAAAATCAGTTTTCATCGAAAGGCTTCTAGGGTATTTAATTCGAAATGCTTATACTATGCTAATGTGTTCAGGTAACATCTCTAGATGTGCATGAAGGTTTCGGAATTCTGATTTTGCCCCCGGTGGTTCCAGTGGAACCACTTTTATCGTTAGAAAATCAGTTTTCATCGAAAGGCTCATAGGGTATTTAATTCGAAACGCTTAAACTATGCTAATGTGTTCAGGCAGCAACTCTAGATGTGCATGAAGGTTTCGGAATTTTGATTCGGCCCCCGGTGGTTCCAGTGGAACCACTTTTATCGTTAGAAAATCAGTTTTTATCAAAAGGCTCTTAGGGTATTTAATTTGAAACATTTAAACTATGCTAATGTGTTCAGGTAACATTTCTAGATCTGCATAAAGGTTTTGGAATTTTGATTTTGCCCCAGGTGGTTCTAGTGGAACCACTTTTATCATTAGAAAATCAGTTTTCATCGAAAGGCTCCTTGGGTATTAATTCGAAACGTTAAGAATATGCTAAGGTGTTGCTAAGGAAATGCGGGGATACACCATTGTGTGGTTTGCACACAAATTACTCGATCTAGTTATTTATATAATCTGAGAACCAGCAAACCTTTTCATCGTTGTGTTTATTGTGACAGAATTTATATCTGAATTTGAAAGGTCTCCTAGTTTGGCCCTTTTAGAATCTCTTAAGAAGGAGGATTTATTCCAACTTGCTCATTATCTAAAATTACCTGCCACCCCTGGTCTAAACAAACATAAACTTAAACAGCTCATTGTTAATCATTATATGGAAGAAGGTCTTTTGCCTCAGTCTGAAACACCCCCCTCTGAACCACAACCTACTGATGACCTTGAACTCAAGAAATTAGAATTAGAATTAAAAAAGTTAGAAATGCAACAAGAAATGAAAAGACAGGAAAATGGAATTAAATTAAAAGAAATTCAGGCTCAAAAGGAAAAAGAAGATAGGGAATTAAAATTAAGGGAAATTGAAACTCAAAAAGAAATGCACTTAGAAATTCAAAAGGAAATAAAAATAAAAGAATTGGAATCTCAACGACAAGGCTCAAATACAATTTTACCAAGAAGATTTGATGCAACTAAACATGTTAGGCTAGTCCCCCCTTTCAAGAAAAATAAGTTGATAAATATTTTTACATTTTGAAAAAGTGGCAACAAATTTAGAATGGCCAAGGGATGTCTGGACTTTGCTATTGCAAAGTGTTTTGAAAGGGAAGGCCCAAGAAATCTATTCTGCTCTATCTTCAGAGCAAAGCAATAATTATGACACTGTTAAAGAGGCTATACTTTAGGCATATGGACTTGTTCCAGAGGCCTACAGGCAGAAATTCAGAAATTATTATAAAAACGAAAATCAAACTCATGTGGAATTTGCCAGAGAGAAGCAAAATTTATTTGACAGGTGTTTCCATTCAAAAGAAATAGGGAAAAATTTCTCTAAATTAAAAGAAATGATGCTAATTGAAGAGTTCAAAGGAAAGATACATTCAGATATAAAGGCCCACCTGGATGAACAAAACGTTGACACTTTGAACAAAGCAGCAGTACTAGCAGATGACTATGCCTTAACTCATAAAATGAGTCGTAACTCTACAATTTTTTGGCTTCACAAGAATTCTTTTCAAAGTGGACCTAGACCAACTTCAGATAAAACTCATCCTTCCAGTCCTCCAAACTTTTCACCACCCAAGTTTAAGGAAATTTATGACGCCTAATGAGAATAAGTCATCTAATGCCAGTCCAACACCATTACGATCCAACAGTTCAAATAAAACCTGTAATTATTGTAAGAAACCAGAACATTTATTATCTGATTGCTGGCTGTTAAAAAGGAAATATGAGTCCTCTACTTCACAGAATGCACTAGCATGTGCTCCATGCCCTGACAATTATGTAATAAAGCAAGATGCTTTAGAAAATTATAAGCCATTTATTTCTGAAGGCTTTGTTTCCCTTGAGGGGGATAAGCACTGTTCCTTACCAATAAAAATACCGAGAGACACAGGGGCTACTCAGTCTTTAATGTTAGAAGGCATTTTGGCATTTTCTGAAGAAAGTGTTACAGGGGCACAAGTTCTAATATCGGGTATTGAGTCAAATTCTTTAAATGTCCCACTTCATGAAATAAATTTAAAAAGTAGTTTAGTAAATGGGACTGTGACAGTAGGAATCAGACCTACTCTACCTGTAAAAGGTATTTCTTTATTATTGGGAAATGACTTAGCTGGTGACAAAGTCACTGTAGAACCTCAAGTGGTGGATAAGCCGAGCACAGATGAAAGTATTATTGATTTGAAGGAATGTTTTCTTTTTGCCTTTCCAGCATGTGCTGTGACTCGGTCCATGGCAAAGAAAGCTGAGGTTGATAACAACCTCAATTGTGTTGATTTAAACAGCAAAGCTGAGGATAAGAACAGTCACAGAATTACGGATTCTGAAGATATTGATTTGTCTCAGACATTTTTGAGTCAGTGTGATGACTCCTCTAGAAATTGTAAAGAGGCCACTACACGTGAGAGTGATGGGAGGACATCCTTGAATGTCATTTCCCGGACATCTTTAATTCAGGAACAGGAAAGTGATCCTGACCTTGCCGAGCCACGTGAAAGGGCTCTCACAGAGGCAAAAGCCCAAAACTCCTCTGTCTGTTATTTTAAAAAATCTGATGTACTCATGAGGAAATGGCGACCACCAGAAGTACCCTCCAATAGTGATTGGGAGGTTATTTATCAAATAGTTGTTCCCACTAAATACCGGAATGAAATAATAAGCCTGGCTCATGAAAATCCAATGGCTGGACATTTGGGAGTTAGGAAAACCTATTCTCGTATTCAACAGTGTTTTCACTGGCCCAAGCTTCGACAGGATGTTGTTGAATTTTGTAAAACCTGCCACACCTGGCAAATTGTAGGAAAGCCCAACCAGAAGATTCCTCCTGCTCCCCTTCAAACAATCCCTGCTTTTGAGGAGCCATTTAGTAGAATTATTATTGATTGTGTTGGCCCATTGCCTAGAAAAAGATCTGGAAATGAATATCTTCTTACCATCATGTGTGCTTCTACACGATTTCCTGAGGCTATTCCTCTAAGAAATATTAAAACTAAGACTATAGTTAAGGCCTTGATAAAATTTTTCACGACTTTCGGTCTACCCAGGTCAGTGCAATCGGACCAAGGCTCAAATTTTATGTCAAACATTTTTCAGTAGGTGATGTATGGGCTCAAAATTAAGCAGTACACATCAAGTTTCCAGTCATCCCGAAAATCAAGGAGCTCTAGAACGCTTTCACCAAACACTGAAGACCATGATAAAGGCCTATGGGGAGGATAATGAGAAGGATTGGGATGAAGGAGTACATCTCCTCTTATTTGCAGTCCGTGAGACTGTACAGGAATCTCTGTTGTTCAGCCCTTTTGAATTAGTGTTTGGACACTCAGTGAGGGGTCCACTCACTGCTTTGAAGGAGAAATGGCTCGAGGAAGAGCCACCTGAAATTTCTCTCCTGGACTATGTGTCCACTTTTAAGGAAAAATTGCACCAGGCCAGAGAAATGGCAAATAAACATTTACAGAAAGCCCAGAGTCATATGAAGACCTGGTATGATAAAAAGGCGAAATTTCGCTCCTTTAAACCTGGGGACAAGGTGCTAGTATTATTCCCTGTAAAGGGAAATGCTTTACAAGCAAAATACTCAGGCCCTTATATTGTTAAGCACAAGATCAGTGATACTGATTATGTTGTTGAGACTCCCGATAGACTCAAAAATACTCAGCTGTGCCATATAAATATGTTGAAAACATATTATGAGAGAGAACCAAACTCTCTACCAGTCTCAACAGTCACCCACATGGATGAGCTGGAAAATCCTGTAGAGGATATTCATGAAGACAGCGAAAATGTACCTCTGAAGTTACAGAACTCAAATGTCCTGAGAGATCTACAAAATAAAACTGATTATTTACTGCCTGACCAAAGAAAAGATTTAGTTGATTTAATTTTCAAATATCAACACTTATTTCCCGATGTGCCTAGTAGGACATCTGTTATTTTTCATGACGTTGATGTAGGAGAGGCAAATCCCACCAAACAGCATCCATGTAGATTGAACCCTTTCAAAGCTCAGATCACGAGAAAGGAAATACAGTATTTGCTGGACAATGATATCATAGAACCTAGCCATAGCAACTGGAGTTCGCCCTGTATACTTGTCCCAAAACCTGATGGGAGTTACCGATTTTGTACAGATTACCGTAAAGTGAACAGCCTCGCCAAAACAGACAATTATCTAATTCCAAGAATTGATGACTGCATTGACAAACTTGGCCATGCTAAATTTGTGACAAAATTTGACTTGTTAAAGGGTTATTGGCAAGTCCCTTTAACAGAAAAAGCAAAAGAAATATCTGCTTTTGTTACCCCATTTGGATTGTATCAATATAAAGTAACCCCTTTTGGCATGAAAAACTCTCTGGCAACGTTCCAGCGCATGGTTAACCACTTAATTGCAGACCTAGATCACAGTGAAGCTTATATTGATGATGTTATTATAGACACAGATACAGAATTGGGCTGATCATCTAAAGCATATTCAAGAATTTTTTGACAAAGTGACCCAAGCCAACCTGACTATTAACTTGGTAAAATCAGAATCTGGCAAAGCAACTGTAAATTATTTAGGTCATGTTGTGGGTCAGGGCAGGTGAGGCCGATTGCGGCAAAAGTTGATGTCATTGTAAATTTTCCAGTACCAAGCTCTAAAAAAGAGCTCATGAGATTCTTAGGCATGGCTGGATATTATAGAAAATTTTGTTTAAATTTCTCAGATGTTGTCTCCCCTTTGACCAGTTTATTGAGCAAAAGTGTTAGGTTTGTTTGGACTGAGGAGTGCCAGAAATCCTTTAACAGAATAAAAACTTTATTAAATAATTCCCCTGTCCTGGCCAGTCCCAGTTATGAAAAGCCACTTCAAATTATTTATAGATGCGAGTGACAATGGAGCAGGTGGGTATATTGCCCAGGAAGATCCCCAAGGTATTGATCACCCTGTATGTTATTTCTCCAGAAAATTTCTCAAACATCAAAAGAATTACTCTACAGTACAAAAAGAAACTTTGGCTCTAATTTTGGCATTAACCCATTTTGATGTGTATCTAGGAACCACCCAATGCCCAATTACAGTTTACACCGATCATAACCCCTTAACTTTTATCAATAAAATGAAAAACAAGAATCAAAGATTATTGCGGTGGAGTTTAGCCCTTCAAGAATATAATTTAGAGATTAGGCATATTTCGGGAAGAGATAATGTTGTAGCTGATGCTCTTTCCAGAATATCCTAATTTAAAATGACCTGATCGGTCCCGTTCACTTTAAGTGTATATATACGTTTTTTTTAAAAAAAAATGTGTGAAAATTATGGTGTGTATGTTGTAAACCAGTCAGAGTCTGCTAAAGTTATATAAAAAGTTTTCAGTACCTTCAACTTTTCTTTTAAGGTGGGGTGTGTTATATAGCCCCATATTATATCGAGATTGATATATCCTTAGTGAATAATTATATTGAGATAGATGTTTTATTTCTGCATTTTCTGACTGGTCTGACTCATTTGCACTGAGTGACCTTTGTTTACATCTTTGTTACACTAATATATTGTACATATAGCTGTTGATTGTTTAAGTAGGTCAGGGACCTTGTTTACTTGAATTGTGACAGAATCACCTGGAGACTGATAGAAACTGTTAGAATTTTCATCTTCTGGAACATTCTATCTGGTTACTATATAAAGGTTTGTCAACAGAATTAAAAAAAATCATTTTTTAGAAAGCCATTTCAGAAAGACTCACTTCAGTTGTTTCCATTGGACATTATTAGTGTTTTAGAACAGTGCATTTATTATAGAAGCAGTGCTTCTTTGTGAATTTGGAAGATTGATTCCAAAAGAGAATTTTTGAAGCAGTGCTTCTTTGTGAATTTAAGTAGGTCAGGGACCTTGTTTACTTGGATTGTGACAGAATCACCTGGAGACTGATAGAAACTGTTAGAATTTTCATCTTCTGGAACATTCTATCTGGTTACTATATAAAGGTTTGTCAACAGAATTAAAAAAAAACTCATTTTTTAGAAAGCCATTTCAGAAAGACTCACTTCAGTTGTTTCCATTGGAAATTATTATTGTTTTAAAACAGTGCATTTATTATAGAAGCAGTGCTTCTTTGTGAATTTGGAAGATTGATTCCAAAAGAGAATTTTGAAGAGAATCTATTCATCTTGGAAAAGAGAATTTATACTTTCTGTGAAACAGAATAATATTATTTTGTGAAAAGCCAGGATTCTACTGGATTATTTGGAAATTACCTGTGGCGCCAATACTTCTTGGATTTTTACTCCATTTGAATTTTGCAGAGCATTTTATTATATTTTATTGGTGACTGCTGAAATTTCTAAGTGAAAATTTTATTACAAATCGACGGGATACTGTTTCCGAAGAGACATTCTTGGATTTAAAACTACCAGCTGGTAACTTTCTTCATAAGATTCTTCACCACTGGATTACTGGATTCTGTCAAACTGTACTTTGGACTAATTCAATAATTGATAAGTACCACTGTTTTTATTTTCTGTAAACCAATCAGTGTAAAAGATCTTTGTATCATTTTTTATATTAATTTTTTTTTTATTAAATTTTAGAATAGTTAAATTCATAGTTATTGTTGCCTATTCTCAGATTTCTTACTGTTACCGATATCAATAATATTTCCATACCGTAACAGGTACTTCGACATGCCTGCCACTTGACCGAAATTGAAAGCGTTATTTTGTTTCATTTTTTACGTTATTTGCATCGTAACTTAAAAGATGTTTTGTAGCAATCGAAAACAATGTCAATGCTTCAGAGCTATCATTACCGCGTCGCAAGCGTAGTTTGGTCGCTGAAAGTGCTATGGTTATAATTCTAGGAGTGATACAACCTGAGAGTGGTGTTCCCCCCCCCCCCCCCTTTCGTCGCTTGAGTGCTAGGGTGTTCTATGTCCCAAAGGGGACATAGAACATTCTAGCACTCATGCGACGCTTTGTTGGCGTTTTTTACGTTGTAACTCCTAAAGTTTTGGGTCAATCGAAAATAAACTTAGCAATGCTTCAGAACATTCTCACTGTTGCGTCGGCTGGCGAAGTTGGTCTCCGTAAGTCTATGGCAAAAGCTGTAAGCGTGACACACGAAAAGGTGTATTTTCCCCTATTTTTGCTTTATTTGCATTGTAACTCAAAAAGTTCAGCGTTAGTCATGATGAAACTTAGCAATGATCGAGAAACTTCACTGCCACGCCAACATGAGTCATTTGTTTTCTCTAAGTGCTATGGCAATGACCGTAGGCGTGCCACACTTGGGGAACCCAAAACACAATTTGACAACCCCCCCCCCCCAAAAACGTCGAAAATAACGTTAAATCAAAAACTCCCAAAACAGCTATCTGTATATATTTTTTTTCAGGCTATACAGCATACTAAAATTTCATGGAAATCGGCCGTACTTTAATTTTGCGACGCTGACGTCCAACTGTCACCTCAGCGGCAGCGGCAGAGGAAATTTTCGTTGACTAAAAACTGATTACATTTTTAGATATGGTATTTATTGGAGACTAAATTTCCCAAATTTTGAGAAGGAGAGTTCAGTAACGTGGTTAATATTAAACGTTCACAGAAAAAACGTCAAATTGACGTTATTTGGGTGGAGGGGGGGGGGGGGGGAGTTTGAAATTTGAAACAGCCACAGAGGTATTTAATAGAGACATCGCCAACGTTATAGTGGTTGAAATTTCGTAGCTGTGTGCAGTTATTTATAGAAAGCTATGCGTGTTAGAAATGCAGAGTTTTTAATGTTTTTAATGAAAATGTCCATACAAATTCAACATTTGAAGTGACGTTAAAACCTTAAAAGGGCGATAAAAGGAAACACTAAAAAACTTGTATTTCTTATTTCGTTAGTTCTGCAATGTTATAAGTTATTCCGATGAATTGACGATAACATGGTCTGGAATTTGTGGTTCGGAATTTATGTTCAACCGATACGCTCTGCTTCTCGGTTGAACATAAGCTCCGTACCGAGTACCTCAGACCATGGTACCGTCAATGCATCACACTAACGCATATGCTCCAATATGATCCACCCCACAGTCCAAAGCCCACATCGTGAAATGAACATGCACGATGAAATTAACGAGTTTAGTCAATAATCCCCCCCCCCCCCCGTGTACACCACGAGGTCACTAGACAATAATCAATATATAAAGGTCGAGGTCACCCCGTCTTACTCCAAATTGTAAGCTCATGTGTAATGTAATCAACACTTCATTCGGAACATCGTCTGCTGCACGTGAGAAAATTCGGAATAAAACTCAAAAACGAAGCGGTTTGCAAGTCACTGCGTTGATGAAAGAATTACGAAATTAAGTGCAACGTCATTTAAAAATATTTCGTGTGGTGACGTCAGTCGGTATCGTATGTTGCTGGAGCTGTTCACATAGAAAGACCCCAACGAGCTTTCGATCTATTGGAAGGCGAGGGTTTTAGTCTTATTGGCACATAGTAAAATGTCACGTAGATCGGGCGACATTTAAGTTTTGGTGACGTTACGTTAATAACGTCACCAGAAATATCGGTCATAACCTTTGAGAATTTTTCAGGTAGGTACCACATTTTTAGATATGTCTTTTGTTAGAGAAAATATTTCCAAAATTTCAAGAAGGAAAGTTTAGTATTTGAGTCGTTATCACAAGTTCAAGATAACCGCCCAAATTGTGCGCTGTTTTGGATGTAGGCGCAAAATTAAAAATCACAGCCTTAGTTGGGAAATGGAAGCACATGTCTATAAGTGTGTCAAATGTCGTCTGGGTAGCTTAACCGGAAGTACCCTAAATCGTGGCGCGGCATAAAGGGCCAAACTTCGTTGGATGACATAATAAAACTTATGCTATCCAATAACAGGCACATGTTATTGCGGTTTGAGGTTTCTATCACTGAGGTAATATACCCCTATAACATTATAAGTTTTTGTTATGACTTGACGGTAACGTCGAGGTTGAACATACGCTCCGAGCCGCAAACCTCAGACCATGTTACCGTCAACACATCACAATTACGTATATGTTCCAATACGACACAGCCCATAGCCCAAAACCTACATTGTGAAACACCAGAGGCTTATTTACTAAACTTGTGATCGTTAAAAGTTGCCCTCTACAAGGCAACTTTTAATGATCACAGGTTTAGTAAATAAACCTCTCGCGTACCCACGACGGCACTGGATAAATATTCAGTACACCAGATGAACTCATTCCATCTTAGTTCAAATCGAAATCGTAAGTCAGTTTAGCATTTACACAACACTTTATTCGGAACACCCTCTGCTGAATGTGTGAAAAGTTCAGAAAAATGAAGCGGCTGGTTAGTCACTCCGTTGAGGAAGCAGTTACGAAACGGGCGACGTCATTCAAATATTTCACTCGGTGACGTCAGGCGGTAACATTTGCTACTGGAGCAGTAAACATAAAAGAAACTACGGTATCTCCAATCCAGTCTGAGGGCGAGGATTTTACTCTTATTGGAACATGTTGTTTTTTTGTTTTAAGTTTTTATCATATGCAATGAAATTCAGATCTCTTTCTGTCGTAAATGCTACGGTGCTTCAGATTCATATTGTGCCAGATGGACTGAGCAAGAGTAGGACAACAGTAGTTGAAAGTATGGGTGAACCAGGTGAATGTCACAGGTGCAGTAAGCAGCTTTGTAAGTGATGCAAAGTAGTGTAATGTGGTTAAGAATCCAGAATTCTACAATTTGCATGGGGCGTCGATAATGATGTTACGTATGGCATATCATACTTGGCGTGGAAGTCCTCCAAACAAGACATGAACATAAGTGACTGGTCAATTTAGACATTTTGGTGGAACCACCGAGCAAGCCTGAAAATAAGCAGACTGTCATCTGCAAAATGAGGTACCCAGATGGTGAATTTGGTGATGCTGCCCTGCATAGCAGGGTAGCATCACTAAATTTATCCTCTGTGAATCTCAGTCTGAATCAAGGTCTTAAACCTAAACAGGTGGATGTACCCAGAGGATAAAGTGGCCCACTGCATGGGACAGCATTAGTAAATTCACCCTCTGGGGACCTCATTCCTCAAATGACAGATTGTTTATATTCAGGCTTGCCACCGAGACTTTTTTGCCATGCATAATATGGTGTTTTCTGGACATGTGTAGTAGAATTATTTATTTATTGATGTTTAAGGTCACATATTTACGCACAATGGCTAATCATGACCGTGAGAGTTTTACGGGTGGAGGAAGCCCGAGTACCCGGAGAGAACCACCGAGCAACGACGAGCAGCTGCCAGCTCCCCAACATCGTAACTCCTGTGCAGTAGAAAGGTGAGCGTCCGATATATACACACACGATGTGTTAATGCGTTCGTCAATGCGGCACGCGTGCCAGCTCGGAAAGATAGAACGAGAGGTGCAACCTCGAGTTCTGTCCTTCATTGATGGCATGAGTGCGTGCTGACGAACACATTCACACATCGTGACGTTCTGGTCTTGGGTTTTCACCCAACAGCCACGAAATCAAATTTTGTTATTTTAAAAAAGTTTTATTTTAATTTTTCAAAAATTTCAACAAAACCATGTCATGTTACAACTCGTTATAACGAGCTTGACGATTTGGTTTTGTTGAAACTATTTGAAAATTCCTTTTTTTCAGCTACTGAATTTGTAAACTCCGCGGACGGATGTGCTTGATTCATTAGGCAAAGGGTTAACCTGCAGAATTCAATTTGTACACTCCCTTTACTGTAAATTATTCCACTAAAGCTCTTGGTGGTCACATATTCTTGGAAGAATTAACCCATCAAATGCCTTATACCATCACCTATAAATGTTAGGTCATGTGATCTTGTTGGGTGCGTGTGATATAGAACTGGCGGCGTGTACTCCTCTTAGTGTACTGTTAGCCATTGCTGCTACATACTTGTTACTTGTCTCCTCACCTAACGCTTTTAATACCTTCTGGTTACTATGGGCAGGACGTAGGTGATGTAGTGTTATGCTCGACGTGGCCCTCAGGTATGGTAGCAAAGTAGGCACTATGTATCTAAGTTGATCCATTGTAACATTGGCAACCTCCATTGGCCTATTTAGAGCCTTATGCAGTGAGTGTTATGCGTTTGCCCTCAGTTCGAACCCATTAGCGTGGAAGAACATTCATAGCCCATACCTCCTAAATGTGTCCTTGTTCCTATTGGCTCCTTGAACATAGCTTCATTCAGCTTCCTGCACCTAGAACATAGTGTCCAAGAAGATAGCAGTTTAGGGACTTACGAGGATTGTTGGGAACTTGTGTCGGATGACGACGGTTTCTTATGGACTGTGAGGAGTTTGGATACGTGGGGGCTGAAGGCAGTGGCAGTTTAGTAACCTCCAGTGACCAGTGGTGATATGAATGCCGTCTTTGGTACAGTAGTTGGTGAAGTACCTTTTGATGAAGTACGCTTTAAAATCGGTTGACTTAAACATTATCCCAAATCATCTGGGCTGAGTGAATATGAACCCAATTGGGTTCATATTCACTCAACCCAGTTGAATTGGGTTGATTTTTAACCCAACTGAATTCAGAATGTAGTGGTTGGTGTTGTAGTCATGCGGACTGTGTCATAGTCATTGCTATATTAGGGGTTGATGTAGCAGTTGTTATATGTGAGTTTGTTGGTGTGGTATGTATTCGTATACAAGCTGCTGTGTTATAGACGTTGGTCTTTAGTTGCTGTTGTCAGAGGCGGTTGAGCCAGGAGGCACAGGGGACACGTCCCCCTCCACTTTTTTCACAGATATGTTTCACAGTTACACAATGAGTTAAAATGGGCGCGTCAATATGGGACGTGTCAATATACAGACATTCTTGTTGTATCATTATTTGCAAATCCAAACAATATTTAGCCAAAGAATCCCACTTTCGGTCGCTTCGATCCGTTTGTTCTACTTCAGCTATCTTCAAACATGAAGTAGAAGAAACGGACAGGACAGTTACCACACAGCGGCATATTCGTCTAAACAAGATACTATAGGGGGTCATGGGCCATTTACAGGGGCGGCGGAAGCTCCAAAAAGTGTGTGTGTGTGTGAGGGGGGGGGGGGCACATTTTTTTTCTGAGTAACTGCAGGGGTGTACACATGCGCACGTTTTACCATAGACCAAACTTGGACCCAAAGTCCGTAATGTAATTTTTGGGTTTGGTACGTCCTTTGGTACGTCGTTTGGTACGTCCTTTGGACGTACCAAACCAAAAAAATACATTACGGACTTTGGATCCAAGTTTGGACTAGTTTTACTATTACTATACATGTTGTCTGTGCTTATTATGGCTAATTGCCAACTTGCGATGTGCAATATCTCAATATATAAAATGGACAGTGACACCGATAGTATTATGTTGCAAATTTTGATAGAACTATATTACTATCTCCCACAGTCAATATGGCCATAGGGGTTGTGTACGTTATGTCAGAATATGTCCTGTTAGGGTAGCCGTAATTGGTGAAAAATGGGAGGTGGGGCACGTGCCCCTATACCCCCTCCCCCCCCCCCCCCCGGCTCCGCCACCCCTGGACATTTACCGATATACGATTGTAACATTTCTCACGCTGGGTCGAACCATGGTAGCATTGTAAATTTATGCCCCTCCACTTTTATCGAGCTTCCGTCGCCCCTGGTTGTTGTTTTTGTGTACGGTGAAGTGGTGGGTGTTTTTTTTTGTAGTTGGTGTAGAATAGTTCGTGTTAGTGTTGGGATCGTGGTGTTGGTATTGTCGAGCTTTGTGTTGTAGAGAGAGACAGAGATAGAGTTGCAGTTGTTATTTTTGAATAGTTATTAGTATTCGCAGTGGTGAGTGCAGTCGATTTGGTTGTTGGTGGTGTAACTGTTGTCGTTGGTGAAGTAGCTGCCCTACAACACACAGTTCAGCAATACAAACAGCTGCTACATCAACTATTATACGAAGTACTAGTACACCTACCACTGAAACATCAACCGCCATAAGAACTACATGAGGTATCACAGAACTAAATATTTTCCCATAGGCGACTATTATAACGTTCTGGCGAAAACAAATATGATCGCATCACTTCAATTTCGACATTCAAATATCTTTGTCAAGTATTGCCCTTCAGACAGCTTTTTCAGATCGGCAAACAGGGGGGAGCATACAACAAATACGAGAGAAAAAATGACACGAAAGGAAGTACCGGTCACGTGCATATATTGTTCAGGGTTTTCCCCACAAAAACACACAAAAAGTAAACTGTATTTTTTAGGTCCAAAAGTCAGCAGATCACCCTCTTTTTTATCAGGAATATTCAACAATAATGCAAGATGTCAATAGAATGTTTCAAAGTTTATTGAAACAATATATTTTCTCAAGGCTGTTTATTTTGACAGACTGCATCATTTCCGAGTGCAACATTTCAATGCGAGTTACGCTAATTCAAATATTTAGTTCAGCGATACCATAAACAACAACTATCTTAATTGTGGCAAGTACGCTCCCAAACGTCCACAAACTACCGCTCTCTCCAGTCCACATCCGTTCACAAAGGCTCACATAAGTCCCAAAATAGGCCCGCACAAGTCCAACTCAATCCACGAAACCTCCACTATCTTCAACTCCAGAAGTTCGGAAACGTCTGTTATCCTCAGTCCACAAATGTACCCAACAGTCCCCACAAATGTCTTCAGTGCCCAGACGTTCTTAAACCACTATTGCCATGAAGGCTATTATGTGAGAGTTAGGAAGAACAGAGACAATAATAACTATGATCAAGAAGCCTATAGGTGCTAGGAGCCACGTGGGAGCTAGGAATCACTTCTGGATCACACTGCATAACACCCGTTTGTAGGGAATAGAGAGTAATCGCTTGTCTGGACTGGTTACGTGAAATAATTCATGAAAGGTGAGGGATGAATGAATGCGCACGGGTGTTTTACAATATAGACCCTCTCCTCGAATGAATTATTTCACGTAACCAGTCCAGTCCAGTCAAGCGATTACTCTGTTTATTACTTTTCATTATTAACGATAATTATATTATTTAACCCTTTACCTAACGTGACGACCAAAAACGTCCAACGCTATTCTCAAAACTCGCCCAATTAATTTTCATTATTTCTTCATTTTTTGTCTCTAAAACATAGGTTATGACCCCTCATTGGAACGAGCTCGTTAAAATGAGTAGTCATAACCCATGTTTTTGAGACAAAAAATGAAAATATTAGTTATTCAAGAATTGTTTTTGCAAGTGTCGTCTGCTTTTCATGTTAGGTAAAGGGTTAAGAAAGGAACAACGACAACCCCCCCCCCCTAAAAAACCCAATGAAGTCCCCATTACACCCACGGCAAAGCGTCTTCGTTAGCGCGCACGGATGCATGACACAATTGTTGATTGCATAATTCACTTGTGAAGTTATTGTTTATAATCAAACCCGGAAATCCCAGTAAATCACACTTTGGAAAGTAATAAAATGGCATAACCCTCAAGGAATGGTACAGTGTATGGCTCTAGATAGTTTAATGGATATCATGGAGGCTAAAAATAGACTACCATGGGTAAAGACCGGTCATACTGCACTATCATGCAAGACAACCGAACATAAGCCACAACACTACATGACCCACCACTAAGTACTACCCATAGCAGCCAGAGGATAGTAGAAGACATATTTTATTCCACCGCTTTTCTATGAAATCCCCATCTACACTAAACCATGCGGAAAATAAAAATCCGTTTCGCAAATTTTATAAACGATCTTGCCTACTGGCACATAAAACAAATTGGAACTCGGGGGACGAGTTGTCAAATGAATTGCTGAGTGGCTTCTCTTTTTATCCTTCCGCGCTGGCACTCGTGCCATATCAATTAACCCATTCACACGCGTGCGTCTTTCTGTGTATGGTCGTAACCAGCAAGCTGATGTCGCAGACAGAGTGCACTCATTTTCGTGAGCTCGTTTTTCACCCACTCCCGCGTCGCTCTTAAAATAACTATCTTTGCCATTAATGCGAAATACACACAAGCAACCACTCAAAGCAGCTAACGCTGCTTTCAAATCAGGATTTAACAAATTAGTTTCTATAAGAATATATGTCTACAAACGGGTTTATGCGCGATACTTCAAATCAGGATTTAATAAATTAGTTTCTATAAGAATATATGTCCACAAACGGGTTTATGCGCGAGAGCACGGGATGAAAGAATGGAAAAATGACGTAGTGTGACTAATCCTAGAGATGCGCCAAAACTTGACTCCAGTGCCATGAAATGAAATCTGTAAAGTAAGATCGAAACGTAGACCCGTTACTAAAGTGTCCCGAGGGGAGAGAGGAGTTAAAGGGCTACAGCACCCTTCAGAGGCGGAAATTACCCCTCTTTTATTGTGGGTTTGTAGAGGAATACACTAGATCCTCCCTTTCCCGTCTGGTGCAAACACACCCTCTTCCTGGGGGAATTCGAACACCACCCCTACTGCTATTCCAATGGGAAGATGAATTATTGACGTCAGAGACATCGTTGCAGGCAATCAAGACCCAGTTGGCTTTCTGGACGATCTTGTCCACAGTTGCCAAATTTCAGCTTAACCCTTTGAGACTTTCATTATCCTGACGTTCAAACGTCACTGGGAACTGAGTTTCTTCAACGTTTTTCAAAATGCAACGTCAAACGTCGGAAAGTACAAATAACAAGATTGTCTTAACATTAGTGATTATCTGGCTAGATTATTTTTTGTGGTTTGAATTTGTTATTCAAAACTGGTTTTATTACAAATTATTGGAGAGTTTCTACAGACACTCTCAAATAATTTGTAATAAAACAAATTTATATGAACAAAACATTATTTGTGTTTGTCTGAATATGAAATATAAGCAAGGAAAATGTTGGCTTGCTCTGGTATCCTCGTTTTTTGAAAGCCCTAGCATCTTACAAGTTACGAAGTCTTGACAGCAGTATTATATTAGTATTTTATGCTGCGATAAGATTTGGCTCAACGATTGTCACTGAGCACTATTCGGGAGAAAATAGAAAATGAGGTTAAACCTTTACAAAATCGAAAATTAATAACAAAACAAATGACCACAAAGTTTCAACGCGCTGTTATGATCTCGAACGTTATAAGACGTACAAAAATATCAAATATTACGATAGAGTCGTCAAAAGGTGACTTCGGCGATAGTCGAGGTCCGGCACAAAAATACCTAGAGTTAAACTGTCATCGCAATGTCTCAAAAAATGTAAGGACGACGATAGAAATATTGAGAGATAATAAAATTGTGGCGTCAATGGAGTCAAAAGGGTCAGACGGTGATGGTCGAAACGAAACCCAGTTCATGCTACTTCCGAGTCAAAATTATCTGCGCTGTTAAATGGGAGCATAACATGTTTGAAGTGGTGAAGTTACAAAACTGGAGTTGTCGCCCAGATACATCCTAGGCGTCAAAACAGGACGCACAGACGATCGAGACCAAACCCATTGTGTCTTCTGGGAGGGCTTACCCCCAGGTGCAACATTTCAGTCCAATATCTTCGAGAAACAGAAAATTGACAAATGTGTGATATTAATGACGTCAAAGGTGGCATCGGGGACGGTGGATACTCAGCCACGTTATTCCCAGAACAAAATTACACCACGAGACGAAATTTTATCCAAAATATTCACCCCCGACCACCCCACTAACTTCGGGCCTCCAGGACAGATTTATTTATATATTAAAGACACTTTGACACCGTGTCTGACAGTTTTACGGGTGGAGGAAGCCGGATTACCCGGAGAGAACCATCGAGCAACGGCGAACAAATGTCAGGCTCCCCAACATACTAACTCCACACACGCAGTATTAGCATTGGTTGAAGACAAGTGCACCATCGACGTTCAGTATGCTTTAGTACACACAACGTCACCGTGCCCTCACATGGACAATGTGGGTGAAATGTCTTGCCCAAGGACACTACGCGGTTGCCGCAGGTGGGATTCGAACCGAGGACCTCTCGGCCTGCAGCCTGCACCTCTGCCTACTGAGCCACCGCGCCAATACAGGACAGATAAAAATAATAGTAACATTTCATCCAACCGCTGATTTATCGCGGTTCTATAAAAAGGCATTTATTACTAGTGTGTTGCGCCCATTTTTGTAATAATTTGCTCTTTTGTAAGAGGTCCCCACTTTTGTAAGAGTTTGTTTGCTCTTTTGTAAGAGGTCACCACTTTTGTAATAGTTTTTTAGCTCTTTTGTAAGAGGTCACCACTTTTGTAATAGTTTTTTAGCCCTTTTGTAATCATTTTTTCTTTTGACCGGGAAACATCATTTTAATGAGTTTCGAAGTTTTTTTCATAACATTTGATATCTGACGGGTGGATTCATGTTGGAAATAGAGAATTTTCATCAAAAAATCGAAACTGACCAAAACTGGCGGAAAATTTCGATGTCTGTTTTTCCGCGTCAATGGCTTGTTTTTGAACCAATTCGCGCTCCCAATTAGGAATTAGAACGCAAATCGCTCGTTTTCGCAATTTTTCAGAGTTGTAAAATGTCCCACTTTTGTAAGAATTTTTTAGCTCTTTAAGAGGTCCCCACTTTTGTAATAGTTTTTAGCCCTTTTGTAAGAGGTCCCCACTTTTATAATAGTTTTTTAGCCCCTTTTGTAATAATTTCTTCTGACCGTGAAACATCATTTTAATGAGTTTCGAAGTTTTTTTCATAACAGTTGATATCTGAAGGGAGGGTTCGAGATGGACATAGAGAATTTTCATCAAAAAATCGAAATTGGCCAAAACTGGCGGAAAATTTCGATGTCTGTTTTTTTACATCCTTGACTTGTTTTTAACCCGATTCGCTCTCCCCAATAGGAATTATAACCGAAATCTCACGTTTTCTCGATTTTTCAACTATGTAAAATGTCCCACTTTTGTAAGAATTTTTTAACCCTTTTGTAAGAGGTTCCCACTTTTGTGAGAATGTTTTTGCCCTTTTGTAAGAGGTCACCACTTTTGTAATAATTTCTTCTTCTGACCGGGAAACATGATTTTAATGAGTTTCGAAGTGGTTTTCATAACATTTGATACCTGTCCAGATACTTCGAGTTGGACACAGAGAATTTTCATCATAAAATCGAAATTGGCCAGAAAATTTTGATCAGAAAATCGAACTTGGCCAAAACTGGCGAAAATTTACGATGTTTGCTTTTCTGCGTCATTGGCTTGTTTTCAACCCGATTCGCGCCATCCCCACCCCCAATTAGGAATTATAACCGAAATCGCACGTTTTCTCGATTTTTCTGCTATGTAAAATGTCCCACTTTTGTAAGAATTTTTTTGCTCTTTTGTAAGAGGTCCCCACTTTTGTAAGAATTTTTTAGACCTTTTGTAAGAGGTCCCCATTTTTGTAATAAATTTTTAGCCCTTATGTAATAATTTCTTCTTCTGACCGGGAAACATGATTTTAAGGAGTTTCGAAGTGGTTTTCATAACATTTGATACCTGTCCAGAGACTTCGAGTTGGACATAGAGAATTTTCATTTGAAAATCGAAATTGGCCAAAACTGGCAGAAAATTTCGATGACTGTTTTTCCACGCCATTCGCTTGTTTTTAATCCGATTCGCGCTTCCCATTAGGAATTACAACCGAAATCGCACATTTTCTAAAAAAATTGAGAAAAAACGATTAAGAAACTGATTTTTTTTTTGTTTTTGTGCGGAAATTCCGAAACAAAACATTATCAGGCTAAAAATTTTTTTTTTTTTTTAGTCTTAAAATTGACCAAAACGCATAAAAAACAAAAAACTCATTTCCGGATTTTGGTCCAAAAATCCGACGCGGACTCGAAATTTTCAGTGTAATTTTTTTTTGTTTTTTCGTCTTAAAATTGATTAAAACGCATTAAAAAAAACAAAAAACTCATTTCCGAATTTTGGTCCAAAATTTTCAGTCCCAACCGGACCGAAAATTTTCACTGTAAAAAAAGAAATTTTTTTTCGTCTGAAAATTGAACAAAACGCATAAAAAACAAAAGAAAACGAAAAAATTCTTTTTTCGATTTTTTGGCCGCCATTTCGAATTAACGAAAAATTGAAACGAAAGGTTTTCGATCTTTTTCACAATGTGGTATTACTACCTTCAATTTGGATCCCTTTTAGAGGGATCATATTTAAATCTCGATATTTCAATCCAAAATGGCCTCTAATGGGGATCCAAATTGAAGGTAGTAATACCCATTGAGAAAAAAATGGAAAAAAAAATGTTTCGATTTTACTTTAATACAAAATGGCGGCCAAAAAAATCGAAAAAATTTTGTTCGCTTTTTCGGTTTTTTATGCATTTTGTTCAATTTTGAGACGAAAAATTTGTTTTTTTACACTGAAAATTTTCGGTCCGATTTGGACAAATTTTCGACCAAAATCCAGAAAAATTGTTTGTTTTTTATGCGTTTTGTACAATTTTGAGACGAGAAATTTTTTTTTAACACTGAAAATCTTCGGTCCGATTTGGACAGAGTTTCGACCAAAATCCGGAATATCTTTTTTGGTCTTTTATACGTTCTGGTTAATTTTGAGCCGAAAAAAAAATTTTTTTTACGCTGAAAATTTTCTGTCCGATTCGGACAGAAATTTTCGACAAAAACCGGAAATTTTGTTTTGTTTTTAATGCGTTTTGATCAATTTTTGAGACGAAAAAAAATTTTAAACTGAAAATTTGGGGTCCGTGTGGGAAAGAAAATTTTTTGGACCAAAATCCGGAAATGAGTTTTTATGGGTTTTTTTATGCGTTTTCGACAATTTTAAGACCAAAATAAAAAAAAAAATTTAGCCTGAAAAATAAAAAAAAAAATAGAAGTGCTTTTGCCCGCACAATACACAGGATTTTCCTTCTATTTTCAGTTCCTGGGCTTTTTCGTCACAAAATTGAGAAAATACCCATAGAAAAGCGGATTTTTAAAATTTTTGTGTACCATCCAGTACTCCACTCCTATAGCATTTTGCCATGGCTTTCTCTCCACAATCACCCCAATACTGCAATCCGTGCGCCGGAATCAGGTGACGTAGGTTAAAAATACAGGACAGACAGATGGTCTACGATATACTGTTTTTTGTAGGGGAGGAGGATGGAGGTGGGGAGATGGGGATGGATACGAAGCTGTCCGCCTGCCCTGGACATACAGATTCGAATGTCATCCGTGGGTACAGCTAGTTGGTCACATTCAACCCTTATTAGACTGACTCTGGTGAGAGTCTGATCCAGCCAAAAAAAATCCCAACAGCTAGCGCCGGCATGCGCACGTAGCAACGCGTATCACTAAGACGATGACGTCAAACGATGGCAGGTTACCAGAACTACCAGGAGGTATAGTCAGGCGATGGAGTCCACCAAATGAGTTCCACCACGGGTACGAATCCCACCCAACACCCCCCCTCCCCTCCGCCCAAATGAGGACTGATCGGCCTGTGCATAATTATCAATCAATCCTTTTCCAATTCTTGGAAATGCGGGAAAAATGTTACAAACGGCATACCAACACGTTCCTATCCACTTCAGGACAACCTGCGTTGTGTCCTTGGGCTAGGCACTTTATCCCGGTTGCCTACATGGGGCACGATGACGCCGTGTACTAAAGCGCGCTACACGTCGATGGTGCACATGGCTTTAACCGCTGTAACCCTGCTCGAGAAGAGCTTGAATAGAGTTAGAATGCTGAGGAGATGACAGTTGCTTGTCGATGCTCGGATGTTCTCCACGGGTACGCCTGTTACAACCGATAATGTTACAACGCCGCATAATGTTACAAAAAATGTAGTAAACAACCGATAATGTTATAAACTCCGCATAATGTTATAACTTTTTTCAACCCGTTATGTTATAAAAATCGACGCATAATGTTATAACTTTTTTCAACCCGTTATGTTACAACAAATTAACCGATAATGTTATAACTTCTGTATACTAATTCCAGTTACAGATATTGCAAATGAACTTTACCACTTACCATTTATTGCCGCATACAGGTATGTAATATTTATTCTAAAGGTTTCTGCTCTGGTTGAGGCGAGGAGACACCCCCCCCCCCCCAACTCCCGGGGATTTATCATAGAATGACCTAGTCACGTTACATAGACGCGGATTATCCTGGTAACTCAATCGTGTGACGTCATTACCATGATCATCCAGTGCCTAACATGGTGAAGGCGGGGGTGGTAGAGGAGGGGTGCTATTTTATCCGGTTGGTACGTTTATCAACATGCGTAGTCTCCGCTTCCAGAAATGTAGTGTACCATAGTCCCCTGACGCCTCTGGAGATGGGCAAATGCCTCTGTTTCTGCTTGTTTTGGGCATCTAAAACTCATTTGTCGCATATTTCTTAGTCATAAGAATATCCTATTGTTCATTAATTTGACATTTTAACAACTAACAGTGAACAAAATTAGGTGGAGTTAAAAGAGGCCAAAAAGTTGGATGGAGCGAGGTACATATGGTGGATGTGGCAGGTTGGTAGTGTCGCACGGAAGCCGAAGAATAAGATGCGAGACTGGGTAGGAAGAGGAATGGGGTTTAGGAGGATTGAAAGGGGTGGACAGGGATTAAGCTGAGAAAGAGAGGAGGTCATGGATTAGTACATCAGGGTGATTGTGCAGATAAAGCTATCTGAGAATACTATAAGAGAGTAGTGCTAGACGTATGATAATATAGATGGTGGAGATGTTGGAAGAAGTGGAAGTGATGAATTTGGGATTTCAGGTTCTGGAAAAGGCGGAGTCACTAGAACAGGCAGTATAGGGAGAAGGAGGAGATTGTGGAGGAGGAGTTGTGTTGATGTTGGTGCTTTGGCGATGGTGTTGAGAAGTTATGTATGTTGAAAATGAGCCATTTTGTAGGACCCCGGTGCAGGACCCTGGAAATGACGTCATGTCACGTGATTGGGCGATCATGTTGGGTTGTCATGATAGTGCATGTGGGTGGCCATGTTGTGATGTCATTATCATGATAATAGGTGGTAAAAGTGCGTACGCGCAGCGCGTGTTGTTTTGGGGACACGTGCTCCGTCTCACCCCGAACAACCCGATTTTTGCGCGCATCGTGCTCATTTTCATAGCTTTCATTGCTTCATACGACGAAAAGGGGGATTCCGTGGGTTTAGTATCCTTAAAATATAGGATAGTATCGTTACCTAATGTCCGACCATATAATGGACGCGTAATTTATCACAGAAATGGGTTTATTACAATAATGGTTGGTTTATTACAATAGTGTTTTTTTAACTGAGAGATAAACTGGAAGGGGGGGGGGATGGCGCCGCCCCAGTCCCCGGAGCCCTACTTTCCCGGGGGGGTGGCGCCGCCCCTGTCCCATGAGCCCTACTTCCCCTTGACCCTGGAGCTCATGAAGTCCCAGTCCCTCGAGTTTCTGGCGAGTTACTAAATCGGTACTGGCAGGATTCGGGAGTGTTTTCGGGAATGTTTTGTATAGTTTCCTGAAGATTGTCGGGTTGTTTGGATTAATTCGATATCTATTGTCGGGTTGTTAGAGATGAGACGGAGCACGTGTCCCTATAACAACACGCGCAGCGCATACGCACTTCTATTACCTATTATCATGATAATGACATCACAACATGGCCACCCACGTGCACTATCATGACGACCCAACATGACCGCCCAATCACGTGACATGACGTCACTTCCGGGGTCTTGCACCGGGGTCCTACAAAATGGCTAATTTTCAACTTGCATAACTACTCAACACCATCACCAACACCGCCACAACACCAACATCAACACAACACCTCAACACAACACCACAACACCTCCTCCGCAATCTCCTCCTTCTCCCTATACCGCCTGTTCTAGTGATTCCGCCTTATCCAGAACCTGTAATCCCAAATTCATCACTTCCACTTCTTCCAACATCTCCACCATCTATATTATCATACCGTCTAGCACTACTCTCTTATAGTATTCTCAGATAGCCTTCTCTGCACAATCACCCTGATGTACTAATCCATGACCTCCTCTCTTTCTCAATCTAATCCCTGCCCACCCCTTTCAGTCCTCCTAAACCTCATTCCTCTTCCTACCCAATCTCGCATCTTATTCTTCGGCTTCCGTGCGACACTACCAACCCGCCACATCCACCATATGTGCCTCGCTCCATCCAACTTTTTGACCTCTTTTAACTCCACCTCATTTTTGTTCACTGTTAGTTGTTAAAATGTCAAATTAATGAACAATAAGATATTCTTATGACTAAGAAACAAATGAGTTTTAGATGCCCAAAACAAGCAGAAACAGAGGCATTTGCCCATCCCTAAAGGCGTCAGGGGACTATGGTACACTACATTTCTGGAAGCGGAGATTACGCATGTTGGTAAACGTACCAACCGGATAAAATAGCACCCCTCCCCCACCACCCCCGCCTTCACCATGTTGGGCACTGGATGATCATGGTAATGACGTCATACGATTGAGTTACCAGGATAATCCGCGTCTATGTAATGTGACTAGGTCATTCTATGATAAATCCCCGGTAGTTGGGGGGCGGGGGTGTCTCCTCGCCTCAACCAGAGCAGAAACCTTTAGTATAAATATTACATACCTTTATGCGGCAATAAATGGTAAGTGGTAAAGTCCATCTACAAAAGCTGTAACTGGAATTAGTATACAGAAGTTGTAACATTATCGGTTAATTTGTTGTAACATAACGGGTTGAAAAAAGTTATAACATTATGCGTCGATTTTTATAACATAACGGGTTGAAAAAAGTTATAACATTATGCGGAGTTTATAACATTACCGGTTGTTTACTACATTTTTTGTAACATTATGCGTTGGTGTAACATTATGCGGCGTTGTAACATTATCGGTTGTAACAACGCCGGCTTCCTCCACCCGTAAAACTGTCACGGCCACGATTATCCATTGTATGCATAAGTATGTGACTTCAAGCACCAATAAACAAATAAATGAATCCACCCCAGGAGGGAGGAGGGAGGTGTCGTATACCGAGTTCTTATTGACCCTCATTACTTGAGCTATTCAGGAGCGCGTTGGCTTAGTGGTTAAACCGAAATGCCCACGGACCGATCCCCACCAGGGGTAACTGTGTGTCCTTCGGCAAGGCACTTCATCGCAATTGCCCGCGTGGGGACACAGTGGCGACGTGTACTAAGGCGTACTCCGCGTCGATGGTTCACTTGTCTCCAACCAATGCTAACCCTGCATGTGTGGAGTGTGGAGTTAGTACACAAGTTAGTACCAAGATGACGGCAAAATGGACAAAGGAAACTCGCGGCACTTCTCCTCTCTCATTTCCCTCCATCCAGAAATAGTCGTTCAATGCATATCCTACTTGTACGGTTTTACTGATCCCCCTCTCTCTGATGTTGCTCGACACCACATGAACCACCGCAACCGGATCTGATCCTGACACAATGATGTACATCCTCAAAGTTTGGGCCATCTCCCCAGGGAAACACAAGACAATCTGATTTGAACTTTCAGGTCCACATACAACCTCATCAGTTCCGCGTACTTTGCTGTTATCTGCTTCAGCTAACTTTCTTTCTTGCATCCCTGTGCTTTTATTTTCATGAAATACATATGCCTTTTCTTCAAAAAACGCAGCGAACAATATTTTTTTGTATTGCCCTTAAAAAATACGGATCACGTGCGCGGACTATTTAACTATTTCTTTTTTTTACATTTTGGTTATTTTGGCAATAATTTGTGTTTTTAATATTTTTTAGTAAACTGTAGGCATGCAATAAATACAGAACAGCATACGCGCTCGAAGTGTCATTTTTTTTACCGCACACGATCGATTTCGGCGGAGGAATAAAATTTAACTCGAAGCCTTCGGCTTCTCGTTCAATATTATTCTTCCACCCAGCTCGATCTCGTGCGATAAAAAATGACGGTTCGAACCCGAATACCGTTTTGTCTATTTATTCTCTTTCATACCTCTCTCCTCAGAACCTACATCACCTGTATCACCTGCAATTTGCATCGCTCGATTGGCATCGGAACTCTTCTTAAATTTGACCGTCCTTTCTAAATATCTAACTCGCCAAACCTTAGCAAACACCGTCTCTCTCTCTCTCTCTCAAGATCGTGACTACCATTGTGTGTGTGTGGTCGGGGTGGGGGGGGAGGGGGGGGGGGGTGTAGGACGTCGGGGTGTCTGAACGCTTGGTCATATTGTCCAACTATTTGGTACATACCTAATTGCTTTTTTTAAAGACCTTTACGCTACAAACCTAGTTTCCATCGATAAAATAATGTATTTTAAACAAACAACAACTACACATTACTACCTAGTTAGTGGTGCCTGACCATGCTTTGAACAGAACATGGGCATGAAAAATCATTTGTTATTACTTACTCTCTCACACCACATGAACCACCGCAACCGGATCTGATCCTGACACAATGATGTACATCCTCAAAGTTTGGGCCATCTCCCCAGGGAAACACAAGACAATCTGATTTGAACTTTCAGGTCCACATACAACCTCATCAGTTCCGCGTACTTTGCTGTTATCTGCTTCAGCTAACTTTCTTTCTTGCATCCCTGTGCTTTTATTTTCATGAAATACATATGCCTTTTCTTCAAAAAACGCAGCGAACAATATTTTTTTGTATTGCCCTTAAAAAATACGGATCACGTGCGCGGATTATTTAACTATTTCTTTTTTTTACATTTTGGTTATTTTGGCAATAATTTGTGTTTTTAATATTGTTTAGTAAACTGTAGGCATGCAATAAATACAGAACAGCATACGCGCTCGAAGTGTCATTTTTTTACCGCACACGATCGATTTCGGCGGAGGAATAAAATTTAACTCGAAGCCTTCGGCTTCTCGTTCAATATTATTCTTCCACCCAGCTCGATCTCGTGCGATAAAAAATGACGGTTCGAACCCGAATACCGTTTTGTCTATTTATTCTCTTTCATACCTCTCTCCTCAGAACCTACATCACCTGTATCACCTGCAATTTGCATCGCTCGATTGGCATCGGAACTCTTCTTAAATTTGACCGTCCTTTCTAAATATCTAACTCGCCAAACCTTAGCAAACACCGTCTCTCTCTCTCTCTCTCTCAAGATCGTGATAACCATTGTGTGTGTGTGGTCGGGGTGGGGGGGAGGTGGGGGGGGTGTAGGACGTCGGGGTGTCTGAACGCTTGGTCATATTGTCCAACTATTTGGTACATACCTAATTGCTTTTTTTAAAGACCTTTACGCTACAAACCTAGTTTCCATCGATAAAATAATGTATTTTAAACAAACAACAACTACACATTACTACCTAGTTAGTGGTGCCTGACCATGCTTTGAACAGAACATGGGCATGAAAAATCATTTGTTATTACTTACTCTCTCCCTGGGTGTGGATTCAACCTATATATTGCCCGGGGCATTTATTGCATTTCTTAATCTGTGTATTTTTTTCGCGAAAGCAAAAAAAATTTACCCAACTGAGTACTGCAAAGCATGTGCGTATATTTAACGGACAAGCAAAATCATTTGCCAAACTGGGTGTTTCATAAATTCTTGACCAACCTCTGCCTGAGGAAACCCGTGACCGGAAGAGCTTTTTATTTTATTCTTTTTTTTTGGGGGGGGGGGGGGGGTTGTCTCGCCCCGCCCGCCCAACCACGAAGTCACGCCCATTCTCTCTCCTGTCCTCTGTCTCATCCTCTCCCCAGATACATCAAAAGCAAACACACTGAATCTATTTTCTAAACACCGCCCAGCTGGCCCACTAGCCCTACACTGGTTTTGACCTCTTGTCTCTACCTAGTCCTGACTTGGCTCAACCCTCCACATTTTCATTTTCCTACTGGACCTCCCCTCCTCGCTTGCATCCTCCACATCAAGCGTCTCCCTTCAATGGTTCCCTAATCCCCGCTTCCTCTTCCTATGTTCAACCACCTTTCATCCACCCTCCACCAAACTAGCATAAGTAACTATCATCGGGGTTACTCTAGCTACAGCAGCCTTCCACAGCCTCCCCGTTAGCTCAGCAGTTTCCGCGCGAACAAAAACACACTTCTCTCACAACTGTGAGATATCGCTGCAGTTGTGATACACTGCACGCCTTTCCCTTGGACGACCACTCCCATACTTCATATTACACTGAAAGCCAGCATCTGTCCCCACCACTTGTACACTCAACTAACCATACAAGCCGCTGCCCCCCCCCCCCCCCCGCACCCCTAACCATTGGACCCCTTGCAGCCCTCTACGAACAGTACTTACCCCCGTCTGAAAACCAGCTGAGCATTTACCAAACATATTAGTAATAATCAACAACATACAGAACTAAAGAAATGTCTTCCGCACAATAACAACAATATTGGTCTTTTTTTTATTTTGTGTTCCTTTTCATCGACTACTGAAATAAAGAGATATGGACAAACTGAACTCAATCTGAGACATCAGAATGACGATGATGATTGTTGGTTTGAACTGTTTCTCTCTGTCTCTGTCTCTCTTTCTCTCTCTCTTTCTCTCGTTTTGTTGTTGTTGTTGTTGACTTGACACGATTGTCACATGTAGTGGTGCCGAAAGGGCACAAGAGTCAACTTCTCTCGAAAACCAAGGCGCTATGTGCAAACAACCTACCCCTGAAGAGACGAAAGGCGACAATTCCGCGCCGGCGTAACTTTGTAAGTTGTGTGAGTGTGTGTGTGTGTGTGTGGGGGGGGGGGGGGGGGGGGGGGAATTGGTGGTCTCAATGGTTAAATATTTTATTTCAAAACGAAAGATTCACAGCTCGATCCCCACCAGGGATTGTTGCGTTGTGTCATTGTGCAAGCTATTTAATCCCGATAGCCTGCGTGGGGCACGGTGGCGCGTTGATGGTTCACATGCCTTCTGCAGATATTAACCCTGCCTGTACGGATTCAGATGCTAGGGAGTCTGACAGTTGATGGACGCTGCGCGGTGGTTCTCTACGGGTACTCCGACTTCCTCCATCCCTAAAACTACTCCACCCGTGTTTACTCATGCTACTATCTGTCGAAAGTGTCGTTAGGGGTTTGGGAAAACCTAAAAACAAAAAGAAAATAAATAAAAAGAAAAAAAAAATAGAGATGAAAAAATTTGAAAAAGAAGAATATCAAGAGTCTTTCCCAAACTGGGTTTGGGAAAGCCTAATTATTAAAAATACAACTAAATGTACATTGCTTTCAATTACGACACTTGGGTCTATGGTTATTACATTTTATCATCATGAAATTCTGAAAAGTGTCATCCTTCAAGGAACATCCGTCAGGTTTGTATACCTTTCCTGCAATACTGAAAAACCTTTCCACTGGGGCTGAAGAGACACGCATAGTCAAATATCGTATAGCCAGTAATGATAAATATGGGATAAGTTGAAGATCGTTTTCCAACAATCCGGTGGATTACATGACATGCAAATACAGAGTTCATTTATATAATTATTAAGCTCAGTCAAAGATGATGTTTCAGTTAATTGTTTGTTTTGTGGCTTTTCCATAAAATTAAAGATGTCCTCTGTGGATTCTATTTGTTTATGTTATCACATTTAACCTTTTTAGCAGGCATGTCACTGTCTACATTAACTCCCTTGCCCATAAAGTTGTGCAGTAATTGAAGTTTTGAAACAATAATGGTAAAGTTTCATGAAATGGAAAGATTTTTTAGAAAAGTGTCATTCAGTTTTGATTTTTGATATAAAGATTCTTTACACTCATGTTTGTAACTAAATGTGATTGAAAAGTAATTGAAATTACATGGTATTTTCCAATGTAATTAATTACTTTTCAATTACATGTAATTGACAAAGGTCTCAATTACACATTACACCCAATTACTTTGAAAACATGTAATTAATTACACTCATTACAATTACAAATTACAATTACCCCAGCCTTGGTTAGGACCGCCCCCACCCCCCCCCCCCCCCGAAAAAAAAGCGCGGGCCATAGCGTTGAGAACATACGGTTACTGCACTGTGGTTCTTTTCGGTGAATTTAATGAAATAGGGGAGTATCAGGACATGTTCGTCGAGAAACAAAAATATTTGGTAGGCCGGGGGAGGCCACCAAAAATTTGCAAGACTTGACGTGGGGGTGGGTGGGTCTCTTGAGTGCGCCAAAAATGTGCATTTCCAACTTTTGCAATTTTTTGAATTTTTTAAAAATATATCAATATATCAGCTAATATATACCATCATTTGTGTTTGAAACCTTAAAGATGATGTTGTACATCACACTCTTAACATAAATACAACATCAGGAGGCTTTGTATGTGAGAATATTGGGCTTAAACTGGGAAAATGTCACACGTTAGTAGGGGGTGGGTGTCTTGTTCGAAATGTAGAAAATGTGCAGACAATATTTTGGGAATAATTCAAATGAAAATTTGTTCCCGTATATGTACACCTGCTCTGGCCAAGCCTGATAATGATCAGCTTGTCATTTGTAGATTGGGGCCCACAGCAGCCCACAGAGGTTTAAATTGGTGGTACCAGTTTAACCCTTTACCTAACATGAAAAGCAGACGACACTTGCCAAAAAATGATTGAATAACTAATATTTTTCATTTTTTGTCTCAAAAACATAGGTTATGACCCCTCATTGGAACGAGCTCGACGAGCTCGTTCCAATGAGGGGTCATAACCTATGTTTTTGAGAGTGGGGGTGGGTGTCTGAGAACAGTAGTAGAAAATTTGCACGTAGTGGGTGGGTGGGTGTAAAAAGGAGCCGAATAAAAAATAGGACGTAACGTCTTGCAGATTTTTAGTGCCCCCCCCCCCCCGGGTAGGCCGAGAGGCGTCAGTGAAAATGACAGTGGTTTAGCACTGCTTCCGAACATCAAGGTTTTCATCAGTTACGCTGATGAGAGTGCCATCACGAGAATCCTCGATGTCTTTCTAACACTGTGGTAGAAATGATCCTTGTTGATGTGTCAATGTTTGAAAACCTCATCTCTCTCTCTCTCTCTCTCTCACGCTCTCTCTCACTCTCTCCTCTTTTCTCTTTTCAGTTTCTCTAGCTTTCGTCTCCTACCAAATTTGTGCTACAAATTATATTTTTAGAAAAAAAACTAATTTATTCTTTATTTTTCCTCGTTGTTGACCTTTAATTGAGAATTATATATTTTGGTTGATGAGCACATTTCCTAATCCTATGATTTCCCACCATTTTAAACGTGAACTTTGTAAAGGATAACTCTGTGTTTTATAGTAATTTGCCCAATTCTCGGTAAGTTTTACTTCCTCCGGTTGTTTTTAGTTCGCTGAGTTATCTCATGTTTCGGAGTAAACAAGTTGGACTTAAATGTCTAAGAGTTTTTCGGGAACTTGTGATCTCCAGCAAACAGGTTAACAACTGGATTAAAAACTTTCAGTTCCTCCCATTTTTGCTAAGAATCGTTTTTCAAGGTCTCTGGTGTGATTTGAGCTAGTTTATGTCAGTTTATAGCTCCCGTCAACCAAGAGTCCGGTTTACATTACAAAGTTGGCAAGATGATGACTTACATGATATTTGCTGTAAATATTGCACACAACCTCTAGAAATTCAATGAGAATCAATTTTCAATATAAATACAACGAAATTCACTCTTTTAAGTTCAGAGGTAACTTAGAGCCTGGAGTTATACCTCTTTTTTCCGGGCTCTTGAGATTTTCGATTCAGAGTCAGATAATGCAACGGAAATGAATAAATTTTTAAAACTCGTTGTTCTAATTTATTGTTAAATGTACATATTTTTGAATCATACCGTATAATATTTTTGTCACTAGGGGAAGTGGTAACCACCTAAAATTCACTCCGCAACCGATTTATAAAATGAATATAGCTAAGTGTTAAGCCATGCATACAGGGACTCCTGGGTGCTCACCTCTTTCCTATTAATTAAAACGCTTCAAGCTCTTTCCCTGTGGCACAAAGCTGCACTCTGTTCCCTTCAAATCCCCAAATAGGAGAGGGCGCACCCGCCCCTTTCGCATCTCCCGGAAGTAGTATGTCTCGTATGTTTGAGTACTCATTGGCCGGACCCCGGTGCCGGACCCCGGTGCCGGACCCCGGAAGTGACGTCATGTCACGTGACCTAGTGACGCCATGTTGTGTTGTCATGGTAACCCGCGTGAGCGTCCATGTTGTGACGTCATCGCCATAGTGATACGTGGTGTTAGTGCGCATGCGCAGCGCGTGTTGTTAGGGTGATACGTGTTTCCGTCGTCCATTTTGTATACTGTATTTTGTATACTGGAGGCCGCCATCTTGGTTTCTATGGTAGCACGTGATTGCTATGTTACCAATGGCTTCTAACAAGATAGGGGTATGTTCGAGGGTGTGTTCCTTTGTAGAAGGGTAAATCTGATTACCACAAACAACCCGACAATCCCTCCAAATCACCAAAATCCACCCAAAATCACCGAAATTGACTTTATTTGATACGGATTTCCCATTTTATCTGCTTAGCACGTAGTGCCATAGTACTAAGGGGTATAAGGGGTGGGTCCGATTGAACAGGAGTAATGTTCTGGCTTTGAATTCGCCCAGATTCCCTTTTTGGATCCCTATCCCATGACGTTTTTTCCCAATAAGAGTAGCACGTAGTGCTATAGGACAAATTTACCCAGAATTCTCTGCTTCTATCTATATATGCAATATTTTTCGTCTATCTGGCCCGGTTTCTTTGTTCTAGAGTATACTCCAATAGCGTAGAAGAGCCTATTAACTGGAACAGCTTTGCTTATTATTACTATATTTAGCTATTCTAGTCTATTCTTGTTAGTTCTGACCCTATTCCAAGTACTCTTGTTGTTTCATTTATCTAGATCATTTATATAAATTATAACTAACCAATTAGATTGCTTGATTTCCCATTAACCTGTATGCAGAGTTATCTCCCTTCTGTACAACAAAAGCCAATATCATTCCCAAAGCCAATATCATTCCCAAAGCCAATAAGCTATCGAGCAGTTACTGATAAGTCATTGCTCGAACGACTCGAAGCTTATCGAGCAAATGAGCCTTAGAGCAATTGCTCGATCGAGTGACTCGGCATATTGCTCGAATGTCTCGAAGTCCGTCGAGCAAATGAGCTATCGAGTAATTGCTCGTTCGAGCGACCCCTCGAACGACTCTTCGACTCATTTCAGTATTTGAGGATACCTATCGAGGATACCTTTTATAGGATACTTATCTGAGGATACTATTACCTATATCACAAGGCATATCTATCCCAAATATCCCTTATAAGTTAAAGAGCAAGAGAGTAATTACTCCATGAGCAATTGCTCGATCGACTCGAAGCTCATCTAGCAAATGAGCCTAAGAGCAATTGCTCGATCGAGTGACTCGGTATATTGCTCGAACGACTCGAAGCTCATCGAGCAAATGAGCTATCGAGTAATTGCTCGTTCGAGTGACTCCTAGAACGACTCTTAGACTCATTTCAGAAAAAAGGGTGCCGAAGGCCATATGTTTTCCAAAAAGGGGTGTCGAAATTGGGGTGCCTTCAGGAGAATCCCTTTTTTGTCAAATGAGCTATCGAGTAATTGCGCGATCGAGTGACTCGACATGCTGCTCGAACGACTCGAATCCCATCGAGCAAATGAGCTAACGAGCAATTGCTCGTTCGAGTGACTCCTCGAACGACTCTTAGACTCATTTCAGAAAAAGGGATTCCATAGCCATAGCCGTTTTCGAAAAAGGGATTCTTAAAAAGGGATTCTGTAAAATGGAATTCCTATTCGAGTCCGTAAAATTTGGATTCCGTGTTTTAACATCGACACTCGAGGGTATGGAAAGGGATTGATAACAACCAATTCAACAATGACTACAAGACTCTGAACAGATACGACCAGTCACTACAAAACAACGAAGTAAACATAACAAAGTGAAAGAATGTCAAACTAGTCGGATTGATCGAACTAGTTGGACAGACTGAACAGATCTGAATTATGAACAGATAAAAGGCACCTGTTCGAATGAAGTCGTAGTGAACAAAGATTCAATACAATCAAGATGGATGGGAACAGAACAAAGTGAACAAAGATCCAATGAAGTTATCGAAGTGAATTGACCATAACAAAGTTTTCAACTGAATGAACTATAACCCTTAAATATAACCCAATGTTAACCCCCTTAAATTGAACAAACCTGAATGAACCCTTTGAACTGAACAAAGTTTTCAACTGAATGAACTTTATGTAATTAAAACCCATTTGAAGTCCAGAAAGTTTTTAACTATAACCTAAATGAAGGTATTAACACCCTTGAACTGAATGAAGTATAACCCCTAACTATATCCCAATGTTAACACCTTTGAACTGAACAAAGTTTAACTTAATAAATTTTAAACTTAATGAAAATATATCGAAGGTGATCTGAATTTTAACTCGAGAATACAACCCATTAAACTGAATTCTTCCAATAGGGAAGGGGAATACCCTCGAGTGTCGATGTTAATACACGGAATCCAAATTTTACGGACTCGAATAGGAATCCCATTTTACAGAATCCCTTTTTAAGAATCCCTTTTTCGAAAACGGCTATGGCTATGGAATCCCTTTTTCTGAAATGAGTCTAAGAGTCGTTTGAGGAGTCACTCGAACGAGCAATTGCTCGTTAGCTCATTTGCTCGATGGGATTCGAGTCGTTCGAGCAGCATGTCGAGTCACTCGATCGAGCAATTACTCGATAGCTCATTTGACAAAAAAGGGATTCTCCAGAAGGCACCCCAATTTCGGCACCCCTTTTTGGAAAACATATGGCCTTCGGCGCCCCTTTTTCTGAAATGAGTCTAAGAGTCGTTCAAGGAGTCACTCGAACGAGCAATTACTCGATAGCTCATTTGCTCGATGAGCTTCGAGTCGTTCGAGCAATATACCGAGTCACTCGATCAAGCAATTGCTCTTAGGCTCATTTGCTCGATGAGCTTCGAGTCGATCGAGCAATTGCTCATGGAGCAATTACTCTCTTGCCTTTTGGCTTATAAGGGATATTTGGGATAGATATGCCTTGTGATATAGGTAATAGTATCCTCAGATAAGTATCCTACAAAAGGTATCCTCGATAGGTATCCTCAAATAATACAATGCTGGTCCATAGGTATCCTCAAACACTGAAATGAGTCGAAGAGTCGTTCGAGGAGTCACTCGAACGAGCAATTACTCGATAGCTCATTTGCTCGATGGACTTCGAGTCATTCGAGCAATATGCCGAGTCACTCGATCGAGCAATTGCTCTAAGGCTCATTTGCTCGATGAGCTTCGAGTCGTTCGAGCAATGACTTATCAGTAACTGCTCGATAGCTTATTGGCTTTGGGAATGATATTGGCTTTGGGAATGATATTGGCTTTTGTTGTACAGAAGGGAGATAACTCTGCATACAGGTTATGGGAAATCAAGCAATCTGATTGGTTAGTTATAATTTATATAAATGATCTAGATAAATGAAACAACAAGAGTACTTGGAATAGGGTCAGAATAACAAGAATAGACTAGAATAGCTAAATATAGTAATAATAAGCAAAGCTGTTCCAGTTAATAGGCTTTCTACGCTATTGGAGTATACTCTAGAACAAAGAAACCGGGCCAGATAGACGAAAAATATTGCATATATAGATAGAAGCAGAGAATTCTGGGTAAATTTGTCCAAGAGCACTACGTGCTACTCTTATTGGGAAAAAACGTCATGGGATAGGGATCCAAAAAGGGAATCTGGGCGAATTCAAAGCCAGAACATTACTCCTGTTCAATCGAACACAACCCGTATACCCCCTTAGTACTATGGCACTACGTGCTAAGCAGATAAAATGGGAAATCCGTATCAAATAAAGTCAATTTCGGTGATTTTGGGTGGATTTTGGTGATTTGGAGGGATTGTCGGGTTGTTTGTGGTAATCAGATTTACCCTTCTACAAAGGAACAATCCCCCGAACATACCCCTGTCTTGTTAGAAGCCATTGGTAACATAGCAATCACGTGCTACCATAGAATCCAAGATGGCGGCCTCCAGTATACAAAATGGATGACGGAAACACGTGTCACCCTAACAACACGCGCTGCGCATGCGCACTAACACCACGTATCACTATGGCGATAACGTCACAACATGGCCGCTCACGCGGGTTACCATGACAACACAACATGGCGTCACTAGGTCACGTGACGTGACGTCACTTCCGGGGTCCGGCACCGGGGTTCGGCCAATGAGTACTCAAACATACGAGACATACTACTCCCGGAGGCTTCGGCGCAATTACGTATTTACATAGATCCACAATAGTTCAATGCACTGTGTTTGAGACTAATGTCCTTCCACGAAGATTTACAATTGTGGGACCACAGCAACTAATAACGCGCCAGTGAACACGGCTTGATACCTTATCGGCCAAACAAAATGAGGGCAATGATGTTGATGACGACGTTGTTGATGAGGATGACAGTTACGACGACTGCCATGATGGTGATGATGATGATAATGATGATTTGGTAATTTTGTGTGCGGGAAATTTTGATTTGGGTTACGTCCAAGATCGATCCCCTCACACATAATTTGTGCCGATCGAACAATACAATAAATGTGAAGAGAGTTTTCATCAAGACCAAACAGGCAGTTGTGTTAAGATTTTCTAACGATTGAACCCCCCCCCCCCCTCCCCATCCTTCTTTTTCAACACATGTGCCATTCATTGAGACTGCAAAACGATCATCGATAAAGTCCACCCATTTGGCTGTTTAACATTAGCCGCATTCAAAGTCAACCATCTTTTTAATCGAGAAAGTGAATCCTCACAACCCCCAGCACCGTTAAAGAACCAAAGAAAAGAAAAATTACAGCAGCGCATCAGAGGGGCTAAGGCAGACCCCATGCATCAACGTGGAGCACCGCAAATTGACGTATTCGCGATTAAGGGTGCATCTACACGCACTGCTAGAAAATGCTGGCAATTCATGGCTGCAATCTCTTCAAGCTGCAAAGAATTGTTAGAAGGATTACGCTCGTTAGTGCGAAAGTTGATTTATTTAACAGTAATTGAACTGAATTGAACGTCCCCTTATCACTGCATGAAATACCATCTCACAGAACAATTTATAGTCGGTGTTGAAAATACAGAACATGCACAAAGTGTAAAAATATAGACTTATCACGCGTTTTCATGTTTACCCACACTTGAGTAAGAAAACAATCATGTCGCCGTCCGAATCGTCCTTCCGTCGTTCGTCCGTCCATCTGTCGGGCCAGTTACCCACCCCTCCACAGCCATGTGTAAAACCTCTCTATGTGATATTAACCTATATGTATGGTTCCGTATCAGCCCCTTAAAACAGATGGAAGGGCACAACTTCACCACCGACGTGAACCATTTCTGCGGAACGAGTCATCAAGATTTTTGAACGTGTATACTCGTGATCATATATTCTTGAAAAATACGTATGTAGCGAACATATCGTGAAAGCATCGCTTCCTTCTATAGAGACGATACCATTCAGTGATAGTTTCAAGATAAAGGATGAGACAATGCAATATCACTGGGAACCAAGTCGATCGGCTGTTCACAGCCAAACGATAATGTAAATGTTTGAGTCAGCGACGAAAACGAGTCACTTAATTCTCGTCAGTATTCGGCAGGTGTCCCCGCCTGGGTATTTTATTACCAGAACCTGATCTTTTTCATGAATAGTTCAGAAACAACTCAATCGCCGCTGCAATTTTCATGCAGTGTGTGTAAACGCACCCTTAATATCAAAAGCAACATACCTGGCAATTTTGTATAATACCGACCATTTCGACACAAATTTCCACTTGAAGCACTCCCATTTGACGTAAGGGCGAAATATTCAAATTCCATCAGGGTTCGGTATTAAGAACGAGAAACCATTGGAAAAGAATCCACATGCTATGAAAAAAATTTGAAACTTACCCAAAGCACGGTTTGAGGTCAGTAAGAAACTAATTATTACAAAACGACCAAAAAGCTCAAACAAAAGTGAAGACCTTTTACACAAGGGCACAAACCTATTACAAAAATTCCAAATTTTAAATTTTACTTGGATGAAAAATCGAGAAAACGCACGATTTTCGTTCTAATTCCAAATGGGGAGTGCGGAACTCGTCAAAAATAAGGCCGCATACAAAAGGTCAAAAAAGTCTAAAAAAGAAGGGAGAAAAAATTCTTACAAAGGTGGGGACAACTTACGAAAGGGATAAAAAATAAAAATTATTACAAAAGTGGGACATTTTACATTGATGAAAAATCAAGAAAACCCGCGATTTCGGTTCTAATTCCTAATAGGGAGCATGGAAAAACAGACATCGAAATTTTCCACCAGTTTTGGCTAGGTTTGATTTTCTGATGAAAATTCTATGTGCAACTCGAACCCTCTGGTCAGGTATCAAATGTTATGAAAAAAAATTTCGAATCTCATGAAAATAATGTTTCCCGGTCAGAAGAAGAAATTATTACAAAAGGGCTAAAAAATTCTTACAAAAGTGGTGATCTCTTACAAAAAGGCTAAAAAATTCTTACAAAAGTGGGGACCTCTTACAAAAGGGCTAAACAATTAATACAAAAAAGTGGAACATTTTACATCGATAAAAAATCGAGAAAACGGGCGATTTGCGTTCTAATTCCTAATGGGGAGCCCGAATTGGTTAAAAAACAAGCCATTGACGCGGAAAAACAGACATCGAAATTTTCCGCCAGTTTTGGTCAGTTTCGATGTTTTGATGAAAATTCTCTATGTCCAACTCGAATCCTCCTGTCAGATATCAAATTTATGAAAAAAACTTCGAAACTCATTAAAATGATGTTTCCCGGTCAAAGGAAGAAATTATTACAAAAGTGCTAAAAAACTATTTCAAAAGTGGGGACCTCTTACAAAAGGGCTAAAAAATTCTTACAAAAGTGGGACATTTTACATCGCTGAAAATCGAGAAAACGGACGATTTGTGTTCTAATTCCTAATGGGGAACGCGAATTGGTTCAAAAACAAGCCATTGACGCGGAAAAAAACAGACATCGAAATTTTCCGCTAGTTTTGGCCAATTTCGATTTTTTGATGAAAATTCTCTATTTCCAACTGGAATCCTCCCGTCAGGTATCAAATGTTATGAAAAAAACTTCGAAACTCATTAAAATTATGTTTCCCGGTCAGAAGAAGAAATTATTACAAAAATCTATTACAAAAGTGTGTGTGTGGGGGGGGGGGGGGGGGGACCTCTTACAAAAGTGCTAAAAAACTATTACAAAAGTGGGGACCTCTTACAAAAGGGCTAAAAAGACTATTTCAAAAGTGGGGACCTCTTACAAGAGAGCAAATTATTACAAAAGTGGGAGCAACACTAGTGTGTGCCTCATTAGCCTCTCATCTCCCCCCCCCCCCCCCCTCTCTATCGTCTGCTCACAATATAAAGGAAGTTAGTCTTTTTGTATTAACGAAAAGAGAACAACCCTTCTCCAGGCGAAATGGCCATATTCGGTTTGCACTATTCACATACGGTTGCTGATTTAGAACATCGAAAAAGATTATTTTATCTCGAGATCTCGAGATAATATCTCGAGATAGAATATTTTTTTTCGATGTCCTTTATCAGCCATCGTAATTCACAATCAAACAATTGTCATTCAAATTCTCTTTTTTAAACAGTTTTCGCCACTAGCACAAGGCTTTCAACGTTTCGATGGATAAACCTGTAATCTCGAGATCATACGCGCTTATTTTTCGAGAAAAGAATTTATTATTTGTAGTTGTTTAAATATCAGATTTTGCACATGGTGTCTTCTAGCCATGGGCTGATCCAGGGGGTGGAGCCTAATGTGATATTTTTTATAAATTAATTTTTTTTCACAAGCACCGAGATCAGGGGACACGACACGGTGTTAACCACGACAACACATGCATACCCACTGCAGGAGTTGTGGCGGATAATTCCGATACCCATGCATATGGGTCCCGCGTGAGCCTCCCGGTGACATAGCTTCTCATTTTTACAATTTTAATGAGTCCATATAAAATTACGGGAATATTTTTGCTGGAGAACATTGTGATCATGTGCGAAGAAACCACCGGAGGGGCCACTGACCTTCCATTTTCCAAAGCTTTTACAGGAAGGACACGCCCTCTTGTGATCACCCCGACACAGGTGGTGTTTCGCATCATATCCCATTAGGAATATAGGAAGCATTCCGGACATGGGTGGGCGATGCGGTTGGCACGATAGTAGTATGTCTCGTATGTTTGAGGTCTAGGTTGGATGATCTCATGGATGATCTCATGTGACGTCATAGTCACGTGACCCAGTGGCGCCATGTTGTGTTGTCATGGTAACCCCGCGGGAGCGGCCATATTGTGACGTCATCTCCATAGTGATACGTGGTGTGAGTGCGCATGCGCAGCGCGTGTTGTTAGGGTGATACGTGTTTCCGTCGTCCATTTTGTATACTGGAGGCCGCCATCTTGGTTTCTATGGTAGCACGTGATTGCTATGTTACCAATGGCTTCTAACAAGACAGGGGTATGTTCGGGGGTTGTGTTCCTTTGTAGAAGAGTAAATGTGATTACCACAAACAACCCGACAATCCTTCCAAATCACCAAAATCCACCCAAAATCACCAAAATTGACATTATTTCCCCAATGTATCGGCTTAGCACGTAGTGCTATAGTACTAAGGGGGTACCGGGGTGCGTTCGATTGAACAGGAGTAATGTTCTGGCTGGCTTAGAATTCTCCCAGAATCCCTTTTTTGATCCCTATCCCATGACGTTTTTTCCCATTAAAAGACACGTTCCTTTGGTCATTACCCAGAATTCTCTGCTTCTATCTATATATGCAATAGTTTACGTCTATCTGGCCATGTTCCTTTGTTCTAGAGTATACTCCAGTAACGTTGAAGAGACTATTAGTTGGAAGAGCTTTGCTTATTATTACTATATTTAGCTATTCTAGTCTATTCTTGTTAGTTCTGACCCTATTCCGTACACTCTTGTTGTTTCATTTATCTAGATCATTTATGTAAATTATAACTAACCAATCAGATTGCTTGATTTCCCATAACCTGTACTTAATCGTATAGAGTTACCTCCCCTTATTACAACGAAGTTGTATCAGATTCTCATCACATCTATATCCAATGGCAATATCCCCGGGCACCCCAATTTCGGCACCCCTTTTTGAAAAACATATGACCTTCGGCACCCCTTTTTTTGTCATATGTGCTTATGTGAAAAAGCACAATGTGACACAATGTGCCCTAGCACATAAGCACATGATTTATGTGTCGATATGTGCTTATGTGAAAAGGCACAATGTGACACAATGTGCCCTAGCACATAGGCACATACGGGTATTTGAGGATACCTATTGCCTGTTATTGTATTATTCGAGAATACCTACTAGAGAATCCCTTTTTGTCATATGTGCTTATGTGGTGGGGAAGCCCTTCAAAAATCCCCAGAGCCCCCCTCCTGAAAAAAAATCCCGTGTTCTACGATCTGCGTTAACATATGAAATTATAAACGACATACGACGCTTGGTGCAACCTGGAGTTCTTTCGAGCCTCAAAATATCTCATTATAGCGCTATTTGGGTCTCATTTTTTCAAAATTTACTCCCGTGGAGACCCTGGCTTGGGTCTCCTCCAGAGAAATTTATTAAGAAATATTCCCCACGGCCCGGTCACACCAAGGGAGGGACACCGCCTCCGAACCTCCCCCAACTCGACATTTCGATCTTCGGGATATGCCAGCAACATAAAAATGACTGAATTTGGACCCCCCCCCCCCCCCACCCACCCCGCAAATAAAGATCCATAGGCATCCCCTAATGTATATACCTGGCTACGCGCCCGTAATGCTAGGTAAATAACGAGTTAAATTAATTATAAAATAATATTAAAAATCTGATTGGCTATAATATGAGATCGCTTTAAGGACTCACCAAATAATGAATATGTTAACAAAGAAGATGGCGAGTTATCGTCTGTAACAGAGGAAAAATGTGCGTGTGTGGAAAACGTGACCGCCAAGATAGATTAACTACGCCCACAATTGCCTACGCAATTTGAACAAAAATAAAATCTAGAATAAACATCAATGCAATGTGTCACTTGACTCTCCTCTTTATCCCATCACCGTCTACCAAATATTTATTAATAACGACTGACCTTCTCGTCGCGCCTATGCACTTGTTTAATTTTTGATGTCAGTATTACTCAGTAGACAGCGAAGTATCTACGGAAAATAGCGCCTATAGCATACACATATGAATAGAACGACATGCTGTTTCTATCTTAATGACAGGGCCGGATTTAAGATACGTGGGGGCCTGTAACAAACCAGTAGTGTAATAATCAACCAGTAGTCTAATATTAACCAGTTGTGTAATAAAAAATAGCCAGTAGTGTAATGGTCAACCAGTAGTCTAATACAAAATCATCCAGTAGTGTAATAACCAGTAGTGTTATAAACTTAACTAGTAGTGTAATAAACCAACAATTTTTCAACAGAATTTGAGTATTTTTTGGGGTGGCTGAAATCATAGTTTGGGTACATCTTATAGATTTTTTTATAATTTTATCGTGTATTTAAATACGTTTTGCAGGTCAAACATCATTTCGTGGGTTCAATACGGCGAAGAAAGGTATTTTTTATGATTTTTATGTGATGTACGTATTTCTGGTGTTTAATGTCACTTTCTGTATTTGTGGCTTTATGGAAAATCCAAGTTGGCCAATTATTTATAGTAATGCTGTGCTTTTGAGAGACTGCTTACCCTAGGCATAAGTTGTCAGGTTCTATCATACCAGAAAACGTATGGGTGATACAGTGTGGCATTCAAGGGCTAGAATTGTTTGATCTCCTGCGTTGTCTACAATTATAATTTTTTAATATGGCCCCGGCGAATCTCTAAGTTCTCTCCCACATCCACCCATTTCAGTCGCTGTATCATTTAGTTTGTGGTTTTCAGTTTAGTTGACCGTTTTGAATTCTAAAATTCGTTTTTCTTCTGGGAGTGGTGCTCAACATATTCCTGGAGCATAGACACTCTACCATATTTTACAAAGGTTCGATGGGGTGGGATGGGGGTCGGGTGGGGTTGGGGTTGGTTCACCTAAAATCTGCAGTCAGTTATTTTTTTCCATCCTGAAGGAGGAGGTCGATAAGCTTGGTTTTTATGGTATCACGTGGTTGCTATATGGACCCAATGGCCTCTAAAAGAAGGAGGATAATGTTTTGAGGGTAAAGTTCGGTTGGACGTGAGATGTGAGAGAGAGAGAGAGTGTTAAGGCCCATTACGTCCGCATTGTTCCATACGTCCGCAAGCCATATGTCCGCAGAAACTGACAAAAAATAGACCATTGCGTCCGCAAGCCCATTACGTCCGCAGCAAATTAAACCATTGTGTCCGCAAGGGCCCATTACGTCCGCAAGAATTTGACCATTGTGTCCGCAAGACCCATTACGTCCGCAGCAAATTGACCCATTGTGTCCGCAAGGCCCATTACGCCCGCAGCAAATTGAACCATTGTGTCCGCAAGGCCCATTACGTCCGCAAGAATTTGACCATTGTGTCCGCAAGGCCCATTACGTCCGCAGAAAAATTGAACCGTTGTGTCCGCAAGGCCCATTACGTCCGCACGAATTTGAATCATTGTGTCCGCAAGGCCCATTACGTCCGCAAGAATTTGACCATTGTGTTCGCACTGAAGGCTCATTACGTCCGCAAGAAGTTGACCATTGTGTCCGCAATGCCCATTACGTCCGCAAAAAGTTGACCATCTGTGTCCGCAAGGCCCATTACGTCCGCAAGAATTGAACCATTGTGTCCGCAAGGCCCATTACGTCCGCAAAAAGTTGACCATTGTGTCCACAAGGCCCATTACGTCCGCAAGAATTGAACCATTGTGTCCGCAAGGCCCATCACGTCCGCAAGAATTTGACCATTGTGTCCGCAAGACCCAATGCGTTCCCATGAAATTGACCGTTGTGTCCGAAAGGCCCATTGCCTTTGCTGAAATCGGACTATTCTGCCCGTAAGGCTCATTAAGTCCGCAATACTTGGCCCATTGTGGCCCGTTCGAAACAATTACATTGTGTACGCAAACCTCATCACGTGAACAAGAATTGGAATTTGTTGCAATTTTTCTCCTGCGTTACGTTGAAACAAAAAACCTTCCGCGGTCAAAATCCGCGCCCAGGTCACTGAATCTGTCAAACAAATTTAAACGTTTCACTACACTGCGAATTTGAATGATTGAGATTGAGTTCCAGGAGTCTGAGCTTCCGACGAGTTTGCAATGAATAAAATATCAGGTTGTTTTCCCACATTAAACAACATGCAAAAGCTGATGAAATCACCATGTGAGAGTCCCAGTCTCCGGAGTTGGGGTGAGAGGAGAGGGAGGACTGCCCAAGGTTGTGAGTGATGTCAGTAGTCCCCGTCTTAAAACGTGAAGTCATAGACCTTTAGAATAATTCGGGGTCTGTTTTTTACCTTTTGATCAAGCAACTCCATAAAACAGCACCGATCCGCTCGCTTCAACAGATCTGTTGTGTCGGATCTTCTCCGGGCATCGGATGTTGTTGATGCGCCTCAGACAAGTGTTGAGATTGACTTATCTTCTGCTTCGTCGTCCTTCTTGTGCGCAATGTCTCGTACCCATACACCATAATCACCTTCACATTGGAGTAGAAGAGGCGGAGTTTGTTTTTTATGCTGATCTCTCCTGAAGCCCAGATGTCTTTTAGCATGACAAAAGCTGCTCTGGCCTTGCCGATCCTGGCTGTGACAGCTCGGCCTGTGCCTCCCTGTCGGTCGAACACACTTCCAAGGTAGACAAAAGAAACCATCTCCCTGATTAGCTCTCCACCGACTTTGACTGGTGTGTTGGCAGTGGTGCTGATCTTCATCAGCTCAGTCTTCTTCCTGTTGATCGTGAGCCCTGTCCCAGCTGATGTGGTATCAAGGCGAGTGGTTTCCTGGCTGTGGTTGTGTGACAAGAGTGCCAGGTCGTCATCAAAGTCAAGGTCATCCAGCTGTGTCCAAAGTGTCCACTGTATCCCGTTGTCCTGTCTGTTGTAGAGGTCTTCGTAATCCAGTCAATTCTTTCGATTTCCCAGTTTGTGCCGAGTACCTGTGTTCAGACAGTTTGTGTGAATTTCAATTCTGAAGCGGTTCGAGTGAAGGAAAATACATTTAATTGGTTAGAATCATGAATAAATGCTGGATCATGGAAAATTCTTTCCGACTTAAATCCCAAAGAAAATTTGCTAACGGATTTTTTTTGAAATCCTACTATACCTGGCATTATAACTTCCAGTGAGATGATTTATTGGACCAAACCAGAAATCGAATTTCACCTGTATTTTGACATTGGTCATGAGCATATAAAATTTGAAACCGATCGATGCAGTCAAACAATTTTAAATGAACGGAAACCAAAATGGTTAAGGGGGAGGGGGAGGTTGGAAGTGTTGAGGCAGGGGTGGCGGAGCCGTGGGGGGGGGGGGGTAGGAGGCACGTACCCCCACCACTTTTTCCCGCAGCCAAATGTTTCGACAATCATATATACACCATTATCACCTAATTTATTGTAATGTTTACCTTAATTGACGGGAAAAAACAAGGAAATCGCGTCTTTTTATGGTGAACTTTCAGCAATTTTCTAACTGTGCCTTCGACCCTGAGAATTTATTCCTTCCGTAACTCATTACTAAAATCAAACTTATATCTGAGGCAAAAAAAAAATCATGAATTATCCCACCCCACCACTCTAGAGTCCAGAAGCTCACGCAAAGGGAGATGAAAAATCTCCAAACATCTATCTATTCACCTGATTTATTCGGTCCCCGGGGATTGTGTCTGACAACTCCCTCATATGACACAATGTAGTCAAAAAACTGTAGGAATCCAAGACGTGTGTCATCCCGTTGAATTTAAATATTTATTTTAATTTATTATGCTTAAATAATATTGAGAACAGTTTCGTGATTGGTTGTCATTAAATGCGAGTTCACCCGGACTCACAAAATCTAGTTCTTCCTTGAAATGATCGGTTCACCAAAACAATCGATTATTGGGGGTGGGGGGGGGGAGGGGGGGTCACAATAGGTTCATGCTCACCATGGACATACGGGGTGGTATGGTGCCCCCCCCCCCCTAGTTTTTTTTCGGTCATTTCCGCTGAAAAATTGGACAGAGAACGATAATTGAGCAAAAACAAAGCTGGCATAGCTTCCAGATACGAGGAAATTGCATCTTTTGGGGTCTGAAATTCAAAATTTTCTCCCTCCGGCTCGAACCATGGCCTCACTCTCGGAACATTCTCTTTCCTGGCAAGTGTAGGCTACAAACCAGGAGCGACGGAGCCAACGGGGGGGGGGGGGGGGGGGGGGGGGGAGGGGGGCACCGGGGACACGTACACCCCACCCACCCCACACTTTCTCCCGCAGCCAAATTTTTCAACAATCATATATACACCACTATCACCTTATTTACTGTAATTTTTTACCTTAATTTGACCGGAAAGGCAAGGAAATCGCGTCTTTTTATGGTGAAGTTTCAAATTGTTTTTAACTTCGGCCCTGAGAATTTATTCTATCCATCACCCTTTACTAAAATCCAACTTATATCTGAGGTAAAAAAAAATATTCATGAATGATCCTACCGCACCACTCTAGAAGCTCACACGAAGGGTGATGAAAAATCTACAAACATCTATCTATTCACCTGGTTTATTAGGTCCCCGGGGATCGTGCCCAACATCTTTCACATCTCCCGCATTTGTCGCAATGTAGTGAAAAACCTGTATGAATCCAGACGTGTGTCATCCCGTTGAATTTGAATATTTATTTTAATTTAATATGCTTAAATAATATTGATAACAGCTTTGTGTTTCAGCTGTCGTTATATGTGACTTCACCCGGACTCACAAAATCTAGTTCCTCCTTGAAATGATCGGTTCACCGAAACAATCGCTTAGTGGTGGTGTGTGTGTGTGTGGGGGGGGGGGGGGGGAGGGGTGCGGGGTGACGATTCATATAAGGTTTTTGCTCACCATGGACGTACAGGGGTAGTATGGTGCATCCCCTCCCCCAATTTTTTATCCTTTCCGTTGAAAAATTGGACATAGAGCGATAATTGAGCAAAAACAAATTGAGGGTGGAAATAAACAAAAAACAAAGGTTCTATCAAGGCGCTCCAGGTGTGAAAGTATAGCTTCCAGATGCGAGGAAATTACATCTTTTTGGGTCTGATAATCGAAATTTTCTCACGACGGCCCGAACCATGATCGGGCCGCCGTTGACTCTCTCTCTCACAACACTCTCTTTCCTGGCAAGTGTAGGCTACAAGCCCCCCCCCCCCCCGAAACCGAGACAAACGTTCTATCAAGGCGCTCCAAGTGTGGATGTATAGCTTCCAGATGCGAGGACAATGAGTCTTTTGGGGATTGAAAATCAAAATTTTCTCACGTCGGCCCGAACCATGATCGGGCCGGCGTGGCCTCTTTCTCTCAACATTCTACAGGTTTCCTGGAAGGTGTATAAACCTGCCCCCCTCCCCCTCCCGTGCGCCTATGTTACCCACTAGACTAAGGGTACAGGGCATCAAAATGCGGGTAACAACCCAAGGGACCGCTGTAGATGAAATGGGCGGTTAAAAGATAAGGGCTCGATAAGCTGTACAACACTGCTGCTGGCTTAGCTTTTTGGTGCAGTTTCTATTCTCTTTTCAACCTTTCGCGATCGGGGACAAGAACTTCACTCCATCTTTTGGGGTATAAAAGTAAAATTCTCACGTCGAGCTGACTTTTTGGGTAAGCATATACCCCCTCCCGCGCCCTAACAGGGGGGGGGGGGGGGTGCTGCCGTAGGCTATAAGACACACGCCGAGGAAGTCCTGGCTTCACCTTTGGCTCAGAAGAAAAATACATTCTGGAAGACTAGTTTTCTTTTGCGGTGCGCTTCTTGCGCGAAATTAGGTGTCAAAGGGTGGTTGAGGTTTGGCGTAGTAGGTACAAACTTAATCAATACCACATAACACATCGTGTCTTTCTTTATATATAGACACCGACGAAACATGGTTTTTAGCTGTCACAATTGTCAAAGACAGTAAGCAAACCACAAAGAGAAAGAAGGTTATTCCACGACGCATCCTCTAACGTTACGCAGATTTCGTGTTCACTGCGGTCTTCAACAAAATACGACTACATTCTCAGACAACGGAAAAACGCAGCTTAAAATGTTTTTCCGTAAACGGCCCCTTTTGACAAATTTATAATCCTGATCGACGGGTCACATTTTATCTTACGCTGGTAATAAAATTCTGGTTTTGAGGTATAAAGTGAAAACAAAACTGGACTATGCAGATAACAAAAGCAAAAAAATTAAATAATTCTTCTCTGCCCGTTCGTAGGTCTCACCTATAGATGTAAGGGAGCCACTCTGCCCCTCCCATAATCATCGGCCAGTGCAGGGGGTTTAAAGAGAAGGAGTTGCGAAATGATTTTGTTGACCTTTTCGCAAACAGTCTAGTGCATACCCTGAAGACTGTGAGGTTTTTTTTCTTTCACTGGGGATGATTGCTTCAGATCACGCAGAGGCTTAGGCCTACACAAATCTTTCGGTTTTGAATCCAGTGGCACTGAATCAAATGTTGGACATGACCAAAAGCTGATCAAAATGACAGAATAAGGATTTTTCTAATTTTTTCTGGAGGAGTGAATGGCTCAGCTCCCCATTACATCCCGGTGCATGCGGGTTGTAGGCTAGAGAGGCTGGGTTAGAAGGTGAACTGATTTAGCGCTAAAGATACGAACCAAGAGCCGTACATACGTCTGAGGTGGGTGAGAACACTTGGAATGTCGCCCTCTTGATGATAGATGATCTGGGCATTTGGAAAAGTTTGCTATTTTGTAAATTTATATCCGAACAAACTCATTTGAATCTATTTCTGGTTATTTTAAATTGTTTCAAGTCTCATGCAATTCGTGGTATTTTCAGGAGAAAACATGATTTGTACGCACACAATGACAGTTAAGGTGTAGTTACGCGGTAAAAGCGCAGGGAAAAAGTGGTACCTGGAAATCCAAATAGATTGAAGCCAAGACGAAAGCAAGCACCCTGCCTAGGCGTGATCCTTTAGGTAGCCTTAAACGGAAAACACGACTATAAAGTCGTGAAGGAACACTGAAATTACTCTCAAACGATGCCCCACTCGAGTGCTCTAAGACACCGATTCCATGTCCCGAGCCATGTAAACCTGGAACAACCATGTAAAAGAGTTTTTAATTGACAGTGGGCAAGAATTTGGAACAACGCAACAACGGTTTCTTTTTAATTCTTATTGGTGACATAACATACCCTACCCCTTTTTATGGGACAGTCTCCTCATATCCGGCCAAACAAGGTATCCTGAAAGACCCGTACCTGGCAAACAAGAAGCTGGCGGGCAAGTTCCAACAGACAGGCAGGCCAGTGAGGGACAGGAATAAGAACCCACTGACGACAACCGAGGAACAGCTGAACCGATGGGCAGAATACTTCGTGGATCTGCTGAATATCCCCGCTCCTGATACACCACTAGACATCCACCCCCCCCCCCCCCCGTCTGCAGAGACGGAATTACCCAACAACTGCGAAAAACCCTTAAGGCAGAGATCAAGTTGGCCATTATGACACAGAAATGGGAAGGCTGCAGGACCGGACGAGATTCTCACAGAAGCCGTCAAAGCAGACGTGGAGACTGCTGTCAACAAGTTACACAGCCACTTCAGCAAGATCTGGGAGGAGAAGGGTGTACCGGCCCAGTGGTAGGAAGGAGTTGTCATCAAGCTGCCGAAGAAAGGATACCTCAGAGACTGCAGCAACTACTGAGGGACCGTGCTCCTGTCAGTGCCAGGCAAGGTTCTACTGGAGAGGATGAAGGAGAGGAAGGAGGCAGTCGACACCAAGCTCCGAGACCAGCAGGTAAGCTTCCTCAGGAACATGTTCTATGTCGACCGAGCTGATGGAGAACGCATCATCGTGGATCAGTCGCTGAAGTGGACCCCCCAGCCTCTACAATAACATCAACTTTATAGGCTATGAGAAGGCCTTCGACAGTATGGACAGACAGACGAGGTGGAAGCTGCTGCAGCACTACGGAGATCATCTCCCTTATCCGGGACATGAGCTGCAGAATTGTCCACTCCGGCCAGCTGTCAGAACGTTTTGAAGTTCGACAAGGTTTCCTGCTGTGGCCATTCCTCTTCCGACGGTCATTCACTGGATTACGAAGACCTCTACAACAGACAGGACAACGGGATACAGTGGACACTTTGGACACAGCTGGATAACCTGGACTTTGCTGACGACCTGGAACTCCTGTCACACAATCACAGCCGGGCGCAGAACAAGACCACTCGCCTTGATACCACATCAGCTAGGACAGGGCTCACGATCAACAGGAAGAAGACCGAGCTGATGAAGATCAGCACCTCTGCCAACACACCAGTCAAAGTCGGTGGACAGCTAATCAGGGAGGTGGATTATTTTGCCTACCTTGGAAGTGTGTTCGGCCGACAGGGAGGCGCAGGCCGAGCTGTCACAGCTAGGATCGGCAAGGCCAGAGCAGCTTTTGTCATGCTAAAGAACATCTGGGCATCCGGAGAGATCAGCATAAAAAACAAACTCCGCCTCTTCAACTCCAAGGTGAAGGTGATTATGCTGTATGGGTACGATACATGGCGCACAAGAAGGACGACGCAGCAGAAGATAAGGCAATCTTCAACACTTGTCTGAGGCGCATCTACAACATCCGATGCCCGGAGAAGATCCGACACAAAGATCTGTAGGAGCGAGCGGTCAGTGCTGTTTTATGGAGTTGCTTGATCAAAAGGTGAAAAAGGCCCCGAATTATTCTAAGGATCTATGACTTCACGTTTTAAGATGGGGACTACTGGGATCACTCACAATGTTGGTCAGTTCGCCCTCTCTCTAACCCCCCCCCCCCCTCCCCCACCCCACCCCACCCCGGAGACTTGGGCTCTCAAATGGTGATTTCATCAGCCTTTGCATGTTGTTTAGTGTGGGGAAAACAACCTGAAATGTTATCATAGCAAACCCGTCGGAAGCTGAGACTCCTGGAACTCAATCTCAATCATTCAAATTCACAGTGTAGTGAAACGTTTAAATTTGTTTGACAGATTCAGTGAACTGGGCGCGGATTTGACCGCGGAAGGTTTTTTGTTTCAACGTAACGCAGGAGAAAAATTGCAACAAATTCCAATTCTTGTTCACGTGATGAGGTTTGCGTACACAATGTAATTGTTTCGAACGGGCACAATCGGCCAAGTATTGCGGACTTAATGAGCCTTACGGGCAGAATGGTCAGATTTCAGCAAAGGCAATGGGCCTTTCGGACAAAATGGTCAATTTCCTGCGAACGTATTGGGTCTTGCGGACACAATGGTCAAATTCTTGCGGACGTAATGGGCCTTGCGGACACAATGGTTCAATCCTTGCGGACGAAATGGCTTACCGGACACAATAGTCAACTTCTTGCGGACGTAATGGGCCTTGTGGACACAATGGTCAACTTCTTGCGGACGTAATGGGCCTTGCGGACACAATGGTCAAATTCTTGCGGACATATTGGGCCTTGCGGACACATTGGTCAAATTCTTGCGGACGTAATGGGCCTTGCGGACACAATGGTTCAAATTCTTGCGGACGTAATGGGTCTTGCGGACACAATGGTTCAATTTGCTGCGGACGTAATGGGCTTTGCGGACACAATGGTCAAATTCTTGTGGTTCAATTTGCCGCGGACGTAATGGGCCTTGCGGATACAATGGGTTAATTTGCTGCAGACGTAATGGACCTTGTGGGCACAATGGTCAACTTCTTGCGGACGTAATGGGCCTTGTGGACACAATGGTTCAATTTGCTGCGGACGTAATGGGCCTTGCGGACACAATGGTTCAACTTGTTGCGAACGTAATGGGCCTTGCGGACGTAATTTTTGTCAGTTTCTGCGACATATTGGCCTGCGAACGTAATGGAACAATGCGGACGTAACGGGCCTTAACAGAGAGCTTCAGAGATTCGTCGGGGCCGTATTAAATATTATAATTGTAGACAAAGCAGGAGATCACACAATATAGTCCTTCGCCTCGAATGAATTATTTCCAGTCCAGTCAAGCGATTACTCTATTTATTTCTTTTCATTATTAACTATAATTATATTATTTAACCTTTTACCTGACGTAACGCTTTTCTCAAAAATCGCCAGTTAATTTTCATTATTTTTTCATTTTTTGTCTCTAAAACATAGAGTATGACCCATTATTGGAACGAGCTTGGCGAACTCGTTCCAATGAGGGGTATAACCTCTGTTTTTGAGACAAAAAATGAAAATAATAGTTATTCAAGAATATGTTTGCAAGTGCCGTCTGCTTTTCATGTTAGGTAAAGGGTTAAAAAAAACAATGAAGTCCCCATTACACCCACGACAAAGCGTCTTCGTTTGCGGGCACGGATACATGACCCAATTGTTGATGGCATAATTCACTTGTTAAGTTATCGTTTATAATCAAACCCCCATATCCCAGTAAATCACACTTTGGAAAGTTATTAAAAAATAGTATTCATGACTAAGACCATCGGGATATTACCTCCTCGTCCCTCTTCCCTTCAGGGAAGTGGGAGCAGTAAGTCATGGCCTGGCGGATCCTAGTTTGGACTATAAAGATAGCACTCCTCGACCTAATGAGATGTGCGATTTTTCGCATCTCTGTGGATTTGAGAATCTACAGGCTGAATTGGGAAAGCCAGTAGGGGCATTGATGATCAAGAGGCAGAACCCATGAATCCTTCGGCTAACTGGGAGCCAAGAAACCATAATCTAGAAGCCAGGAGCCAGTGGTTCGTCCCCACTGACTGGTGCACATTGTTTGGTCCCCACCGGCTCATCCCTATTGAATGGTTCCCAATGGCTGATTCCGTCTCGTCCCATCTGATCCCCAAACAGTTATTGCTCGGCAATTTGCGGATGAGGACATGAGGGCTTGTTATTTTCCCTCGTTGAAAACAACACGGAAACGTTAATCCACAAATAACAATAACAATATTTTTATAGAAGCCCCAAACATCTTTCACTTTCATAATTTCGTTTTCGTTGATACTATTTTCAAATTTTCACCGTGATTCAACGGCTCTATTTACAATTAAAAGTAAGTTTTTCAAACTGGAGAAACAGAATTTACTGTGATCAGTAAATTTGAGTCTGTGAAAATGTGAAAGCATTGATCTCACTTCGCATCACATGACACCATATTCGACCACTAAACATCTCGTAACTTATAGTATGGGGACGTATTTTCGGGAGACAATTATCATTAAAGAAATTAGAAATAGGTTTTCGTAAACAGCATTTATGATTTCCATACGGCAATCAGACACAATTTTTCAAGGAACCGGAAATAACCTCTGTGCACAGCATGCAACGTGTTATATAAAGGAATAAAAAATTAACACTTTCGACTCTGTCAACTTTTTGAGTGAGTAAATACATCTATGAACTTCATAAATGCACTGGAGGTTATAATAAGCAATTTCCAGCAATTATGAAAAATGCATTCAATGACCCCTGGCATACCTCTGTGATCTTGACCCATATTTTGAACCTACATTGAATTTCGACTCATTTCGTGTTGGTCCCAGGTCCATATGTCATACCATGTTTGAGGTATGACCAACATTCAAACTGTTTAGCTCCGCCCACTATTTGAAGTTCTGAAATACATGTAACATCACTCGGAGTGAATTAGAAGGGCCCAAAATGCGATTTCCAGCAATTCTGAAAAAAATAAACTCATTGACCCCTGGGTAATATCAGTCATCTGGTCCTCACCTCTATTGAGTTTCGACATATCTGATGTTGATCAAAGGCCCATAGATCATACAAGGATAGGATTGAGATATGAGCATGACCCTCTTTCAAAATTTGGTCCCCGTCCACTTTTCTGAGTGTCATGTATTAACTTCGGGAATACATTAGAGGTTCATAAAATGTGATTTCTAGCAATTCTCAAAATGAACTCAATGACCCCTGGATGACCTCATATGACCCATATTTTGAACCACCGCTGAGTTTAAGCTCGTTTGGAGTTGGTTTCAGATCCAGAAGCTATACCATGCTTGTTTGAACTCAGCGTATGCATTAGACAGTTATAGAATGCGATTTCCAGCAATTCTGGAAGTATGCACTCAGTGACCCCTGGATAACCTAAGTGGCGTAGATCCATGCATTGTGTGTGTGTGTGTGTGTGCGTGTGTGGGGGGGGGGGGGGGTATAAAATGTATTTTTCAGCAATTCTGAAAATGCACCAAATGACCCCTTTGAGATCTCAGTGACTTCGCCCCATATTTCGAACCACCAGTGAGTTTCGACTCTCATATGGTATTAGTCCCAGGTCCAAAGGTCATACCATGCTTGAGATCTGAACATGACCTACTTTCAAAACCTTTAGCTCCCGCCCACTTTTTGTCAGTGTAAAAATGCATGTATGAACTTTGAAACTTCTCTTCTCTATAAGACCTCTGACACTCTTATCCAGCTAAAAAGTAGAAAAAAAATTGCTAATATTTCGCAAACTGCATGGACCAGAATATTGTGTTTTGGTATTAGGCTTCCTTAGAACCAGTAAAATCAGATGAACCAGAAAAATTGCTATCGAATTTGTCATGTGGTCCGTATGGAGATGCCCATTTTAACACTGTTTGCAATGGGAAAATGCCGAGTCATTATCTTTCTTGTGCTCCATCAACCAAGTATTCTTCTTCAGAACCTTTGGGCCAAGTCTACACTAATTTGGTACAAAGCATCTTGGTGGAGTTTACTCTTCTGATTTTTCCCCAAAAGTTACTGTGCCCCTTGGGGCTGGGTTAATGTTACATAAGCCTTAAATGCTTTAAAAATCATCTTCCCATAAGCCACTCGCAATTCTTAGATTTCTGGTATGAGACTTACTTTAGTGGTTCACGCTTTTTCAAAGGAACTCAGTAGGAAAACTTTTGGGCCCCCAAGTTTGGGCCCCTCTCAGAATTTATATTTCCAGAACCAATGGGTTGATTTGAACCAAATTTGTCATGTAGTATACCTGGGCCATAAGAACTTGAGGGGGGGGGGGGGGGAGAAGAGAGTGCCACAGAAGTTAAAACCAGTAGAAATGAATGGCCAAAACAAATTGTCTTCGGTTGTGTCATGGCAAATCAAAAATTGTTCTTACTGCCCTCCACTTACTGACATACCCATCTCTTTTGACAACTTGAACTGGGTGAGCGGTTTTGGCTCACTGATACTCTGGTTTAATTTTTCAAGTACAAAAACACATGTATGAACTTCGGGAATGTCATACAATGCGATTTCCAGCAATTCTCCAAAATGCACTCAGTGACCCCTGAGTGACCTTGACCAATTTTTGAACATCCATTGAGTTTCGACTCATTTGGTGTTAGTCGCAGCTCCATAGCTTGTACCATGCTTGAGATATGGGCATGACAAACTTTCCAAATGTTTGTGTCTGCCCACTGTTTTGAGTGTAAAAATACAATAGGTATGGACTTCGGCAATGCATTAAAGGATCATAAAATGTAAGTTCCAGCTCTTCTGAAAATGCATTCTATGGCCCCTGGGTTATCTCAGTTGCCTGGACCCATATTTTGAATCTCCAATGAGTTTTGACTGATTTGGTGTTCGTCCCAGTTCGAAACGTCACACCATGCTTGAAACTTGAGCTAGACCCATTTTCAAAATTTTTGGCCCCGGCCACTTTTTTTTAGTATAAAATGCATATATGAACTTCAGCTGTGTTTTAGAGGGTCATAAAATGCGATTTCCAGCAATTCTGAACAATTCACTCAATGCCCCTGAATGACATCAGTGACCTTGACCCATATTGTGAACCTCTATTGAGCTCGACTCATTTTATGTTGGTCTCAGGTCCATACGTCATACCAATCTGGAGATATGAGTATGACCTACTTTCAATATGTTTGGCCCCGCTCACTTTTTTGAGTGTGAAAAAACATATATGAACATCGGAAAGCATTAACCCTTTACCCAACGAATCGCCCGCAACCAAATGCTCTCATCCCCATCCTTATTAATACTAATTCTACTCGCCCACATATCTCATACTCCGGCCACTCGTTCCAACGAGGGGTCACATGATATGGTTTTGTTGAAATTTTTTGAAAAATTTAAAAAAATTATATTTATAATAATAAATTTTGGTATCGTCTGCGTTGGGTAAAGCATTAAGGGGCAAAAAATGAGATTTCCAGCAATTCTGAAAATGCACTCATTCATTCCTGAGTGACCTCATTGACCTTGACCCATATTTGGAACCTCCATGGAGGTTCAACTCATTTAGTGTTGGTCTCAGGCCCATAGGTCATACCATGCCTCAGATATGGGCATGCCCCACTTTCAAAACACCCTTAGTGATAACTTCAATTTCCCTTTAGGCCGAAAACATAGATGGCCGAATACCAGTGAGTACTACTATCAGTATGCCAAAAAAACAGCGTGATAGGAGGATTCGTATTCCAGTTATCGTAGATGCATAGAAGACAAAAGTCAAAAGGAAGAAGAAGAAGTAGAAGAAAAAGAAAAAGAAACCATACAAAAACAATAGCCTGTGTGTTTCACACAGAGTAATTACGAAATGAAATGTTTTGTGTCGACCAAGATCAAAATATGTGTGATACCTTGTGAATATTTAGTAATACTTGGGAGGGATTTTTTTCTCAACAATTTTGCTTCAGATGGTCGGAAGCAGGTGCCTGTGTTATCTGCAAGTAAAAGATTTCAGCGTTTGGATGAGCAATATTGGCGGTATAACTGAATATTGCTGCGCTGAGAAGGAAGCAGAGGAGTCAGAAAGGTAGAAAAGTTCCGGTAGCTTCGTCTTGAAGCTGCATCATTTGATGGATTTTCTGTCGCGGAATTCTTCCATGGTGCTGATTTTGCTGCTGATGGGCTGGAGGTTGGGGGGGGGGGGGGAGGTGGGGGGTGACTGAGGTGTGATCGCTCCAGAGTCGATTCTTTAATTCTTTCCTGAATGAGCCCAGGGATATAACAATAAGATTTATGTTGCGGCCTGATAGATTGGGGGAAATACAGTACATGTAGAGTGGATTGTTACTAAATCACTGGTGGGGTGGTGTCTCCAATCAAACAAAAATTCCTCGTCTGGGAAAAAAGCATCAGGCCGACGGCCAAAGTTTCAGCCAAGGGACCTTCGGGTTGACCTTATCATGCATTACCACGGGAATCGACTGTTATGGTCTGGGTGGAAACTTCACTCCATGTATTTTAATGGTAGTCCACTCATCACGTACTGTAGGAGGTCCACGATCAGAATAAGCGATTTCCATCTTCCCGTTTCCATTTTTTTTTTCTTCCTCTAATAATAATAATAAATATTTTTTTTAATAATCTTTTGCTGCAAAAACATGTTTGATGACCCCTCCTCATGCTCGTTTCAATGCGGAGTCATAAGCTATATTTTTGATGCCGAAAATCGATTTTTGTTGCGTTCAGCATAATCAAGGTAACCTTCATGTAGTTGACGACTCTCCTGTAATATTTAATCTGGAGAGTTATAGGGACCTTGTCGAAGGACGTGTGCTGACATGTGAATTTGAAGAGAATTAATGCTGTTTTTTTTCATTATTATCTGTCTAGCAGACGGATATTTATTGAATACATCATCAAACGCGTGTTGGACAATGTGGCCGGAGTATGAGATATGTGGGCGAGTAGAATTAGTATTAATAAGGATGGGGATGAGAGCATTTGGTTGGGGTAAATATGAAATTTTATCAAAGTATAATCATTTCTTACTGTTATCTGGGTTCTCCAGATATCTTTATTTTGAGACCTCGGATAACAATATGGTATAGCAGTACTAAATATTTTCCCATTGGCGACGATTATAAAAATTAAGTGAAAAAATATGATCGCATCTCTTAAAATTAGATATTCGGATACCTACAGAAATTATAGAGACCTTCACACAACTTTCTCTGCCCAGAAAATGGGGACATGCAATAATTAAGATACATATATCAACGGGAAGTGAAGTACCGCCTTTGAAGCCACCTTTTTTTCTGGGAATTTCCAACACCAATACGCAAATAATTAACCGCATTTTTTAGGTCCAGAAAATACGCGGATCATCTCCTTTTTCTTGTGGAGTATTCAGCTTTGATGTAAAAATCAAATAAAATTCTTTAACCCTTTACCTAAAATGAAAAGCTGACGACACCGGCCAAAATAAATTCTTGAATAACTATTTTTTTTCATTTTTTGTCTCAAAACATAGGTTATGACCCCTCATTGGGACGAGCTCGACGAGCTCGTTCCAACGAGGGGTCATAACCTATGTTTTTGAGACAAATAATGAAAAAATAATGAAAATTAATTGGCGATTTTTGAGAATAGCGCTGGCCGGTTTTGGCCGTTAAGTTGGGTAAAGGGTTAACAGATTTCTCAAGCAATAGGTTTTTTCTAGGAGTCTTATTTTCGATTATTGCATCATATCAGACATTATATGCAACATTTCAAGGCAGATAACTCTCCACCAAATATTTAGTACAGTGATACCACAATACAGTTCCTCTCCCAAAGTCTTAGGAAATCGGGGAGGGAATGTCAAAGTCAAGAACAGTTGAAAATTCATCCTTAATAATCAGGAAATCCATTCGTAAACTTTGGTTTTTCACAGTACAAATGTTTGGTAAGATTGGTATAGACAGTAGAAGCTAATCAAAGAACAAACGATGGTGACAAAGGACAAAACAGCAGAAGAAGGCTAAGACCCATGAAAGTCAGGGCGTGTGGTCTAGAATCCAGAAGCCGATCAGGTATCAGAAGCCACAACTATCTCCGGACAGATATCCTCCAACTAGTATCCTCTAAAAGAAGGTATCCTCAAATTATACATCACTTTCTCGATTAGATTCGAGCCATTCGAGCAATTGCTCGAACGTGTGACTCCATATACGTCTCCCTCACCTAGGTATTGGGGATATCTATGACATGGTGATGTACTACTTGAGGATACCTTTTGAGGATACCTTTCAGAGGATACATATCGGAGGATATCTAGCTGAAGATAGTTATGGGTCCTGACACCCGATCGGCTTCTGGATTTCTAGACCGCCCTCTTAGCCTTTATATGTCTTCGCCGGGTTAGCCCTCTTCTGCTGTTTTGTCCATTGCCACCATCGTTTGACCTATGATTAGCTTCTACCGTTGTCCCCCAATCCTATAGTCTTCTTCTACCCTTGTATCATTACTGCTGATTTGTAGCACTACTGCAGGCATGCCACCTGTCACATATTGCTTGAACGACGAGAATGCTATCGAGCAAATAAGCCATGGAGTAAATGCTCGAACGAGTGACTCCACAGACGACTCTTATTCTCATCTCGGTAAAAAGGGGTGCCGAAGGCCAGTCGTTTTTCAAAAAGGGATTCTGTAGGGATTCCGTAAAAAGGATTCCATAAGTGGGATTCCATAAGTGGAGTTCCAAGCTCCTATACAGCTATACCGGTGGTGTCACCATCAGCTTCTATCCTACTTCAGCTGTCTGTCCTATGATTAGCTTCTAATGCAGTCCCCAATCCTATAGTCTTTTTCTACCCTTGTGCCATTACCACTGACTTGTAGTATTACTTCAGGTTTGTTAGCTATCTCACATCACGACCTCTACCCTCGGTCAAGTCTTAGAATGTCAAAGGGCCATCAACACTCTGCTACGGCACTAGAAACCAAGCATACACTACACAATACTGCATGACATAGCATTACGTACTATCTATATCATCTGTTGGCCAGCACACCGCCCTAGATGGATAGCGGTACCAAGGGCTAACCGTGAACTAGCAAGGGTATTAACCGCCTATACTATAATGTCGCACTAGACATCCAATCATTACCCCATCACAATACTGCTTACATTACGTTCTACCTATAACAGCCATAGGATAATATGAAGCATTTGGGTCGATTATTAGTACCGAGGGCTGACAGGGGACCTACAGGAGTGTATAACGTCCATTCTATACTACCGCACTAGACGAACATGGATTACCCCCGCCCCCACGTCAAATCCCCCTTACCTACCATAACGCACTACCTATTCCAGTCATACGATAATACAAAGCATTCGGTAGGTTAATAGTACAAGGGTTAATATATGACCTACAGGGGTAAAGACCATATATTGCCGCACTAGACAACCATGCATTACCCCCACCCCACAATATCGCTTGGCCCAGCATTATGCACTACCTATACCAGTTACAGAATAATATAAAGTAAAAGGTGGATTAATAGTACTAACGGCCAACACTAGACCAACATGGGGACGGACCGCACATCGTGTACTACCGTTCTAAACTACCAAGGACTACCTCGCATTACCCACTAGGCGACCGTGCATTACCCCTATCCACAAAACCGTTTGGCCCACTATTACCTACTACCTATACCAGTCATAAGATAGTGCAAAGCATAAGGTCGATTAGTAGTACCAAGGGCTAACAGGGGACTTGCAGGGGTATATAACGCCCATACTATACTACGAAATCACTCCGGTACGAGAAGCCCAATGCACCCTTACCCGAATAACGCTATATCAGATTGTATAGTGGACAACAACAGCGGGCAACGTCTCTATGACGTCGTGTGCACATCATGACGCCACGACGTCAATAGCAACGTTAACCATTTCGGGGAGAAAACTTTGAAGAAAACTCACCTTCACCATCAATATTCTATCACAAACCCATACTTTATACCCATATCACTATGTGTACTATATCACTATACATGTCATAACATTATATGCACTACGTGTACCACTAGCCGAATCTAGCTGGATGGAGCTGAAGTTTAGCACAGGAAAAAGCTGTTCCCGCAAAGCTCCGGTTCCTATAAGAATTTAACACTAACTGCTCCCACAAAGTTTCGGGTAATAAGACCTGATTCATACGTGATGTACTTCTGACTTTCTTGTTCATCTCTGCGAATCCCAGGAGTGTCTCAAAGGTGACTGACTGGAGGGAGAGAGAGTATAAACCTCATTTGTCTCGATGACACAAGTCTTATCTGATAAAAATTCCAACTGCACCATCAAGACATGCCTTGGTGATGTAGTTATTACTTCAGTTGGGATAAAAGTTCACAACTCAAAGATTGTCTGAAAATTTATTACATGCTGTAGTCGTGACGCAACGTTTTATTTAATCAGATTCTACAGTACTTCAAATGTGTCATGATGCGCCACAGGGTTGACGCCGAGGTGGGGGTAAGGCGAAACAGCCCCCAATGGGGACAGTAACAGCCCCCCTCCCCCACTGTCGGGGAAGTCTGCCAAATTCGTCGGGGAGATAAAATAATGCAAACACCATAAAGATAGAGATAATACTTCCGAAGTCCTAGAACACATGTACAAAAGAAATAACCCGAGGGCATATAATCACTGTGGCTTAGGCAGAGTTAATTCCATGATGAGCTAACTGAATTTTGTCTTCTGAAACATTCTCAGGAAAAAGAGAACACAGAAGTTCGTTTTGATTTGTCACGTTGTTTCGGAAATAAATCATACAATTTTAGCCTGTGTTTACAGTACTCGGAGAGTGCATTACCACTAAAACACTCGTGGAGTGAAATTTTCACCAGACAATACAGTCGACACCTCTGGTAATGCTTGAAAAGGACGAGCACAGCTTTAGCCAAGGGACCCCCGGGTTCAACCCGGTGGTCCCTTGGCTGAATCTTTGATCGTCATTCTAATGCCTTTTCCAAGACAAGGAATTTTTGTTTGAGTAGAGAAAGCCCCATGAGTGATTTAGTAACAATCCAATCTCCATGTACTGTATGTTTTGAAGACCTGGGCACAACAATCGGCCTGCTCCTCTAGTTACAATATAATGGCGACGAACACGATGAAAATTACTTTCGCTCATCTTTCTACAGATTTTTGAAATTTATTTAAAGCAAATCTTGAATTTTAAATGCCGAAAATGAACATCCCTTTCCCAACATTTTTCTCTGCCGGCACCGGGCAAACCAACCTTCTCCTGGGAAAGTTGGAAACGCATTTTCGAAAATTATTTAGTTGTGTCAAATTCTAGTGAATTTGAGGATTCCCGGAAACGTAAGTTACTTCTTCATTGCTCAGGTCCCGAAGGACAAACAATTTTCTACGCATTGCCCAGCTTGGGTGATTCTTTTGAAAATGTCATTGAAATATTTGATAAATAGAGGATATGGAATGAGTGTTTTTTCTCATATAATATTTATGAAATGAGTCTAAGAATTTTCCGTTTGGGCGAGCCTCTGTCGAGCCTTCGGACGAGTTTCATAAATATTATATGAGAAAAACCCTCATTTCATATTCTATTTATCATATGACAAACACACGCACAAATTAGCCACTTAGTATGACTTTTTAACCCATCACCTAACTTGAGTTGCAGACGGCACTTGGAAAAAACATCCTAGTATAACTAAAAAATTTTCATTTTTTGCTTCCAAAACATAGATTATGACCGCTCATTGGAACGAGCACGACACGCTAGTTCCAATGAGGGTCATAACCTATGTTTTGGAAGCAAAAAGTGAAAATATAAAAAAAAATGAATGGCGTTTTTCTTGTATTGCGCGAGAAGGTTTTTGCCGTTACGTTAGGTAAATATACAGAACCACACTTATGTTTGAATGGGTTAACGATTACTGGACGAGAGCGTGTGGCGCAGGAATACCACGAGAGCCGGTAGGCTCGAGTGGTTATCCCAGCGCCACACGCTCGAGTGCGGTAATCGTTAACCCATTCAAACATAAGAGTAGTTCTGTATTTATTACACACCCATCCATGAAAAAGAATTCACTGTAATTAATCGCTAATTTAATTAAATAGTCGACAATTTGAACGGTTGAAAGAATTTTAGAGAGAAACGGGCAATTTTGTCAGAGAACCAATCTTAAGTCTTTGACCTTGCCACCTGTAGAATCGCTGTTGATTCATTTTATTCGCAAAAAATGTCGATCCGAACACTCAAAACTCAAAAGATTGCGTTCAGCATATCAGACGTCACAAATTTGGAGGTCTGAAATGTGTTTTCAAAAGTGTGTGTGCAGGCATCATTATATCTGAAGGATGGGAAATGTTCAAGGATTTTAATTTGAATACGATGCGAACTGGCTGCTCTGTTTAAATTTCGTGCTTTTTAAACTGAAGCTAAAACAGAAGTTTGAGCTCGACTTGACAATACAAGCACTACTGCCACAAGGCTATCACATGTGGACATCGGTCATTTCTGTTCTGAACTGCAACAATGTACACATTGGACGAGAAAAAAACATTTTGCCGCAATAATTAACCTTCCGGGGAATTCATTCGATCGTTTAGAGTAACTGAGCCTGAGGTAGTTTGAGATTCCATTCTGACTGAGTCAGTGAACTCCGCAGTCTTGGAAAGTTAGCACTTTATTTTTCAACATTATAAAGTTTCTGACTTGAAATTTAGCCTTCTTTTTATTTTACCTCAAGTCTTGATAACCTTTGTTTGAAATGGGCTGCACTTACAAATAAAAGCTTTAGGTTGTCCACATTTACTCCAGATATACAAAGGGAGAAATATATTGCATGATAACTGCAAGAAAATGTCATGTCTTGTCTCTACGTACACCTTTTTTACACCCCCCCCCCCCCCAACCCATCTATTACCTGACAGCATTTTCTGAAACTCGAAAGCTCTCGAAATCAGTATCCAGCAGTCTTAGTCTGAGGCTGAAGTGGGGGGGGGGGGGGGGGGGGGGGGTTCTCACCAGTAAGCTCCAACTTATTTTGGTTGATAATATTTTCAAAGATTGATTAACGTCATTATTTTGTAGTATTTTACACTAGTACTATACTTCACCAGTTTGTTATCTGAACGGTTCTGTCAATATTTTTTCTTGGTATCTGGTTAAAATTTTTTTTTTATGTGTCTGCTCCAATATCTTGTCAGTCTTAAATTTGGAATTTGGTGTTCTGAATTTGCATTCTGATTCAGTAAGTAGTTTTAAAGAGGACTGATAGAATGTGGCAAAGTAAAATGATAGGCTTTTGGAGAACATTTTCTTGGGGATGGGGGCTGACCAATTAAACTGCCCTGAACTTTTGTTTCAAAATCAAAATGCAGGCCCTTGCCTCGAATTTGCCTATGAAAATGCTCTGCCCACTGCCCTGCTATTTGCCAAAATTATAAAAAATACCCCCTCCTATGAACAATCTGTTCTGAAAATACCAGTCTCTTTCAATGAAAACTGCAAAATTAGCTGCTTATTGGTGAAGGGGGTGAGAATGCTACAACCCCCTCCCCTCCTCATACTCCCATGTAGCTAAGTCACATAGGTGACATTCGATTTAACTTTTGTTACTGACAATTAAAACAAAATAATATCCTTGTATAAAACAGAAATACTAGCAAAAATCCTAAATTAGTCATTTAAAAATACACATCAATCGGTGTGTGGAAAATATTGTCATATTGTCTATGTTTTAAATATTCTAATAATTATTTTTGAATTTCATGGAAGTCATCTCATAAAATTGACATTAGGCCTATATTGCATTCATCAGAACACATGTATTTACCCCCTCGCCTCTTCGTGGTCTCATTCCCACCCTACTCAAGACTTTTCAGAATTTCAATAGTGGGTAGCTGGTAACATTTTGTAATTTCCTTAGTACAAACTCCAGAAAGTCATATTTTAGCAATACTATATCCCCCTAAAAAAGCTCTTCCCCCTGCCCCCACAAAAAAAGAAAATAAAATAAACCTGTTGCCCCAACACCCACTAGCACGTAAAAAAACATGGGTTCCACAAATGTAAACTACGGAGTTTTTCGTATAAAACTTCTTCCGAATTTATTTTCTTTATTCTGCTAGTGTGTGTGGGGGGGGGGAGGGGGGTATGGAGGGAGTGGTCATCTAGTAAGGGTGGAATTGGTGATAGTTAATTAGTAACTGCATGTAGTAGCAGTCAAACATCTCCAGACGCTGTCGGCGTGTCGCCGTCTTTTTTCCGCTTGATGCCATGGTAACCAGTTTTCAAGATTGATTTAGTCTTGCTTCCTGAGAACATGCTCTTCAAAGTATGTTTGCGTTGGCAAACGTGCTGCTTCATTGCCGAAGTGTGAATCGAATAGGATTACAGTTTCACAGTAGGCCTCGTGTCGACTCGTCGGCAGCACGCAGCGGTGAGGGCAACATTGTAACAAAGTTGAACTGTACTAGTGGTTGGCTGCAATATCGAACCCAACTGGACTTTTTGCCTAAAAATAATTAAGTTTTCCTCGATTTTCAATAACGAAAGCAAAGGCTGAGTTTCACTGTTCAATTCCTTGGCAGAGATCATGTGTCTTTCATGACTTTCAACAGTTTTCAGCATAGTTGTGCATCAAACATTTTGTAATGAGAATCGGTAATTCCGACAGATAAATTAAGCCGATGGTTCTCATTGGTTATATTCCACTGAACGCTGCAAACTATAAGAACCAGTCTAACGAGAGAACTTATGCACGCGAAGGGTACTTTTTATCGGATCTCACTAGAGCTTTCTGGTTAAAATTACCGCATGCCCCTAAAATCCATGTGATCGTCACAAATACAGCTACGGGTGTGTAATAAAAGATTAATACAATATAACCTACCCTAAATAGGACAGATAACGTAAATTCTCCCAGCTGAAATTATGCAAATGTGACCCAGTTGTATTTTGTTTAGCCAATCAAATTCTCCAGTTTTGAAATTGACCAATGAAAGCTCCCAACTCTAATTATGCAAATTATGAAAATGTGGCCCAGCTGTATTTGTTCAGCCAATCACATTTCTAGTTTTTAAATTGACCAATGAAATTGACGGAAGGCTTTATTTATCACTGATTAATATGAAAACAAAATATCAAATGTTTTAAAGTGAACAAAACGGACGAGTCATATGATAGACATTTTTATTGCAGGCCTTTGCTTTTATTTTCATAAAATATACGCTCTTTCTGCAGAAACCGAAGAGAACAATAAAGTTTTTTGCATTGTCCTTGAACAATACGGATCACATGCGCTGACCATTTAAATATTTCCTTTTTTAACATTTTGGTTATTTTTGGCAATAATTTGTGTTTTAATATTGTTTTAGTAAACTGTAGGTGCCATAAATACAGAACAGCATTCGCGTTCGAACTGCCATTTTTTAGTACACACCCGTAACTGTATTTCTCACGATCACATGGATTTTATGGGGCAAGCGATAATTTTAACCAGAAAGCTCTAGTGCGGTCCGATAAAAAGTACCCTTCGCGTGCTTAAGTTCTCTCGTCAGACTGGTTCTTAGAGTTTGGAGCGTTTAGTGAAAAATAACCAATGAGAGCCATCAGCTATATTTATCTATCGGAATCTATCTGGACTCGAGCGAGTGGCGCTGGGATACCACTCGAGCCTAACGGCTCTCGTGGTATCCCTGCGCCACTCGCTGTCGTCCATTAATCGTTAACCCATTCAAACATAAGTGTGATTCTGTATATTTACCGCACTCGATCGATTTTGGCGGAGCGATAATATGGAACTCGAAGCCAAAATCGATCTGACAGTTCGAACGCAAATGTCGTTCTGTCTATTTCTCCATTTGAGTGCCGAAAGTCACCGTTTCCGTTCCTGCAAACAAATGCCTGGTGACACCGTAGAAGACTTTGAAACAGCACTTGAATTAATTGTAAAATGTGAATATAATCAATCTGCTGATGACATGATCCGTGATGAAATTATGACCAAAGGGTCCGCCTACTTGCCATTGATTATTAAAAAGTTTCTTTCTTTCATTCATTCCAAATAACTCGAATTGTTTACTTATTTTTTAAAATTTAGAATAACCTTAAAATAACAACCCTGTGATATATGCCTCCCTCTCAAATAAAAAGCCCCGCTTTTTCGACGAATATCTTATTTGGCGAACTTGAAAAAGGTAAAACATGATAAAATGAAATGAATGCATGAAAGATAAAATACAATAATTTTGAAAACTAATCGAGTGTCGATTTATTTCTTCTTTTGTGATCTCCTCTTCCTTGTAATTGAATATATTGAGGTTGAAAGTGTCCGAGCGCGTGTGTGATACTATGTTGATGTTGATAATTCGATACAGTCCGATGCATATAAAATGAACTGAGTTGTGTCGCCAAAATCGTTAAAATTTGAGTATGAATGTTGAATGTCACGTAGTTCTTTTCCTTATGAATTGCAAATTTAGTTTCTGTGATGATCCAAAGTTGTTGTCCGCGTGCCTCATGTCCGTTTATTGTTAATTTATTGTTAAGTATAGTTCTTTTCTTCATCTCGATGTCGCGTTATTCCTGGGGTTTACTTCATATTTTTCTTCATCTTGCTGTTGTATATAATTTGGTTTCCTATTGTGTGTCCTTCGTTTGTGATGTCTTTGTTCTCTGTATACTACCATTTTACCACCTCCACATGCAACCTAAAAATATAAACTCGACAAAAATTGAGTTTACTCGTTCAGAAAAAAAACTTTTTATAATGTTGCCCTGAAAGAAGAAACAAATTAGGCGCAGCGCTCTGGTTAACCTGTAGGAAAAAGAGAACACACATTATTTCATTAAACAAGGAGCAACTTGTAAAAAATAAACAAAGAGCCACTTCGAAAAACATCACAAATAACCAATCAGGAATTAATCAGTCTTTATATCCAAGCGGGGAGCCTTGCCACATGTCTCGTTGGATATTTTGCGCAATTTGAATGCAAATGGCAAGACTGCATTCAGATCACACATTATTATTATTATTGTTATTATTATTAACTATTTTGTTATTATTAATATTAATATTATTATTTTAAGGTAGGGGTCCGTCTTGCGGGTGGCCCCTCTAAAGTATTATCTTAATTTTAATATTTATCCTTATTGAATTTTCAATTCACCCTTTAAACACCTGTAACTTTATTATCAAAAGAAACTTGTATCGCCAGACAGTTATCTTTCAACTGGCAAATGCTTTTTTTTCTTTTTTTTAACCTCTTTATACAGCTTCGATTGTGCCGTCGATTTTGAAAAATGTCTTTGGTACACGTCATGACTAATAATGGAAATGGGATAACCTATGACCACATGCATGTCAACAAGAATGTCTGATAATAAAATCTGGACGGTAAGTCGCTTCAAACGTGGACGTGTGCAAATTTTTTTCCCGTCATTTGACACTGATAGAATTGTAATGTCCTTATCGAGTTGATGAACATGTGCATACCGACCAAAAATGCCTACGCCTTGAGCATGACATGCCGATTTTGTTTTGGTCTGGACATTTGCTGTAATTAGATTCACCTATTTTCTAACAGGTGAATCTCTCTGTTAGTTTTATTTTTTCTTTTTTTATTATTCTTTTTTTGTTTTTTCTGTTTCAGTGATTCTTGTCTGATGGATTTCGCGAAAACGAAATGTACGATTTTGCTGAAATTCGGCATATCTGTAGTTTTTCGTTTTCTGTCAAAGCCGTGAAAAATGTAGTCAAAATGTCACGTTTTGCCCCAATTCTCAAAAATGTTCTGAACGATTGGACTGAAACGTTCCTTTTATTTGAAGTATGTCCACCTGCATCTGTCCGCATAGGCAGTATTACCCATGTTGACGCTATGTTGCCACAAACTTCACCCGAAAATGCATTTTTGGCGAAAATTGCCAACATTCACATGCGATTTCTCAGCACTGCAACCACATTTTCTCAAATCATTTCCAATGAAAAGATTGGGCATTTATCCAAGAACAATTTTGCTGTTATATGTTTTATTCAAAGTTTTAGCCTTCACCCAGTTTTCGGGCCTTGAATCAGAGTACAATAAAAGTCTACCTAAAATTCGCTCCACTTTTCTTCCACTTTGGAATGAAATATCGAAAAATGATTTGCATGTCCATATTCCCAATTGCCTACCGAGCATATTTGCTGTTGTAAGTTTGGCTGCAATGTTTAACCCTATGCCCATTCTGGTTGCCTAAAAGTAGGTACCGTCCAAGAAAACTCAATTTTATTTGGAATTTGGTAAGTTTAAGTGTCAATGTACTCCGTTTCTAATTGATTGAGCGCTGAATGTTTTCTATGGCTGCATGCAGCAGTCAAAGTATGACAACTTTTGTTTTAGATGTTATTATTAAAAGTTTAACCCTTGCCAGATTTGGGAGTTCCCATAAGGGTACTGTCGGAATAATTGTTGTTTTCGCCAACGTTCACGTGCGATTTCTCAGCACTGGAGTCATATTTTCTCAAAGTTTTCCCATGAGATGATAGAGTGTACATCCTAGAACAATTTTGCTGTTATATGTTTTATTCAAAGTTTTACTCTTCATACAGTTTTCGGGCCTTGAATTGGACTCCCCCAAAATTTTTTATAAAAGTTGTTCACTTTGCTGATGCCAGTTAATTTTGCTCAAGCTTGTTATCAGTAACTGTCAAGCTGTGATTGACGACAGGTGCTTGTTTTTATTTATTTGTATAATATCATTAGTAGCTGACCAGCATTCTCCAGATGCTGTTTTTCCTATTTGATAGAGAGTACTGCCTGTACAACTTCACTTTTTAAAATATCCATTAACCCTCTTTTATGGTTTTTATTGTGCCAGAATTCATAAATGTGTGCAAAGCAATATTGCTATAATGCTGTTGATTTCTAACTTAAGCCTGCAGTAACAGAGAAGTAGACATGGATTTCCAGCAATTATGGCGGGAATAATATGAAATACAGTCTATCAGTGTGTATGCCCTCCTACCTGCCTAACAGCAAGCATGCCCTGACTTCGATTTTAACCATTCACCAGTCATGTCTGTGTGAAAGGGTAGAGTTGGAAGAGTTGTCAGAAATGCCTGCCCTGCCCTGACTTCGACATTAACCATACAACAGTCAAACCAGTGTGAAAGAGAACAGTCTGTTAACCCTCTTTTTACTGATTTTTTGTTGCAACAGAATAGATAAATGTGTGGTGACTCTATTTCCTAAGCAGTATTGCTATGATGCTGTTGATTTCTAACTTAACCTTGCGCACGTGGTTTCAGAGAAGTAGATATGGATTTTCAGCAATTATGGCTGGAATATTATGAAATGCAGTCTGTCAGTCTACCTACCTGTCTGACAGCAAGCCCGCCCTGACTTCGATTTTAACCATTCACCTGTCATGCCTGCCTGCCAGCCTGCCTGCCTGCCTGCCTGCCCGCCCGCCCGCCCGCCCGCTCACGATTTTAACCATTCAACAGTCATGCCTGTAAGAAAGAGAACAGTTGGAAGAGTTGTTAGAAATGCCTACGCGCCAGTCGTCTTGCATGCTTGCCTGCGCCTGCCTGCGCCTGCCCGCGCCCGCCTGTGCGCCTGCCTGCGCCTTCCTGCCCGCCTGCCCGCCCGCCTGCCTGTGCCTGCCTGTGCCTGCCTGCGCGCATGTCTGCACTTACCTGCGCCTGCCTGCGCCTGCACGCAGGCTGCCTGCCTATCTACCTGCCTGACATCTAACCAGCCCTGACTTCGATTTTAACTATTCACCAGTCACGCCTGTGTGAAAGAGTACAGTTGTTAGAAATGCCTGCGCGCCTGCCTTCCTGCCTTCCTGCTTGCGTGCCTCCCTGCGCCTGCCTGCCTGCACACCTGCCTGCGCTTGCCCGAGTCTATCTGTGCGCCTGCCTGCCTACCCGCGTGCCTGACTGCGCGCCTGCCTGCGCCTGCCTGCGCCTGTCTGCCTGCGCGCAGTCTGTCTGCCTATCTACCTGCCTAACATCAAGCCCGCCCTGACTTCGATTTTAACCATTCAACAGCCATGCCTGTGTGAAAGATTACAGTTGGAAGAGTTGTTATAAATGCCTGCCTGCCTGCTGCCTGCCGACCTGCACGCATGCCTGCGCCTACCTGCGCCTGCCTGAGCCTGCCTGCGCCTGTCTGCGCGCCTTCCTGCCTGCATGCGCACCTGCCTGCCTGCCTGCGTGCCTGCCTGAGCCTGCCTGCCTGAGCCTGCCTGCACGCCTCTCTGCGCTTGCCTGCGCATGCCTGTCTGTCTGCTGGCCTGCGCCTGCCCACCTGCACGCAGTCTGTCTGCCAATCTACCTGCCTGACATCAAGCCAGCCCTGACTTCGATTTTAACTATTCACGAGTCACGCCTGTATGAAAGAGTACAGTCGGAAGAGTTGTTAGAAATGCCTGCGCGCCTGCCTTCCTGCCTGCTTGCCTGCCTGCTTGCCTGCCTGCCTGCACGCCTGCCTGCGCTTGCCTGAGTCTGCCTGCGCGCCTACCTGCGTGCCTGACTACGCGCCTGCCTGCACCTGCCTGCCTGCCTGCCTGCACAGTCTGTCTGCCTATCTACCTGCCTAACATCAAGCCCGCCCTGACTTCGATTGTAACCATTCAACAGCCATGCCTGTGTGCAAGAGTATAGTTGGAAGATTTGTTAGAAATGCCTGCGCGCCTGCTTGTCTGCCTGCCTGCCTGCCTGCCTGCCCGCCTGCCCGATTGCGCGCATTCACTTTTCTTCCACCTTGGAATGGAATATCGAAAATGATTTGCATGTCCGTTATTCACAATACCCTACTGAGCATATTTGCTGTTGTAAGTTTGGTTGTAAAGTTTAACCCTATATCCATTCTAGCGTCATATAGATAGGTGCCGTCCAAAACAAAATCATGTTCAGTTTAAGTGACATTTTACTCCATATCCTAATTGATTCAGCGCTGAATGTTTTCTATGCACCAGAAACTCTGTCAAACTGTGATTAATAATAATAACACTTTGGCCAGCCGCTGATGTGTCGCGGTTCTCGGACGAGAAGGCCATGGTTACCCCTGTACTCAGAACTGCCTCCCTATTCCCACGCTTCTCCTCTCCTCCCAACACTCGGAAACGAACTGCTTGATGACATCCCTTGCCCCATTCTTCCCAATCTCTCCGTTTAGCATATTAACCATCTCCTTTGAGTCTCCCCCTAACCACATGTCCTTCATTCTCCCATCCCTCTTCCCCATTAAACTCCCAGTGAATCTCATTCTTTTAGACTGATACTTTGGGCATTCTAGAAGAAAGTGTTCCAGGGTCTCCACCATGCCCAAGTTACACATCTGGCACTCCCTTTCACCGTCTTTCCCAATTTTTCCCCTCAGCTCCAAGGATCGCGACCTCAGCTTGAACAACAGTGACCCCCAAAGGTGCCATCAAGGTACTCTTCAAAACCTGTCTTCTCTTTATCACGCAGGCCACCCAAAGACCTCTTTGATTTGACTCCCTCTCGCCAATTACGGTTACAATCCGCCATGACCCTTTCTCTGACGATTTTTTTACCCTGGTTTGCCCCAACGTCCAGGTCCGAGATCTCCAATGAGTAGTTCTCTACTAGCTCCCTCACTTGGACCATCCACCCCGTTTTGATATTTGAGTTGAAAATTCTCAGGAACATTACTTTACACCATCGGCTGTCGGGGAGATTTACCAAATAATTAAGATAACCGAGTTTCAACAGGTCTATCCTGTCTTTGATCCTCATCCACCCAAGCTCACCCCTGATTGCTTCTAGCGCTGCGGCATTACTCGACCCCGTTATCCATCGGCCTGCATCGTTCTGCAGGATTTCCGAGCTATTTACGGCCGTCTGGTTTAGGGGTACCACTTCCGTACCGTATGTTATACTTGGTAGCCCCACCATTTTCCAAATGGTTTTCCCTACGAAAACCTTATTGAAACTGTTTCTCCCTATAAGTTTCATTTGGTTAAGGATTCGCTTCCCCTTCAGAATCAATTTATTTGTGTGGTTTCGGTAGATGCCCCCTCCTGTAATGTTTATATTTACCCCCAAATACTCGTAATCACCTGTCTCTCCTACATTGAGAAGTTTGCTGCTCCCTTCCGGAATGCAGAACTCACCCACTCTCCACCTTCGAGTGGGGTCCACTTCGCGGCCCACAGGTATAACTTTGCTCTTGCTTTCATTAAGTTCGAGTCTCCATTTGCTCCCATATTTCCCAACAATTCCAAGTATTTTCGTTAGCCCCTCTTCGCTTTCTGACACTAGAACCATATCGTTTGCAAAAAATAGCCCTGGGATCTTCAAGTCCCTAACTGCTACCACCTCCTCGCTACGCAGGAGTTCATCTCCTAAACCTTTGATGTACAATGCAAACAGGATTGGCGAAAGGATGTTTTAGGCCTATCTCCATTGGCACACGTTTTGTTGTAATGTTTCCCAGGCTACGTTCACTCTGTACATCCTTATATAATGCTTTCATAATTCCAACAAACTCGCCTCCTAAGCCCATGGCCTCCAGCTTGCGCCACATACCTTCTCTCCATACTCTATCGTATGCCTTTTTGATATCCAAAAAGGCCATAAACATCTTTTTCTTTTGATGACAGGTCTTTGGAAACTGAGATGCTTTATTTATTTATGCTATCCTTTATAGCTGACCAGTATTCATTCTCCAGACAACTGTTTTCATTTTATCACTTATTCAAATGATTTGAATACCACTGTGACTTGTGTAACCCTTTCGTAATCAAAGCTATTTGAGAGCACTGTGTGAAAAACTGTAATTTTCAAAATATTCTTTGCAACCCGTTCATATTCAAAGCGAGATTTGGCACACATGTAGAGATTCATCTGACGTTTCTCACCTGGGTCATGGCATTCCCGAAGTTTTTTGTTTTCTGCCAAAACAGTGTAAAATGTAATCAAAATGACACGTTTTGCCACAATTCTCCAAAACCCTCTGGATGATTTGGCTGAAGCTTTCGTTATATTTGTAGCATAACTTACTGCATCTGGCTACATAGGCGATATTTCTCGCCTTGACCCCTTTTCGCCACAAACTTCTGAGTAATGTAAAATTTGGGGTAAATTGGCCAATTCTCACTTGAGATTTCTCAGCACTGCAGCCGAATTTTCTCAAAACGGTTTCCATGAGAGGATTGGGCCTTCATCCAAGAACAATTTTGCTGTTATATATTTTATTCAAAGTTTTAAACTTCAACCAGTTTTCGGGCCTTGAATTCGAGTGCCCTAAAATTCTTCATAAAATTGGCTAATTTGGAGGTCACCTTTCTTCTATTTTCGAAAGCAATATCGAAAAATGATTTACGTGTTCGTATTTACAATTGCATACCGAGTATATTTGCTATTGTGAGTTTGGTTGTAAAGTTTAACCCTATGCTCGTTCTGTTTGCATGATAGGCGCAGTCCAAAACAACTCTCGTTTTTCAGAATTTGGTAAGTTTAAGTGACGATTTACTCCATTCCTAACTGATTGATCGCTGAATGTTTTCTATGGCTGTATGCAGCAGTCATAGTATGACAACTTTTGTTTTATATGTCATTATTAAAAGTTTAACCCCTGACAGATTCGAGACTGCCCTTATAGGTACGGTCGGAATAATTGATATTTTCATAAAATCACTGAATATTGATAAGCGTGCAGTGGTAGTTTGGAATAGAATATCCGAAAATGCTTTCGAAATTCGGATTCACAGTTCAATTCCAAGAATATTTTCTGTTATAAGGTTGCTGTAAAGTTTAAGGCAATCCCTGTCTCGGATGCATAAAGATAGGTGTCGTCGAAAAAAACTCTCATTTTTTTCAGAATTTCGCAGGCTTAAGTGACAAATTACTCCATTCCTAATTCATTGAGCGCTGAATGTTTTCTATACCTGCATGCAGCAATCGTAGCATGACAACTTCTGTTTTATACGTTATTATTAAAAGTTTAACCCTTGGCATATTTAGGAGTTCCCATGTGGTTACAGTCGGAATAATTGTTATTTTCGTAAAATCAGTCCCTGAATATATTGGTAACCGTGCAGTGGCCTTTCGGTGGTGCAACATGAAGCCGCAAATAGTTAAGGTTGAAAAGTTCATCAAATAGACAGATATAATGTCAAACTCAGCCGGTGACAGGTAAATAATGAATGGAAAAGTCGTTGAATTGAGATTAAAGCAGGGACGCATCGTGCCCTCGGTTTCCACCTGATCCACGGTGTTTCCACGTGGTCTCGGCACTCGACAAAGATACTAAACTGTCGGCCAGGGACAGTAGAAAACATTCTGAGAATGTCAAGTTTGCTGCCTTGCATGGTCGGGACATAATTGGCGTATATCCGACATTGTATCTGTTCAATTTGAATGTCAAATTAGCCAGATGACGGCTTTTTCGCCACCGGGTCGAGTTGTCGGTTTCTGCCGGGACGGTCTAAAAAGCAGTTTAACTCCAAACTTTCTGTCCCACATGAATGTGCGAATATTTAAAGCTAAACAGTTCATCAAATAGACAGAAATAATGCCAAATTCGACCGATGACAGGTAAATAGTGAATGGAAATGGCGTTGCATTGGGAATTGAGTAGGGAGGAATCGTCCCCTCGGGTTCCACGCGATTCACGTTCTTCTGACGCAGTCACGCCACTCGATAAAGATACTGACCTGTCAAGCAGGGTAAGTATAATAACTTCTGAAGATTTCGCGTGGCTGCCTTCGGTGGTCTGGACACAGTGGGCGTAGGGGCGACACTGCTGTCTGTTCAATTTTAATGTCAAATTAGCCAAATTACCACCTTTTCGCCATTAACCCATGCGCGATTTCTGTCCACTTTTCATTATCAAACTGCTACCAGCTTGGAGGGGGTCCATTTGGCGCCAGTGTACACAATGCATCTTTCAGTCACAAGCATCTCCCCACCAGTAACTGAGAATCCAAATTTTCAAACGGAACTACCTCAGAGAGGGGGAGCACTGCACCAACCCCAGACATACACCCAGCGTTAGGTCGCACCAGCTAGAAAATGACCAAATTCAAACAATTACCTCCACTCATCAAACGTTATATCTCAGCCAATTCTTGGCCGATTTCCATAAAATTTCCAATCATTCTTCACAAATAGTTGACGCATAGTTTCACACAGAGAGCGACACCAATTTTGCATTCTATCATGTTGAATGTCAGGAGAGGATATGTACATGTTCGGGGTGGGGGAAGGTTCCCACGAGGCCCATGCTTGGTTTTGGGACTTTCTAATAATATGACCGAGTTTGGGCGAACGTCAAGAACAAACGCTGAAAGTTTGGAATCGCTGCTATGAAAACATTCGGCACAATATATGATGCCACATACGCACATGTTGTTATTATTAAGTATACACGATCTGTTCAACAGGTTTGTTATTTATCCCTAACTTGAACATTAACCATACAGCATTCACACCAATGTGAAAGAGTATTGCCGAAAGAATTTTTAGAGACTGTTGAGAGTTTTCTATCGGCTATGCACTTAATATAGCCCAAAAAACCTACCAGCTCTATATGCAATCTTATTTCGCCGCTGCCTAAAAAAACAAGCGGAATAGGTGAATCTCTCGATTTCTTGAAATCGAAAAATCTAGTTAGCCTTGTGTTGCTTGCTTCCGCGGCGATAACAATGAACATAGGCAGACAGGGGCGTAGGAAAGAGGGGGGGGGGGCACGGCCTCCCAAAACAAAGTATGGGGGGGGGGGGGAAGAGGGGGGCATCGTAGGCTTTGGACCCCACAAAAACAAATTATGTGTATGCCATGATATTGATGCTCATAATGTTTCTCTCAGCATATTCCCTCCACTTCCCGCACTTAACATAAAACGTTTTGTCTTCAGGCATCACAATACTTAGAGTACCAAGTTCACATGTGTTAATTTATGGAGTAACATATGACCCAGTTACTAGAGTCTTTCATGTCAGTCTTATCAGATATATCTATCCTGTGATTTGTACACAAATAAAAAAATAAAAATCTCCAGTGATCTCTATAATATCATTAACATGCAAACAAATCTTGTTTTCCCCCGCTGTATTATCTCAAGTTCGTGCTATCCAGGTGCCACCAAATGCGATCTGAGAGCAAGAAATTTCAAAATTGTTCATGGGGGAGGCCCCCAGACCCCCACCTACGAGAGGGGATACCCCTCTCGTGCTCTCCCCGGCTCCAGCCTCTGCCTATTGGCGATGGTCTTCAGCCATCGAATGTTTGGCCCCCCAATGAAAAATACTTTCCTACGCCACTGTAGGCAGGTACTGAAAAAGTTTCCTTTCGTTGAAAATGTGTGGAGTTTGGTGGAGGACGTTTATTTTGGCGAGACCTGAATCTCTATTTTTGACGAAAGTTTATCTTATTAACCCTTTACCTAACGTAACGGCCAAAACCGGCCAGCGCTATTCTCAAAAATCGCCAATTAATTTTCATTATTTTTTTCATTTTTTCTCTCAAAAACATAGGTTATGACTCCTCATTGGAACGGGCTCGTCGAGCTCGTTCCAGCGAGGGGTCATAACCTATGTTTTTGAGACAAAAAAAATGAAAAAAGTTAGTTATTCAAGAATTATTTTTGCAAGTGTCGTCTGTTTTTCATGTTAGGTAAAGGGTTAACATCAGGATTGGATGTGTGAGCCTGTGAAGACATACCAGTAACTGGGAAATCACGATTCTGTGCAGCCAAACATTTGAATTCCGATATTGCCATTTTCACCTGCTTTGCTATTGTGATAGCATTTGTCAGGGTTGGATTATTTTCAATTAAAAGTAATTCTCGGTTCATTCATTTTTTCCAGGATTTTATGACAGGGTTGTTATTTTAAGGTTATTCTAAATTTTAAAAAATAATTAAACAATTCGAGTTATTTAGAATGAATGAAAGAAAGAAACTTTTTAATAATCAATGGCAGTAAACTGGGTAAACGCATTATTTTAATTAAGTTCGTATTCGGAAAGCGTTCTTTGTTCAGTCGCTATCATTCAGGAACTGTATAAACAATGCATTCCAAATTAGAACTTATTGAAAAGTCAGTTCATGTCACTGCAAGTCATCAAAGCCGTCTTTTCTAAATTAGCTCCTTTGCCCAAATCAAGTTTTTGATAGGTAATGCGCGCGCCTATATAAGACCCCTCAAGTTAACTTCAGAACATACTCGCTAGGATGGAATAATCGTAAGTTCAGGCGGTGTAGTAAAGCATTAATGTATTTGTGTGGTTCCGATAAGCCGTCATTTGGTCGACAGGATTCCCGATCTGATGATTTGCATCGAGGGGTGATGTCGAAGAAGAACCGTCGAGTATATTGTAAACAATGTCATACGTCACAAACATTGTAAACAATGTCATACGTCAGCGGATGCGGTTGCGAAAATAGAATTTGTCAACAAATTTTTGACAAAATGTTCATGGTTTAGGTTGTAAAGAACAACAAAAGTTGTTTATTTGCGCTTAGGATTGTAGCACCGCCGAAGCGTAATCGATTTTGGAAGTTTCGTTTGCCTAATTTCAACAAATTTGAAGTAAGAAGACATTCTAGATCGTAACAACACTGAAAACCGGAAACTCGATTCTCCAACCGTCATTGCAAATATTGTTGACTCCAAACGTTCAGTCTTAGAGCTGATTCTGCAGTGTCTCATCTATTTCATAACCGTTGTAAATATTTTATTAGCTATCTACTAAAAAATTAACTTGAATATTCAATAAGAAGTTAGCATAATGTCTACTCAACCAGTTCATAATATGACGAAGACGGGAAAAAAATATTACTTCCGAAAATGGTGGATTTCAAGTAATATCACGTTCTATTTTGGACTGTGCTAAGGATCTCACTCAGAGGTAAAACTTAACAAATACCAACAATGTTAATATGAGGGAACCTACATCTGATCAGATTGCACAACGCTCACGTACGTACACTCTTGATACCAAAAAAGCTTTGACAAAGAAATTAAAAGCTGCCAACAAATTTAAGTTTGATATTGTGCGTAAACTTGGAATGCAGTACACATTACAGTTAAGCACAGGAGTTTATGAAATATTCAAAGAAGCCACTAAAACAACATTAATGGGATTGGATAATTTCACATTCACATGGGAGAGAATCACAGACAAGAGTTCACAAGCATTAGTTGTTGAAGAATTGATCAAAGTGCAGAGGAAAAAAAGAGAAGAAACTTTCATACACTATGAATCTATATAACACCTCAACAACTGCATTGATTAATGAGCGAGAAGCTGTAACTACTTTTTATGAAGAACATCTACCTCTGATTGAATATGAAATATTTAGCAATTCTGAAATTAATTCCATTTATGACATTTTTAAGAACACACTTTCTATGGCTGCTGAAAACAAGTTCAACATGCAGAATGAAAAGAATACCCAAAGTAAACATTTAATGTTGAAACATGGTTCATCTACATCAAATTCAGGTGTAAAGAATGAGAGTCATAATATTTTATCAAATGCTTCTAGAATTTGTAAAGCTGAAAAAGGTGATCAACAAAGACAATCTTTTATCGCACCATCTCAAAGTACAAAATCTATGGAGAATACAAAGCAGACATTCTTGGTTGATCCTGACTCCATGAAGAGAGGTGAAGGATATGCCGAAAAAGTTCAACATTCGGGTGGTGATGGAACACAAAATGGCGGTGTTGTCCCAAATTTCCCAAACAGACAACATGTGTGGTATCTGCCAAAGTTTATGTGATGACAAGTTCCTACAATGTGAAAAATGTTGCATTTCATACCATCGCAACTGTCTCCAAATAAATCAGGATACTATCAGTAAGGTTTCCATGGATCAGGATAAAGTGTTCACATGTACGAGCTGCTATGTGAGCGATATTGACAAGGATACTGGGATGTCATCTTCACAAATTCAACCAGATATGATTTCTGATGCAAAGATGAATACCCAAATGGATATTCAAAAACCCAGTAAAACAATAAAGGTTTTGTGTTCTGTTCAGCAACAAACTGATAATGTCTATAAAGCACCTGAAGAATCTAAGATAAAGGATCTGAAGAAATTTGAATCCATTTTGAATTTGAAAGAAAAAAGACTAGAAAATAAAGGAACAGAAAATTCAAGAGCAATGTAAATTAGTATCTCTTCAAAAAACTGAAATCCTGAAATTGGAGAATAAAATAGAGGAGCTGAATAATACTATACTAATTCTGAGAACACAAGCTACTGCATCATCAGCATGGCCAGGTGGTAACATCCACTCTTCTATGCAAGACATCCCACCTTTTACCTTCCCACCTCCTGGATTTCAACAAATTCACCAACAATGTAGTCCTAATAACTTAACTCAGACAACTCTCCAAAATGAGATAACGGTAGTTAAGCAGAAGCAACTCGAGATGGATTTAGATCACATGAAATTGGAGGGAATGTTTCATGATCAGAAATTTGAGCAATTGTGTCAAAATCAACAAATGGCATATAATACTAATCAATGTAACAACAATCACCAGTACAGGAACATGTGTCACCCATGTATGATGCCTAATCAGCCAACATCTTATTCTCAACATAATCCCAAAAGTCAACATTACATGAAATCTGATCAACCACATATGCCAGTCTACCACCCTCAAATGTATCAAGTTCCAATTGTTTGTTATCCAGTTTCTTGTGATTCAAAATCATCCAAGAGAAGGAACAAACCCTGGATGAAAAGTAAAAAGAAGAATAGTTTGAGTAATAACAGTTCAACTCCAGTAACAACAACACAACATGGAAATTTAAGTACCAGTGCTCTCATTACTGATATTAACAACATGAATGGAGTCCACATACCTAACCTGCCTGGGGCTGAAGCTACAGCTGAGATAATCAGAAACGATGGTGATCACAGTAGTAGTAAAGTATTGGATGAAGAAGAAAGTATAAGAATGTGTAAAATACTGACAACCTGTGCAGACTTACATGTAACAAGTGAACGGATGGAAAATCACAGTTCTCCTGAAATACCTGCAGCAGTAAGTGATACAAAACAACATATAGAACAGGGATCCCATAACAAGACCAATCTATCTGCACATGTCAATAATGTAAGCCTTTCTGATATCAACACAGTCTCTGATATGGAAACTACACAAGTTAAGGGAATGGATATTACTTATTTGAGGAGGGAAACACAATCCGTCGTGGATGAAGTACAGAGTCATTCTGACAACCATTTTTGAGCGGAGGCCGTGCCTCAGAAGTGAGGTGGATATGAAATCTAATATACCTATACCAAGCTCACCTACTACCATCATCATCACTTCATTCAACATCAAAAATGTCAAAAGTAATTTCATCTTTCTACAATCACTCATGGAGAAGTATGACATTTTATGCTTACAAGAAATCTGGTTACACAAGTTTGAACTTTCATTCATCGAAGATGATCAGCGATAAATTCTCCTCCTACAGTAAAACCACAGATGGCGAATATGAATTGTTAAAATCAAACAATGTTCCACGAGGACATGGTTGTGTTACTATACTCCTTAAAAATGAGACTTGTCCCAACTCCAAGCTTCTACCAGATGGTTCGAAAAATGTAATTGTCAGTGAAGTAGGCAATGAACATCCCTTGTGTATTATCAATGTATATATGCCATCAAGAGGTACTATAGTCCAGGCACATTAGACATAAAATTTAGAAAGTAAGGAAAAAAATCGGAGAAAGCTGATTTTTTTATATGTTTCCGGGACACACATTGCGGATAAAGTGTGAAAAGTCCCCGCGAATCCGAGTTGAGCTTTTTTAGTTATAGCGTTTTTTTGATGAAAAAAAAAATTTAAAAAAAAATTCGACCCAGCTCCATATTTCTCATTCTTATTCGCCTTAGTAGGGTGAGAATCATAAATATCGTGCTGAATTATATTGAGAATACATATCCCCAACAGAAAATGCCAACTTTGTACCAATCCTCACACTCAATGGTGAAATATTCACGAAAATGTACAAAATTACGAAAAAAAATTTATTGTTTTCATGCACACAACGTCCATTAAATCAAATCTACGACTACTTTGGGAGTTAAATTATATATCAAAAATTGCAGAAAAGCAGTGGCTTTATAATGCTATATAACAATAGTCATTTATTCTATAATGAACTGGTGAAACGTGTGAAATATTAACCATACCCCCTAAACTCAAATTCAAACGGCATCGACTTTTCTCATTCAAATACCGTATTATAGCATCATTGTTTCAATTTCCATGTTCGATTAAATCACATAATGTGGTGTTCGCCTACACTCAAGATGCATTGGCATGTAATGTGTGCACGCCCTTTATATATATTTAGGGGCAATTGGTTCGATCATGGCTGGTAGCGGCTTGGATGAACTTTGGGGGACTGTTTATGCTGGTGGGTCAATCCATCATTTGATCAGTGGTCATGCATATTCAAGAGCAGTTCATGCCCATTTGCTAACACAAATTGCCATTACAAAACTTGTGTTTGAAGAAAGCCGAACACTAGATAACATAGACTGCACAGAAGTCAATGAAATATTCTGTGGACTTGCCAGAGGTGACTGTACAACAGCTGACGCTGTCAATCAAGAAAGTGTCAACCATCTACTGTCAAAATTACACGAACTGCTCCAGAATGCGTCCGTAGGACGCACAGGAAAGCTTTGGGTACAATACTACGAGCAAATAGGTCTTCTCCAGTTGTTCTTGAGAGCAGAGCGCACAGGCGACTGGGAACTCCACACATATTGTGTTCGCAATATGATTCCAGTATTTCACGCAGGTGGTCATTTTGCATACGCAAAAAGTTCTCATCTCTATTTGCAGCAGATGAATGAGCTAACAGAAATAATGCAACAGGATGATTTGAAGTTGTTCACTGAGAAAGGTTACTTTACCATAAGGCGCTCAGATAAATTCTGGGACGGGATATATTCTGATCAGACCATAGAGCAGTGTTTAATGAGAATGTTCAAGCTCCCTGGTGGTCTCACACATGGCAGGGGAATAACCGATAGCACTGTTGCGAAATGGTACATGGACTACCTCTTTGCCTTCCGATATGTAATGCTCTCGAAAATTTTGTTCATGTTCACACTGGTCATGGCGAACAACATCGGGATCTCCGTCAAAGTTCACAATTGACTGATGCCAATGATATCACCAAATTATTGAACTGGCTCAGAGTGCATTCCCCCTTTCAGAATAGAGATCCACTACAATTAGTCTCTATAGCGACCGGGCTTGTGGCCGACGAAACTGTGAACTGTGACCAAGTTCGCAAAATTGGTGAATGTTGCGTATCGAATGTTGTAAGCAAAACGTTCAACAGCATCAAACTACGACGTGTTGACACTGTGAAGTCTTTCGCATCGATGGCAAATAGCATCAAAGTCCGTGGAAGTAAGGTAGTGATTGACCCCACAATTCTGTTCAACCGCATCACATGTGTTATTCAGTCACAAGCAGAGATGGAAGAGTATCTCAAATATGAACTCGCCCCGAAACCACCAGCATTGTTTGATTCTGCTGGAATGAGGAAGACACAGAAAAGCACGCTCGGTAAGATCCTCAAAACATACGGTTCCGAGCAAACTAAAATCCCAGAACATTCTCTGTTTGTTGTAGATGGTGGATTTTTATTGAGGGCAGTTGTATGGCCTAAACAGTCGTCATATAAGGACATATGTACATCATATTCCAATTATCTAGTGAGACATTTTGGGGCGAACGTCGTGGTTGTTTTTGATGGTTATGCTTGTACAATGTCGACAAAGGGCATGGAACAAGCCCGTAGATCTAAAGACAGGTATTCCATTGATATCAATATCTCACCCGAGTTACCAGCCACCGCACCCCAATCCGATTTCCTTGCAAATGCCAAGAACAAAACCCAACTGATCGATCTTCTAATGCAGGAGCTATCTGCTATCAATATTCAGTCCAAGCAGGCCGAGGCTGATGCTGATGTACTGATAGCCGAAACTGCACTTGACATCGCTCAAGATGACAACAATGTTGTCGTTGTGGGAACAGACACAGACTTGTTAGTCATTCTTACCTCTCGAGTTCAACCGGGATGTAATATTCACATGATGTATTCCATTACCCCAAACTTACTAGTTTCAGGTGACCATAGAAGCAACCTCCTTGTAGCACATTCTATAAGTGGTTGTGGCACTACTTCTGCACTCTTTCGAGTTGGTGAGAAGAAAGTATTCAGTACACTTGTCTCCGATGTTACTAGCGACTCACAACAGTATGTCAACACAATTTTGGCGGATGACAGTACACCAAGTGCAGTAGCCGCTGCCGGGGAACAACTTCTCCTGATCTTATACGGGAGTAAAACTGTTTCCTCTCTCGACCAATATAGATATGTCACTTACAAGCGTTATGTAGCAAAATCTAAACTGAATAAACCCATCGACCTAGCCTCACTCCCACCAAGCAGCGACGCTGCACAACAACATGTCTACAGATGTTATCTCCAGGTCCAACAATGGCTGGGCACTTCGCTTCCTCCGACGGATTGGGGGTGGTCGCTAGACAATGGACTTCTTGTACCGGCTGCAGCCACAAAGCCATGTGCCCCCGATAACCTACTGAATCTGATCAGTTGTGGTTGCAAGAGTGCTTGTACAAAAAGGTGTGGGTGTAAGAAGGCAGGACTCTCTTGCTCAGGTTTGTGTAATTGCACTTCGGATTCTTGTAACACCACAGAAACACTGTCCTGTCAGAAATTTCTGAGTTCGATGAATAATACGTATATAGGTCATGTCATTTCTGTATATAGCGTTGATAATAGTCAATGTAACTTAATCCATGTTGATTGATTTGTACATTCTGTAAATATTATTTATTGATTTTTGTACATTCTGTAAATATTATTTATTGATCTAATGCTGCCAGACACAGACGTGTCTGTTCGGTCCCAAGCCCGAAAATAGTTGAGTTCTCATGCTGACGAATTTTATGCCACAAGGGGAACTCGGCCAGAAGCAGAGGGGGTCTTCCATAATGTCTATTTTGTAAGCAATGATAAAAGTCTTCAAATGGTGGTGGATTTTTTATCGTCTGTCCAACTAACATCCCGTTCTGTACTACGACCCTTTGGGCAAATCCGTTAGGAAAATCGTCATTTTTTGCGTAAATCCGATACTTTTTTGTGAATTTTCAATAATTTTTCGCAGAAATTGTCACAGAATGCACATTTTCCTCTAGGTAAATGTATATTAGACATTATGTAGCTCGAAATACGCGTAAACAAAAAATACAGTTGGATCAATTCGAGGTTACAAAGTTGGTGCGATTTTTTTTTATTTTTTTCAAACGCGTTTTCGAAAAAAGGCTGTAGAAAAAAAAGCTCAACTGGGATTTTAGGGGACTTTTGTCTAATCGTTCAGTGACATGTACTCGACATTCCCTGAAAAAATCAGCTTTCTCCGATTTTTTTCCCTAGTGAAACCTAATGTTCTTGGGCTACTAAAGAAAATGAACAACAATACAAGGCAGTACTCACCGAAATTAATGAGATCATCACAAAATATAGAGAATCCAATCAAGTCATTATTTGTGGAGACTGGAATGCTTCATTGAAGTTAAGGAATCATGTCAGAAGAGATATTTTGCTGGATGAATTTGTTGGAAGAAAGATGCTCAAAACCTTTGAATTTCCTAAACCAACATTTTTTCAATGTAACGAACGTGACTTCTCTCAAATCGATTACATTTTAGTTACTGAAGAAGACAGATGTCAGCTCACTGATGTAGAAATAATGGATCGGAATTATGACAACACATCTGACCATGTCCCTGTAATTGCCAGGATCAACACCAAGCAGCAAGTGACAAAGTATGAAGAATGCTCTGAACAAACTGTTAGACCTAACTGGAGAAAGTGCAATTGGTTTATTTATCAACAGTACATCAGTGAGAATCTTCACGACGAATCTTTCTCCAATTCTGAAGATAAACTTTTACATTTAACTGAAATCTTGAAAAGTGCAGCTGATGAGAGTATTCCTAAATCCAAAAAGTTATCAGTGAATCACAACAAAAGTGTGAAAAAGACAATCACTTGGATTGAGGACATAAAAATGCATCCAAGAAAGCAAACGTAGCCTTCTGGAAATGGAAAGAAGCTGGTAGACCAACTAGTCAACTTTTGTGGATGAAAAAGTTTACTGCTAAGATATTGAAGAAGACTCAGAGAATACATGTAGCAAAATTGAAGCAGAAACAACTGTCAAAGATCATGGATGCAAACGAGAATGATGAAAAGATCTTTTACCAACTCATCAGAGCACAGCGGAAACAAAAATGTATCAACTCAGAGGAACTTATTGAGAATGTCTTAACAATCCCAATGACATTAGAAATAGATGGGCTTTTTTCTTCCAACAACTTGCATTACCACTTGAAGACAAAAAGTTTGATGAGGACCACAGAATGCAAGTAGAGTATGATATACACGAGATTATGGAAATCTTTCTCAGCAAAATCAACCTTTAAAGAAAGTCACATCAAAAAATGTTATTGACATCATTGATTCATTAAAGAATGGAAAAGCTGAAGACATCACAGGATTACAAGCAGAACACCCGAAGATGGGAGGAGAAAAAGTTGTAACTTCAATTGTAAACATCATCAACTTATGCTTTAAAGAACAAGTTCCTGATATACTAAAACTTGGGATCATAACTCCAGTTTACAAAAAAGAGAGAAAGATTTACCAACAAATTATCGAGGAATCACTGTCACCCCAATCATAATGAAAATTATGGAGAAGATATTGGTGCAAAGATCTGAGCCAATCCTTAATGAAAGTCAGTCAAGGTTGCAGAAAGGATTCACCGCCGATACATGTTCTGTGAATGCAACACTTGTTATCAGTGAAGTCATCTCTGAAGCTAGAGAAATTAAAGCACCCCTTCATCTTGCTACTCTGGATGCTCAAAAGGCATTCGACGTGGTGTCGCACAGTATGCTTCTAAGAAAATTATACTTAGATGGAAAAACTGGAGATGAGTGGATTATGATGCAACATCTATATAATAGAATGAGATCACAAGTTAAATGGGCAGGAAAGTTATCATCTGAAATCGAGATTAACCAAAAGATTCGGCAAGGAGGTGTATTATCTGCGCAACACTACAAAAGGTTCAATAATGGTCTGCTTCAGCGTCTGGAGAAGAGATTTACTGGTGGAAAAATTAGAAGTATTCAGATTCCTCATGTCACTTGTGCAGATGATGTAGCCTTATTGAGTCACAATCCTGTTGAACTTCAAGCAATGATCCATGAAGTTGAAGACTATTCTCACACTCAAAGATACAACATCAATGCAAGTAAACGTGCTGTCATCAGTTATGAAGGGAAATCATTAAAATGTTGCTCACTCACATTTGAAGGTCATATAATACCAACACCGAATGTTGTAACTCACGTTGGCATCGAAAGAACTTGTAACACCAATCTAGATGTATAAGAGAGGATATAGAGGATATCAAAAGGACAAAAATCCCTTTATGGATTGCTGGGTGCTGGCTTATATGGAAACAACAGACTTGGTCCCCATGTATCACTGAATTTATGGAGGACTTTTGTATTGCCAAGAATGCTGCATGGATTAGAAGCTACTCGTTTCAAACAGATGGAATTAGAAAAATTAGAAATGTTTTCAAACATAAGAAAACACTGAAGCAGATGCAATCTTTACTGCAGAGAACATCTACAGCTGCGGTATATGCAATATCTGGCCAACCACCACTAGAGGTATTAATTCACAAACAGATGCTGCAATTACTTGGAAGAATAGCCAGACAAGTTTCATCAACTGAAAAAGAAATGGCGATGAGGCAACTATCTATTAAGTGTCTTAACCCAGAAAGCTGGTTCATTAAAATGAGGAGGCTTTTATGGAAATACAGCCTGCCATCCATATTTGATGTCCTGACTTATCCAATGGAAAAATCAGCTTGGAAGAAAAAAGTTGACAAATGTGTCAATGAATTCTGGGAGGGACGAATCAAAGGTGATATAAGAAGTAAAAAATCACTCAAGTATCTGAATGCTGATATGGTAAAGATCGACCAACCTCATCATGTATGGAAAACATTGAAAAACAACCAAAATGATATACGAAAAGGATGCATCAAAGCAAGACGTCTCACTGGGACCTACATTCTCCAGGAAAATACTGCTTCTTTCCACAAAAACACTTCTTCAACATGCCAGTTATGTGAAATAGAAGAGGAAACCAGAGAACATTTAGTATCCGCTTGTTCATTTGATCCCATAGCTGATGTAAGAAAAAAGGCTTTGAAGAAATTGGAAAAACTCATTCCCACAATGCTAAATGAGTCCTGCTGCTCTGATCCTGCCAAACTAATCCAACTAACGCTCGACTACTTTTCTACCTGATTCTTTCTCTACGTCATCTATTTCTGCACTCTATGCTGTTGAATCTTGGAGCAGGAACTTCATCTATAATCTTCACCAAATTCGCTCTGTGCACCCGATGAAGTCTCGGCAGAATCAGCTCTTCGATTGTTTGTAATTATTCTAACTGTTTTAATAAGTCAAACTGAATCAATGTATATAAGATGATTGCAGTTCTATGAAGATAATTTAATTTAATTTTTGTACTCATTACACCTTTGGAGGTGCTGCGAAAAATTACCACAGGAAATTCCTTGAAGAAGAAGAAGAAGTATATGTAGTATATAGATTATAGTATTTAGTTGTGATAACACGTCGTAGTTACATAGGTATTAGTTAACAGTTTTAAGTGTAATAGTGAATCTGTGTTTCTAGATGGTCAGTTGTTATTATTGCGGGTTAGAAGCACTGTTAGCAGAAACTGTAGGTGATAAAGTAATCCAAAAGGTGAATTTTAATATTAAAGATAATTCCCCATAACTTGGTAGGAGCAACGGTATAAATACGCGCATGAGCGGTTGAGTGAAAGATTGCGCGATTTCTTATCAGTAGTTGCAGCTTCGACCTTTCTCTACGAATATAAATTTGGGAAACAATTTAGTTTTAGATAATATTTAGAACTTGTTTTCGGTGGGATTCAGTGACAAGTCACAAAACTCATTTTAAATGTGTTTGGGATTATTTATTTAGGATTTGTTGGCTATTTGTAAATAAGAGCGTAGAAGATTTATAGATATAAATTGTTGGATTGTTAATAGTCTTTATCTTATTAAAGGGCTAGCTGACTTGACAGGATGAATGATGGATATCATTTTAAACAGTTGTACTGGACCATTCAATCTCCTCGATGAAATTATCATTGAGGGGAAAGATGAAAAATAACATGATGAAAACTGGAGAGAAGCTATGAAACGGCTTTCAGACATCAACCTCACTTTAAGTGATTCCAAATGTTTGTTTAAGCAACCTAGAGTTGAATGGTTAGAGTTTATCATTTCTGATCAAGATACTGAAATGTCACCCGAAAATATTAAGGCTGCCACAGGGTTGGTACCACCTACCACTGTTAAGGAAACTCAGCAAGCGCTAGGATTATTTACAGTGGTGTAATAGTAATATCGGAGGCACTTAGGCCACATACTGTAATTATTTAGTACATTATAATGTTATGTTCCAACAAGACTAAAATCCTCTTCCTCTGACTGGACGAGAGATCGCTTAGTATATTCTATGTTTACGGCTGAAGTGGAAAATTCTACCGTCTGACGTCAGATCGCGAAATATTTGCAATGACGTCGTCCGTTTCGTAACTGCTTCATCAACGGAGTGACTAGCAAGCCGCTTCATTTTTCTGGATGTTTCATGTGTGCAGCAGACGGTGTTCCGGGTGAAGTGTTATTTAAATTACAAACCGATTTACGATTTGAACTAAGATGGAATGAGTTTATCTGGTTTATGGATTATTTATCCAGTGCCGTCGTGCATACACGAGAGGTTTATTTACTAAACCTGTGATCGTTAAAAGTTGCCTTGAACAAGGCAACTTTTAACGATCACAAGTTTAGCAAATAAGCCTCTCGTGTTTCACGATGTAGGTTTTGGGCTATGAGTAGTGTCTTATTGGAACATATACGTTATGGTGATGAATTGACGGTAACATGGCGTCTCGGTTGAACATACGCTCCGATCCGCAAACCTCAGACCATGTTACCGTCAATTCATCACAATAACTTATAATATTCTAGCACACCGACAGGGTACAACATGTTATTCAGTATTATATCCATCCTATGATTAGCTTAAAAGGTTCTAGTGATTAATAGTGGTTACAGTATGGCCGCCTTGGACTGGTCACTTTCCACGGTTAGGCAATATTTCCGCGGACGCAATAATATTAGATTCCAAACACTAATTATAGAAGGAATAGTCAAAAAGTTAATTAATGAAGCACCAGGTAAAACACGGTGCTTCATTAATTAAAATTTTTCTGATGGGGATTTTCGTATGTTCTTTCGTTCGTTTCTGTGTTCGTTCCTTCGTTAGTTGGTCAGCACCTTAACCAAGAAGGAGTCATGTTGACATTGGCTGGTTTCGAACACTTCTTCGACGGTTTCATGTAGCAACTTGTACAGAATACACCCACATTTGTAAATGAATTAAAATTAAAATTGCTTCGTCATTTGAACTACTGCCTCATGTTGTCATGTGCCATGCACACAGCCCAGTAACTGGTTCAGAGAATATCGCCCCGATTCTTTATGCAAGCTGGTATTGAAGCATCCAGTCTCTGTGCTTCTGTCGTAAAGCGTATACTGTGGGGAAAATTAGCTCACCCAAAACGCTTGTCAACTTTAAACATTTATTTACATTTAGCGGCGGAATGACCAACAGTACTTCTTTCTCAACCGGTATAGCCAGACTACTGGTAACACGAAATTAACAACTTTATGTATAAAACAATTACTCATAACAACGGTGGATAAACATAACTCCAAAACAGCAATTAAACCTGTTTTAATACCAGATTTGTCGAGCAGCGGGTGTAGCAGTTATCTGAAGGACTAATCAGCGATTATCATCTTATGCAATACTGTAATTACTACATAAGCCAGCCTATAACACGTCAACTACAACACTCCTTCGAGACCCTTAATAATGTTGTTTCCCAAAATGTTGGGGTTCCCCTAAAAACGTGCAATTGTTTGGGGACCTTAGGAGACACCCTAACCTCGTTGTATGGGCGTTACATCGCTGATTATTTAATCATTACTCTAATTTTATTCCCAACCTAGCAGAAATTACTGAACCCCTTCGAATGCTTACTGGAAAAGGTCAAGATTGGCAATGGGGAGAAAACCAATAGAAAGCTTTTCAAGAGCTAAAGGGATTGCTTACAAATTCCACAGTTTCTAGCTCTTTACAAACATGGTTTTCCATCAGTTGTGTCATGTGACGCTTCAAACTACGCTCTCTGAATTGACACAATTTGATTAAAATAGAATACTGCCCTCTGTAGCATTTGCATCCAAAATGCTTTCATCCTATGAACGTAATTACAGTACTGGTGATAAGAGGCTCTAGCATGTGTATGGGCAGTTCATAAATATCATAGATACTTATAGGGCAGACGCATTACACTTGACCCTTTGAACCCGAGGGGCCGATTTTCCGAACCAACAGCATGATGCGCCATGCTTGCATCAAACAGAGTGACTGTTAAGTGAATGTGTGGAGTAGGCCATTCAATATTTTCAATGTGCTCCCATAAGGCTGCACGTTGAAGATATTAATTGGTCTACCCCCAAATAATGGATATGGACTTTTCCAATTGCTAGCATTGAACTGTCAAGGAAGATACCACCAGTGTTCAAAGAGTTAAGACTGATAATAGTGCCCTAGTTACGTTACTTTAGTTTTACAGGATGCTGGCCAAAAGCCCCTGAAAATTGCTAGATGAGCTTCTATTCTGCTGGAATATGATTTTAAAATGCAGTATCAAAAAGGCACATTAAATGCAATAGCGGATGCCTTGTCTCGTTTGAAAACGTCAGTGATCATTCTCATTTTCATGATAACTTTGCTGTGGATGGGGAGGTTGTCTGTCTGTTCTGTTTTTACAGAACCGACATCCATCTCACCCCAAGTTCCACAGTCTGAGACTCAAAGCGACCAAGTTTTGTAGGAAATTACCAACTGCTTGAATAGCCGTTGGCCAAAAAAAGAAAAAAAATACACTTCAATGCCTACAAACTAAAAGCCAGTTTGTTTACATTTGGGATTCATTACATAGGTTATGCTAACCGTGCAGTCATACCTGCAAGATTACGCTGCACCTTTGTGCAATTTGCTCATCAAGCCCACTTGGGTATTGTTAAAATGGATATTAAAGTGTCATTTGAGTCAGCACCACGTGGTATGTGTTTTCTTGTGAATGTAGTATGTCTGTTCAGTAAGTGGCCTGAAATATTCTTTTCGGACAGTATTATATCCAGCAAAAGTTGTGACTTTCTGAAAGAAAAACATTCAGTATGGAGATTACCTGAATTCATACTTACGGACAATGTGACTCAATATACCAGTCATGACTTCAGAAGTTTTCTTCAGTCCTGTGCCATAAAATATATTCAATATGGTCAATTGCTGTATTGAAAGACTTAACCCTTTACCTAACATGAAACGCAGACAACACCTGCAAATAAAATTCTTGAATAACTAATTTTTTTTATTTTTTGCGTCAAAAACATAGCTTATGACCCCTCATTGGAACGAGCTCGTTGAGCTCGTTCCAATGAGGAGTCATGAGCTTTGTTTTTGAGACAAAAAGAGAAAAAAATAATGAAAATTGGATGGCTATTTTTTGTGAATAGCGCTGGCCGGTTTTGGTCATTAAGTTGGGTATTTATTTATTTATTTATTTATTTATTTATTTATTGGTGTTTAAGGTCACGTACTTATGCACAATGACTAATCATGACCGTGACAGTTTTACGGGTGGAGGAAGCCGGAGTACCCAGAGAGAACCAGCAACGACGAGCAGCTGCCAGCTCCCCAACATCGTAACTCCGCACTGCAGCACAGGCTGGGTTAGATTGGTTGAAGATATGCGCATCACCGACGTGCAGTACGCCTTAGTACACCTTAGTACAAGGCGTCAGCGTGCCCCCACCAGGTGGACAATCGGGGTTAAGTGCCTTGCCCAAGGACACAACGCGGGAATCCGAATCGATCGCTCAGACGGTCACCCATCCGAGGACTAACCGGGCTCGAGATTGCTTAACTTCGGTGATCTGACGAGAACCGGTTACGTTGGGTAAAGGGTTAGTGGAACAATTAAATCCCAATTGCAAACCAACATCAAATATACTGTTTCTTGGACAGAGTCATTCAGATGCATACTGACGACTATCCACTTTACTCCTCATTCCACAGCTAACAGTGACCCACAATTTTTGATGACTGGGAGAGAGATGCGAAAACAATTACCTTATTCAAACTTAGTTTGTCTAGAAGATCTGAAATTTCTGATTCCAAAGCTTATAAAACTAATTATGACAGACAGTTGAAAATGAAAAAGAAATATGATTTGAACAATAGAATTAGAATTAAATTTGGTACGATCAGGCATGGGCCCAAATTAAGTTCAAAGTTTTCTGAACCAAGATTATTGATATCAAAAACAATATTGTGACTGTTGGTAATCACAGTAATGGTAAAAATTGCACACCGATAGACCAGTCAAATATTTAATAAACAAAGACAATGGTATGCTTCAGTCTAAAGTCTATTCTGAAAGTGAGAGTAATCTTGATACTTTTTACTGATCCCAGTCTAGGAATACCCAAAGTAATACCCCAAACCCAGCAGTATCTGGATCAAGGTATCCATCACGCTAGAGACAACCCCGGTTTATTTCAAAGACTTTGTTCGCAGTAACTGATTTATATGCATTTAATTGTTCTTAACATTCATTTCGTTGGGAGAAAATGTGGTATATCTGTGTTATGTTCATATCCATCTAAAGGGATCTAACTGTTTTTTCTCTTGTACCGCTCTCCAGAAAGAGAAGAGAACACAGAAGTCAGATTTGGTTTGCCACGTTGTTTCAGAAATAAATCGTGCTACATCAGATTGTGTTTATATTTACAAGATTTGGGCAACGCAATCGGCCTACACCTCGTCCAGATACAATAGTTCTCCTTTAGTCCGATACCTGAAACTCTCTACACAATCACACACATCTAATCTCTGTTGTGAGTTCTTTCGTACTTTATATTTGTGACTTGTCGAACTAGGGTATCAAATACAGCTTTCATGGCGAATCGCGGTTTTTTTTGCTTCTCGTTTTGACTATCTCAAGGTCTCTAGAGTCACGGATATTGCGACTTTTTCCCAATTAACACACATATTTCTCACACCGGGCCGAACCATGATCGATCGGGTGGGGTCGAGGACTCTCTAGCCCCCCTTTTCGGGGATTATACCCCGGCATCACCCCTACTAGGCCAATGGGTCCATAACAGCCGACATGGGGCGGTACTCATCTTCATTTGTATGACCGCCTGTGTGTTTGATAAAAGAGTCCAACAAATCATCAAAAATGTCATACCATGTATTTTCATTTATTGTGTTGATACTATAACATACATTTTATTGAATACATTAAACTCTGTTAATACGACGAGTACTGCATAAAACGCACTCCGCATTATAGAAAGACTAGCTGAGGTGTCCGCTCCTCAAGCTTACAGTGCTGCTTTTCACCTGAATAAAATAATACACTCAGAAAAATCTTGGTTCCTCCAGAAACCCAAACTGGTTCTTCAGATTGTCCTGTTGGTGGAACCAGCTTTGGGTACATGGAACCAAACAAACACACATTTTGATCCTTCAATCTGTCACATTAACTGGACTGTCATGACCTCTGGACATTGTGTAAATTGCAAAAAAACCGCACCAAGTTGAAGCTTTACAATGGCGACAACGCAACGTCCGAAACACGTTTTCAGTTGTTCCATTACGCATGCGTAAACCCTTTACTCAACGCTCACGATATCAAAATGTATTATTTTAATTATTATTTTTTTAATTTTTTCAAAAACTTTCAACAAAACCATCATGTGACCCCATCATTGGAACGAGGTCGATGAGTTGTCATCAGTTTTCACGCATCGGGCTGAAAACTGTCAAGGGTGGAGTTCCACAAGGTTCAATTCTTGGTCCCCTCCTCTTTCTTATTTGTATTAGTGACATTGCAGATGATATTACATCCGACATAAGGCTGTTTGCCGATGACACTATACACTTTATTGTCAGTGAAAACCCACTACACTCTTTATTGTCAGTGAAAACTCAGACGATATTTCCAAAATTGAATCGTAGTCTTGGCAATGGACAGTAAAATTTAACCCGCTTAAAATGAAAACAATGACATTTACTGGGAAAAAGAAATCCACAGATACACCAACCACTGAAAATTCTCAACCGCCGACAGTTGAAGTATCAAATCACAAACACCTGGGACTGATTTATAACAGCTGTGCGACATGGGAAGACCACATTGATATGATCGCTAATAAGGCGTAAAAGCGTATAAATATCCTTAAAAAGTATAAATATCTGTTGAATCGTACTACTTTCCAAAATATTTACTTTTCTTTATCCGCCCCTTGTTGGAATATGCGTGTCAAGTGTGGGATAACTGCACACTCGATGAAAGTAATAAACTTGAACAAATCCAGTGGGAAGCAGCAAGAGTCGTGACAAGTGCCACGAGAGTGTTTCTATGGCCCAGAAACTGGCAGAGAAACTTTGTAAGAAAGGCGTAAAAACATAAACTCATCCAGTTTCCTAAAATGATCCTAAAACATACCCCTGCATAACTTTAAAGTTATATCCCCCTCAAGATTCGGAAAACAAGATTACGACCTAAGGAATTTCCACGATTTATCCTTACCAATCATATGAATCGTCACAAAGCAAGCGCACATTTCTATACTCATTAGTAAAGGAGCTCCATGTTGGTACCAGAAGCTGTATAACAACTGTTGCTTTTAAACGCCTGTTGAATAATAACCGCCAGTATATTTCAATGACAGCTACATTAACAAAGGCCAGATCATCCATTGCCGACTGAGACGAAGGTGTAGTAATCCCTAGGACGACCTCTTTGATAATCACCTGTCTTATTCGAATCACTGTCAGTGTGGAGCCGTTGAAACATATATGAGCATTATCTTTTGCAGTGCCTCATTTACGATGCTCTACGGCTTGGTAACGCAAGAACTCTCGAAATTCGTAAGACGATACGCTGCTAATTGGCCCTGAATACTATAATAACAGAACACATTCCACGATATTTTTGAAAGTCCAAGAAATTATAATTAAAAGTAATAGATTTTAATTGTTACCACCGATTTTCAAGCATATGATGCAAGCCCGCTACCATACGTAACAACCACTTCACTGAAGACGAACGCTTTTCAAAATTTTGTCACCAGCACATGCAACTGGGGCATGCCATGAAACCATCAGAGGATGAACCTTACAGACACGTCAAGCGAAGAGCCACATACTGTGCTTCCGGGGCAAGGTGCATCAAATGTTACTTCCACAACACAAAACTTTGTTTGCATCTACCCTCTATTGCTCGTGCCGGACGGCTGTGTGCATATGTATACGGCGGAGGGGTGGGGTGGATAAAGCCTTTTGCTCAACTGAGTCAGTCAGGCTATATCCACACTAACCCCAGGAGAACGAAATTTGTACCCTTAACCCTTTACCCAACGTAACGGCCAAAGCCAGCCAGCGCTATTCACAAAAATCGCCAATTAATTTTCAAAATATTTTCATTTTTTGTCTCAAAAACATAGGTTATGACCCCTCGTTGGAACGAGCTCGTCGAGCTCGTTCCAACGAGGGGTCATAACCTATGTTTTTGAGACAAAAAATGAAAAAAATTAGTTATTCAAGAATTTTTTTTGCAAGTGTCGTCTGCTTTTCATGTTGGGTAAAGGGTTAATGATGATACTAACATTATTGTAATATGTTCAGAGTAATACAGTGAGCTGAAAGGGAAAGGTTGTTGTATAGCCGGTCGAGGCTCGTTGTGTGGCTGTCATGGAGAATCCTGTCTTGTGATTCATTTGTTTGAGATTTTTATTTGGGGGAATGCCTTTATGTGGTTATTTCAGATTATTTTCTAAAGCTGCAAAAGATTTATGGGCAGTTGCAGAGGTTAGGAGGTTACCGGGCGGCTGTGGTGTGACTGGCCACGACAGGTGTAAGAAAATGGTTGAATGAATGGACGAATGAATGTGTGCATGGAAGTGTGTGTGTATGCGTAAAATATGCGAGTAAAAGTGCACTGAATGTATAAATGACTGCTTTAAAATATGAGAAGGAAAAATGGATATGTGAATGAATGAATAAATATGGAAATAAACGTACGTGTGTGTGGATGAAAGAGTGAATATGCATCGAGCATGCGAATGGAAAACACTTTTTTTTCGCAAAGATGTGACATATAGGTCCAAAGGGCCGGGTGTTTTATAATATATACATAATAATTTTACCATGTAAAAAACTTTATGCCTAGCTGTTGGATTATCTACTGGTGTTAATTAGGTGGGGGCTGATTAAACTGTATGCATAGCTGAAGGCTAATGGAGCTGTGATCACAAAGGTTCTATCTGCCCTGTTGGATTAAAGTTTCAGACATTAGCTTATTAAACTGTGTACATGGCTTGAGGCCGCTCAGTCTGTGGACTCAAAAGATATATCTGCTCTGCTGGATTAAGTTACAGACATGATGGTGGTACCTACACTAATCTGGAAGCAATCAGGATATTAGTCAGCAATACTCTTCTCTAATTATAACAGGCCAAACAGAATGCTTCCAGGAGAGGGCGCCAGAATCTCAGCATCTTTTCAGGCACTTCTTTGTTCTAGATCAGCAGGTGCAGACCACACAAGTTTTGTTGCAGAGTTTCCTTTGTTCTGTTTGCTTATTTTGATTTGGGAGGCCAGTTCTGCAGAGGTTAGCTTTAGTACTTTAATTTAAATTATAGTTATACTAGTTGGGTAATATTTTATCATGGTTGCCAAAGTTTTGATATTTGGTAGTAGTTTTGTCAACCATTTTGCAGAGTATCTAATGCCAGATATTCCAGGTTCTGAGACCCCACTGGCATTTCCCTTTGCAGACTGTTTAAATTTACAACAGGTGGTTACACCAGTTGATGTTAGGCTATTTGGCATCAGAGGTTTAACATTAGACAAGATTTCTGGCACACACCAGCGGAAAATTGAGCAATTTGCCCCAGATATAGTTGTGCTGGTGTTAGGTGGAAATGACCTAGCTGATCTCCCACCTGAAGTTGTCAGTCGGCAGATCCAGAATTTGGTATATTATTTAGAACGTTGTGGGCATGTGAACAATATTTTTGTATGTGAAATTTTGCACAGATTTCGGATCAAGCTGCCAGGCTCAGGGCGCAAGTTTTCCACCAGCCCTGAGGAAATTGAGCGATTCAATGGAGAGGTGGATGAATTGAATGCCAGCTTATCAAAGGAGTTGCGCAGCTATTTTGGAGGAACGGTGCAATTTTGGAGGCAGCGCCGCCTTGGTGGATGTGTGCGCTACAAGGTTTGTGATGGGGATCACTTGAATGATAAAGGGTTAAAGGCATTTCGGGCCAATATTAGATTGGCCATCACATCCGGACTGAAAGCTCTGCAATCTCGCCAATAATTATTAATAGATGCCACAGGGACGGTTTGTAGTCAAATGTTATGCTCTTATTTGTATTTTATTTTATCGCGGATGTTTCAGGTTTTTTTATTACACTCTGCACGATCTAGCTGCTTTTCATACCTCAGGCCTAGTCAGTGCAATCTTATTTAGTACAATTCAATACATTTCATATTGCATATATGTACGACATGTACGTCGACTTCTCTTTCATTTATGTCTGATATGTCAGCTTGCAGAGGTACATGTACATCAACAAATTTGTGCGATTCCACTAATTTCTTGCTAGTAATTCGTAACATATTTGTGCTGTGGACTATGTGTCCTGGTTTAAGTTTGCTCATATGTGAACTTTAATTTTAACGAGCACTGCATTGCAGTTTAATGTACGTTGTAGGGGAACCACTGAGGCTTGTTATTATGGTAATGGGTCCTCAGTTTTATATTATAGGATGCCCAGCCATTCCTGGCTAAATTATAGGTTGGGAATTTGGATTCCTGGGCACCTCATGGATTTGTTTATCAAAATCCCACACCCTCTATCAGGGGTTGTTTATATTGTTTTTGGTGTGGTGTCGCCTGTTCCGTATGTGCAGGCTTTGCTCTTGGCGGCTGGGCATTCCATTTGTTCCCTATCCGTCAATACATGTTGAATATTCAACTGCTCGTCTACCCACTCCTGCACAGCACGGTAAATGGAGTGCGGGGGTTACACACATTCAATCGCATTCGCCGTTTTGTTTTGTTTTTTGTTTTTTTTATCTTATCTAATTTTCGTGGCTAAGTTCTATCCAGTTTTGTTTTTCAGATGCCTAAAGCTAGGAGGAAGACCAAGGGAGTACCCAAGTCCACAGTGCATGAGCAGCCTGCAGGCAGAGGGGCAGGGCACCCCTTGGTGGATGGTCTTTCCCATCTGTACAATGTGCCTGGGGAGACCCGCCCAGTTTTAACCACAACTCAACCAGCCACACGAAGATCTTGTCGAGGGGGCGGTTACACCCACCTGAATGCTTCTTAATTGAACTTTGTGGAAATGTTAACTAGTTTCATGTACATAGTCGTTTTATATAGAAAATCTGTTTATTTTTTACAAATAGTTTTGTAAAATTAAGTATTAATTAGTATCAAATAATAAACATGGCATCTCCCATTTGGCACACGGAGATGCCCAAAACGGATATAATGCCTTTTTATCTCTACATTTTCCTTTAGAAGTCCAATAGCGGGGTGCATAAAACTTACATATTTTTTCTAGTGTTTAGCACATGTCGCGTCACGTTAATAAAGATATACTCACTGATACTTGAAATGTGAAGAGCACCTTGTGTAACTCATCTGCGTCAGCCAGCTCCAGTTGAACTACTCTTTTCTCTCTCTCTCTCTCTTTCTCAGACACACTCATTCTCTTCTTCACCTTTCTTTCATCCAATAAATAAGAAATAAATGCAGCTCAAATGACCGATTGAATAGAGCATCGACCATCTTTTTCGAAAGCGTACTCTATAAATGGAAGGATAGTGCTTAACCATTTACCCAATGCAGACGATATCAAAATTTATTATTTTAAATATCATTTTTTTTAAATTTTTCAAAAAAATTCAACAAAACCATATCATGTGACCCCTCGTTGGAACGAGCTTGACGAGCTCGTTCCAACGAGGGGTCACATGATATGGGTTTGTTGACATTTTTTGAAAAATAATATTTTTTCAACTGCTGAATTTGCATATTACGCGGGCGGATGCGGCCGATTCGTTGGGTAAAGGGTTAAATAAGCAAATGCTTGATGCCAAATTCCGTAATGTTATATAGTTATTCATTTATTTAATTGTGCTCAACTTGTAGCTATGTTCTTACTATTAACTGTTTATCCCATAAATGGACGTTTATTTGAACAATAAAGGCATTGGATAAATTTTTGCTTTATTCACCTAGTAGGGTGATAAATGTTCCCCATAGGTTTAACACTGAAAGAATTTATTCCCCTAGTAGCGACGGACTTGTTGATCTCTAGCCTCTACCACATTTGTCTGGCATAATTAATAGTTCGATTGTTGATTTCTTTAAATCTTTTTGAAAGTATTACACAATGCCAGTAGAAAACATCACCCACTGCTCATATAATAAAGGATTTTTGCAAGTTTAGCTAAAGTTTGTAGAGGAATTATTTTTAGACAGAAATGTTTTATTGCGCCTTGTTTATTTTTGCCAATTTTGCTGGTCGATCGAATTGAACCAATGTGCTCCTCACTTCTCGCTGTGTTTTGTAGCGAATTATAGCACGATTTTGCCGCAACTGCCCTGTTGAAGATTTATGGGATAAACAAAATAAACGTATAGTGTTTTCAAGTAAAAAAAAATATTCTACTCGTAGAATTAAGAATGAAACCGCCTCGCCAGAGGCTCGTCGGTTTCATTCTTAATCCTAATCGTAGAATAATGTTTTTTACTTGAAAACAGTATACGTTTATTCTATATATATCTTTCTATTGTACATGCTTTGCATGTTTAGATTTTGCTGAATAAAATACCGTTTAAACCAGATGTTTTGAAAAATATATTTTTTTTCAACTGTTTAATTTACAATTACGAGGGTGAATGCGGACGATTAGTTAGGTAATGGTTAAGTTGCGCGACAACGGCAATTTTTCATATAAACAAGACAGGCAACTCTTCTATATGAAACTACAAATTCCGCAGACCAGAAGCTCATCAGCCGGAAGTAGGATCCCCTCCCTTGTTGAGACGGTCGAGTGGGTCGTATTCAATTATCAGACCCCCTCCGTCTGTTGAGAGTAAAGTGTGTCATGTCTTTAACTGTTGGGAATATTCGGGCCCCCGAACCACCATCAACGGGAGACAAATTTTCCCTAAACTTTGCGCTTTCCCCTAAAATTTAGCCCAAATCAGGTTTCACATAACATAGCCCACAGTATAGTGCAATGAAAGGAAGCTCTTTCGTTCTCAGCGTCCCCGAACCCCACCACCGGGAGGAAGATACCCTCTTCCACACCTTTATTCCACTCAGCCCTTGATTTGTTGATGATCGAATGGGGCGTGTTCAATTATTTTCAGTGCTAAAGCATGTATCATCCGGACGGGCCAATTCGGTGTGGGGGGGGGGGGGGGGAGTGACGACATTGTCATGTGACCTAGTTGCGTCATGTTTGATTGTTATGGCAGCCCGTGTGAGCCACAATGTTGTGACGTCATTCTCATAGTGATAGGTGACTTTAGTGCGCATGCGCAGCGCGTGTTTTGGGGGTGACACCTGTTTCACGTCGTCCATTTTGTGTCTTGGAAGTCGCCATCTTTGTGTCTATGGCAGCAAGTGGTTGCTATGTGACCCCACATGGATCCGACAATTTCTCCAAATCACCAAAAAAAAACCCACCCAAAATACCACAGTGAAAACATTCAGTTCTATCGTCGCTACCAAAATAAAAGAATAGCTCTTGCTAGTTCCTTCGGTGTTCTGTATATTCGCTTGATATCATGAAGTTACATATGGGGGTTCACTTGGTGAAAAATTCAAGGATGGCTGTGGTAGTGGCGTGGCAGGGTTAACAGATATGTTCGGAGTGAGCACGAATGGTTTCCCTCGGCAACTGTTGGGATTTGAACTGCAGTTACTAGAGAAGATTCATTTAAATCAGCATTTGACTGGTTAACAAAGTTTCTGACTTCCACATCGATATGAAAATCTGGAAAAGTTTTCCTTTGATTTCAGAATATGCCTGCGATTTCTGCGGTAACCAACTCCACTTGGCGTGGTTACTATGTAAGAATAACTAACATGGCGCTTTGTAACTTTGGCAGGTTTCCACAGTCCATAGCAATTTTTTATCCTAACAGTTTCTACTACTTTAACCCTTTACCCAACGCAGACGATATCAAAATTCATTATTTTAATATTTCTTTTTTCAAATTTTTCAAAAAACTTCAACGAAACCATATCATGTGACCCCTCATTGGAACGAGCTCGTTCCAATGAGGGGTCACATGATATGGTTTCTTTGAAATTTTTTGAAACTACTTAATTTGTAAATTACGCGGGCGGATGCGGTCGTTAGGTAACGGGTCAATAGATTCTAAAGGTCTCGAAGACTTATCGTGGTATCTCTTTTGTCGTTTGCGAAAATTAGATAGCTCATTGCGTAACTTTGAACTGTTGACAAGTTTAGGTTTAAGTAGTGTATGCGTTGTTGGCAAAATTGACCTCAAACGTCCAGACATTAACAATTGTGACGTGGAACTATCTGGTTCTAACGGTGTGGTACGATATTCCAGAATACCAAAAAATGGCTGCCAATGATTTTGAAAATATGTGTTTTACTGTTTGAACTGTTTCCCCGGCAAGCCAATTTGATTGTGAGTATAACGTTCTTGACATTTCGTGGTAAAAGCCCCATTCCTTTGCAAAACGACTAAATTCTTCTGAAGAATATTGCGGCCATTATCAGTCATTACTTTGTCAGGAATGCCATGACAGGCAAATACACTTTTCAGTTTGTCTATTACAGTGTTGCTTTTGGCGTTTGGAAGTTTTTCAACTTCAAAATATCTGCTATAGTAATCAACAACAACAACAACAACAACAACAACAACAACAACAACAACAACAAAATCTTTACCATTCCACTGGAAGAGGTCAGTTGCAACAATTTTCCAGGACGGTTTGGTTCTGTACGAGACGTAAGTGGTTCACTAGCATTAGAGTTTCTCCTTTCTAAAGATATTTCACAACTTAGAAGCAGTTTAGTAATGTCAGACGACATAATGTCTCGGGCACGTTTGTCCGATTTTTAAAACGTCAAAATGACCCGTGTGTATTTTTTCCAACATGTTTCCCCTCAGCTCTGAGGGAATAACAGGCTTCTGACCTTTATGTCCAATACAATTTACAACCACAAGCTTATCTCCGTGGTTCCAAAACTCTGAAATTGAAAATGGGCAATCCTTTCTTAACTCGGGTCAACCTTGTTTAATGGTTTTGTTCAATTCAATAAACTGAAAATTTGACTACGAAGATTGTTTTATTCTTTCAGTCTGCCTATCTCTGAAGGGTACACTGGACAGAATAGTGTGGACATGCGCGTCCATATTTTTGACATTTCAGGACAGGTGCACGGTAAAATCTTGCGGGATAATGTGTCTGCCAAAGGAATTTCCTTCCCTGGTATATGCTTAACTGAGATATTATATCTTTGCAGTTGTAGCATCATCCTTTGTAATCCAGGCGGAGCTACGGATAATGGTTTCTTCATGATTACCTTTAAAGGTTTGTGATCAGATTCACCAATTATGTATTTTCCGTAAACATTCTGGTGAAATCGTTTACATCCGAACAAGATTCTGTTTTCGTATCTGCGCATAATTAACTTCTGATGGTGTTAATGATTTAGACGCAAAAGTAATGGGTTTACCTTCCTGAGGTAGAGTAGCACCTAATCGGTATTTAGAGCATCTACTTGTAAAACTAGATCCTTAACCCTTTATTAATTCTTGAATAACTATTTTTTGTCTAAAAAACATAGGTTATGACCCCTCGTTGGAACGAGCTCGATGAGCTCGTTCCAACGAGGGGTCATAACCTAATAACCTATGTTTTTAAGACAAAAAATGAAAAAATAATGAAAATTAATTGGCGATTTTTGTGAATATATAGCGCTGGCCGGTTTTGAACGATACGTTGGGTAAATGGTTAACAGGATCAACATATGATAATACATGACCTGGAGATTAGGTAATTATATATTTATTCCTCTGAAATGCTTCTGCTTGGGGTCTTTCCCATGAAAATTCAACATCTTTCGACAACAGTGCTCGCATTAGGCCTGTAATTTCTGATAAATTTGGCGCAAATTTTGCAAGATAATTTATCATGCCTAAGATTGCTTCAAAATCTGAACGGTTCTGTGGTGCTTCCATGCTACGAACAGCGGATACCTTATTTCGATCAGGCTTTAGACGATCGGCGGACAAAAAATGGCCAAAATAAGGCACCTCTGTTACATCAACCTCCAGTTTATCATCATTGAATCGAAGGTGTCGTTCACGATGCACGCTGCAGAACGCGACGCATATTTTGGTCATGTTCTTGCTGGTCCTGCCATATACAAGAACGTCATCAACAATGGCAACAACGCCATCTAAATTTTCAAGATTTCCATCCATTTTACACTGAAACTCGTCTTGGGCAGATTTCACGCCAAACGGTAAACGTAAAAATCTGTAGCGGCGAAATGGCGTATTGAAGGTAGTGAGGAATGATGATGACTCCTGTCTCAATTTAATACCCCAGTAACTCGATCTGGCATCTAATTTTGTGAAATGACTCGCACCCGAAATCCCTGGAAGTATGTCATCCTAGGTACGCGCCGGATAATAAGGACGGAGAATTTCGCGATTGAGGTCTTGAGAGTCGAGACATACGCGAAGTTTTCCATTGTTAATTTTCGGCCATCTAAGCTATCCAAGATGCGTGTGCGATATATCAGGTACACAATTTTCGAGCTTTTCTTTGGTCATTGTATCAGACTCTGGGAGGTGGGGGCGCGGTGGCTCAGTAGGTAGAGGTGCAGGCTGCAAGCCGAGAGGTCCTCGGTTCGGTTCGAATCCCACCTGCGGCAACCGCGTTGTGTCCTTCGGCAAGAAACTTCACCCCCATTGCCCACGTGTGGGCACGGTGACGCTGTGTGCTAAGGCGTACTGCACGTCGATGGTGCACCTGTCTTCAACCAATGCTAACCCTGCTTGTGTGGAGTTAGCATGTTGGGGAGCTGACAGTTGCTCGCTGTTGCTCGGTGGTTCTCTCCGGGTACCCCGGCTTCCTCCACCCGTAAAACTGTCGTGGTCATGATTAGCCATTGTGCAGAAATATGTGACCTCAAACACCAATAAATAAATAAATAAATATATCAGACTCTGGAGTTAAGTGTATGTACAGCTGTGTGTCATACGCATAGCAATTAAATGAACTTACTGAATTCACCCATTCAGTAGGTTCAGTAACCTTTGTTATTATATTCATATTTTATATTTTATTTTATATTTTAATTTGACGTACGTTCACGTTCTTTCTGGAGTTTCTCGCGTAGTGCTACTTGTACTTTCCTACGCAAATGAACCACGGGTACCGCGTCTGATTTTAAATGTATAGTGCACTCCCCTGGAAAGAGACCAACCCCTTTGAAAACATCTGCAAATTCGAACAAGACATTTTGTTTGTCTGATGGTTCTTGTGATGTTTTCTGTGTACAGTTAAATCTAGAAGTCCTGTCACGAACTATGTGCTTATCTAGGCTTAATTGCGCGTAGGAATTGCGCGCAATTGCCATATCGAATGGCATCCAAAGCACTGTAGGTTCTCCTGGTTACTCAGAGCAAACACAGGCAATGTTTCTGCCAAAGGACCTCCGGGTTACCCGGAGGGCCATTGGCTGAAACAGTGCTTGTGCACAGGCCATATGTACAGAATTTGATAGACTTGTTATGGCCATAACGCGTAGATTAACGCGCAGATCGACGTACTATTTGTGCGCATTTCATGACAGAGCTTCTAGTTTTAACCTCACGTGTAGACGTCCTTGCCTTTTTGTGAAATATTACTAGGCTTATTTTTAGTATTATGCCTTTGGTCTAATTTGATTGCTTTTTTATTGACAGTGTTTGCGTGTTGACCTGGTTCGTTTTGCTTTGTGTCTTTACTTTGCTTTTTATCTAACAATCATATAGATTCTGGCCAGGACACCATGAGAAATGGTACGTAAAATTGTGTTACTTTTCTTGACTACAAAAGACAGTTGGCCATGCTTTTTCAGATAATCCATTAATTCTCGTTTAACGATGTTGACATTATATTTTCCGGCAATGAAACCTAATACGGACATTTCTTTCATATAATGGTCAAATTCTGCAGCCAACCTTTCGAATGTGTGGGGTTGAGAGTCATATGCGCCTTTCATCATAGTTTCAACCAAAGTGTGTGTGTCAACAGCAGTAATAAAACATTTGGGACTATCAAAACTGGTTTCTATTGGGTCTTCCGGACAAGATTATCAGTAGAGGCGGGAAGAGAAGGTTTGTCAAAATAGCACTCTAAAAATCCAATGTAACGCTATAAGGATACGACCGTAAGTGTTCTAGAATAGCAATACCCTCTTCATGCAACGTAGATACCACCAACTGACTTATAAGACACATCTTCAGTGCAAGGTTTCTCGTGAAATTGTAGTGCTTTCACTGTTTCCCACAATTTAACACACTTTCGACACGTACAAGAATTACAATATTGATTAATGTCAGTGACGTAACTAGAATCTCATATATTTATTTACTTATTGAGGTTCAACGACACTTTCGACAGCCAGGGCCACCTCTTATAGGACAGTTTTTCGGGTGGAGGAAGCCGGAGGAGTTCCCGGAGAGAACCACAGAGCAACGTCGAGCAAATGTCAGACTCCCCAACGTAATAACGCCTCGCAAGCAGGGATAGCATTGGTTGAAACAAGTGTTCCATCGACGTGCAGTACGCCTTAGTACACATCGCAACCGTACCCCCACGTGGGCAATCGAGATGAAATGCCTTGCCCAAGGACACAATGTACTTATCCCTGGCGGGGAGGGAACCGTGGACCTTTCGGTTTCAAGTCTAATGCCCTAAACACTGAGCCACTGCGATTCCGCTTCTCATATAAACTGGCATACTTGGTGAAACAAGGGGCGGATCCAGAGCCTCCCCCATATTTTTGCCAGCTATGTTTCTCTCTCGTACTGGCTCAGTTTCGATGGATTTCGAATCATCTTTTGCAGTAAGTTGCAGCAAACGCTAAAATGTATACAGTCTGTTAAAAAATCGGTTAACTTAAAAAGATCGTAATCTTACAGACATACAAGTACCAAATCCACCTCCAGACAAGATAATCCGCAGACAGTATAATTGCTGTTAACGTCTGATAAAGCATGCAGGAGAGGTCTATTTATCAGCTTTGGTCGTTACGACCAAAGCTGATAAATAGACCTCACCTGTATGCTTTACCGGCGTTTTTTAACGGCTCTCAAAGTGTGAAATTTTTCAAATACATCTCCTGAAAAATCTCAAATTATCCGCTCAGATGCATGGAAATGGGGGTTTTGGGACCCTGAAATTTAAAATATTCGTGCCATGGGCCGAACCATGGTCGGCCCGTCATACAGACGACCATCCATCGCCCGATCCAGCCCCTCACTTTGAAAATCGTTACGCCGCCCCTGATATAAACTGACATACCTGGTACTCTCAAAATATCCATTAGACCTATGAACAATCTTACTTTTCCGTAACTTCAACTTCTTCCAATAAGAGTTCAGATTCCTCAATATTGTCTTCAATACCTCTTCAACTTTGGGGAGTTAATCCAATTTCATACCTGTGAAATTAATCTTGGGTACATCTGTGTATTTACTGTACAGGATCTGGAACATTTTTCAGCGTACGGTAAGTGGGACTGCACCAGAGATTTAAACACCGGAATAAACAGAGGTTGTCATTATAAACAAAATGGTTGTGTTGATCACCGACAAGGGCAACAACCGAATGGTTTTCCAAAATATATTTAGAGAGATTTTCAGGGACCCCACCGATTGGGTGATTTGTAATCTTGTTCAGATAAAAAGTTACATTAGTCAATTGATGGACAGTCCATTTGGGTCTTTCACCTTCTTTGCCGCCTGGCCTCATCCAAAAGGGCTTTAAGGGAAGTTCAAAAATCTATTGCATTTTCCATTAGAGGTGGCCTATCAAGAATCCGGGCATTGTTTTGAGAGAGGTGGTAATATCCAAGTTCTTCCCTTTCGTTTCGTAAAATGAAGCTTAAATTAATTTTAAATTAATATTTCGGAGACTCAAATATGGCATCAGTTAATTCGTAAGTTCAAGTTGAATAAATCCGTGCTGTCTAGTCTGTAATTAAATATGTCCTGAATTTTCCTATTTGTGATGGGTTTTAATGGCGTTCCAGTTCCTACGATAAATGTCCAATTTTTCTTCATCGATTTCAGCCAAATGGTCCAGATCAAAATCAATAAAAATAATAATAAATGTTGTTTAATCCTTTACCAACGCAACGGCCAAAAACCGGCCAGCGCTATTCTTATAAATAACCAATTAATTTTCATTATATTTTCATTTTTATGTCCCTAAAACATAGGCTATGACCCCTCGTTGGAAATTTGGGACAAAAATGAAATAAAATAGTTATTCAAGAAATTTTTTTGCAAGTGTCGTCTGTTTTTCACGTTAGGTAAAGGGTTAAAGCCAAAAATCCTCATAGAGCTCTTGGATTGTACAAGAAGAAAAGAATCGGCATTTCAATTTCAATGGCGGTTTCCCAGGTAGACGAATCACCGGTCAGCGGCATTCATTGGAAGATTGTATACCTGCTGGAACATATGTGTTTTGAAAGCCGATCTGAAAGAAAGAAAATGCTGGGGGTGATTCTAGCCCACTCGGAAGTTGGTTCCCAAGAAATGGAGCAATCAACCGAAAAGGCTCGATCACTGCTGTTGCGAGGTTACTAGGTGCATGAACAAGATTAGTGATCTTCCGGGTTCGCTGCGTGAAACCAAAGTGGGCAGATACGACGGGCGTTCGCCGTTTAAGCATTTTCAAGTTAATGTATGAATTTTGAATTCAATTCGTTCCCTGAGAGGCAGCCAGTAGAGATTTTTTAGAATAGGTGTAAAGTGGCAAGATCGTTTCCTCATAGTGATTACACGTGCTGAACATTTTTGTATTGTGTCAATTTTGTCAGTGATGCTATGTTTACTACCGAATAGGAGAGAGTTGCAATAGTCTATGCGACTTGTAATGAAGGCGTGGACGTTCTGCATGCCGACTGAAACTCATCCGCGAGATTGCAGCGAGATATGTGTTCGCTGAACTGCTTAGCGACTGCACACTCGATTACGTTAGACAGAAATGAGAGACCCGAGACAGTACGATAGTTTTTTTTAAAATTTCAGGATCCAAACCAGGCTTCTCAATGAGCGGTGTAACTGGAGCCTCCTTCATAGATGATGGAAAAAGCTCCTGATGCTAATGACTTATTCACAACATCCAGGAGCCATGGCATAAAATCGGGAAGATAAGATTTCAGCAGTTTTGTTGGAATAACATTGAGTTTGCATTGTTTGGGCGGCGCTTTCATCACAGTCTCAGTCACCTCATCGAGCGCAAGCAGCTTGAACGACTCTAGAGTCGCCGTCGCCACATGAGATGGGTGGGGCTGTGATGAAATGTAACCCCGCGCAACTGGACTGAGACCGGACTGAATGGTGTCAATTTTGTTTATAAAATAGTCCGAAAATTTATTAGCTAAATCTTCCGCTGATGAGTGTTCCGGTAGTGTTTCCTTCGGCTTGCGATTGAGAAGCTTGTCAATCACTTCAGATTACGCATTGCGTCTCTTGTTATTATCTGATATAATGGAGGCCAAATAGTCTTTTTGTGCTCGATGGATTAACCGATTGACCATGATCTTTTGGTTCACAAACCTTTCCCTATGTATAGTAAGTTTTGAAATTCTTCATTGTAACTCAAAGCTTCGCCACAGGTGTTTTGCATGTCTGATTTCATTATTGCATTGTGGAGATGGTGGTGCCTGGACACAATTCTGGACGTTGCAGGCACGAATCGATCAATGAGTTTATGTGAGAGATCAGTAAACTGGGTAACAGATTTATTCACTGTCGACTCTCATCTCATCCTTCGATAACAATAACATACGTGGCAATGCGATGGAGCCCTGAGTTTACGGTAGGTAATCTTTTCATTACATGATTGCGTTTGAGGTAGCCTTATGACGAATTTTACCATGTAATAATCTGATGTGGCTATCCCTTATAAAAAAGTACCATGGTAAACCATGGTAAATCCCAAAATTCCCTGGTAATACCATGGTATTACCAGGGTATTTTGGGATTTACCATGGTTTACCATGGTACTTTTTTATAAGGGATATCAGTACCCTCTAGATTGTGTACCAAATTTTGATCGCACACACGAACAATTACCAAATCGAGTGTGTGATTGTTGCGATGGGTAGGGGCATTTATAAGTTTTGTAAGTTTTATAGATTCCAGCAGCACACTAAAATCAAGTGTGTCTTTGTCGTTCACGTCATCAAGGTGGACATTAAAGTCACCACTGATGACAAAAGATCCATTGGAAGTAATAATGTTCCAGAAAAATTCAGAAAATTCTTTAAAGAACTGTTTCACGGTGAATTTATTTTTGTTGTTAAGAGGAGGTCTGTAGACAGTGACAATTCTGACTAACCGAGAACCACATGTCAGAGAACCAACTATCGATTCGAACGATTTAACCCTTTACCCAACGTAACGGCCAAAACCGGCCAGCGCTATTCTCAAAAATCGCCAATTAATTTTAATTATTTTTTTAATTTTTTGTCTCAAAAACATAGGTTATGACCCCTCGTTGGAACGAGCTCGTCGAGCTCGTTCCAACGAGGGGTCATAACCTATGTTTTTGAGACAAAAAAGTAAAAAAATTAGTTATTCAAGAATTATTTTTGCAAGTGTCGTCTGCTTTTCAGGTTAAGTAAAGGGTTAAACGCGTAAATAGGTTCAGGTTTCACCTTTAGATTGTTATCAAAAACGATACCGACTCTACCGCCTTTGGTTTTGGTGGAATGTGGGACGTGAAGTAGGGTTCTGCGAACCTGCTGGACCTCGCCGATTGTGAGGGACTCATCGGGCTTCAACCATGTTTCAGTAAACATGGCCACAGATAACTCGTTATCGTCCATCATGTCACGAACATCGCTGGTTTTATTCACGACAGACCTAGTATTTATAAAACAGACACCAGTTGGAGGCAATCCACAGATGTCAATTCGGACCAAATTGTCTGCATAACTGTTTTGTTATTCGCGACTTGAATCGCCTTTGTCCGGATCTCTCCCGTACCTTTGCCGGCGCAGTATGCCGAGAGATTTGAGATTTGAGTTCTGCGAAGGCGTCACTATCTAAGGGATAGACGAATATATCGGGTTTACTCCTGCATGTATGCACATTAATTGAACGCATCTCGTTCGAGTTATACACATACGCAGATCGATGATGTGTGAATCCGCGGGTAACTGAGCATGAGTTGATTGTCCTGAGTGACTGGTTGTGATAACAGTTCACTAAATAATTTGGGAGTGGTAAAAATAGTAGAAATTTCCAAATTTTTTTAAATTCACAGAAAGATTCAGAGAGCTGTCCCAGAACCCAGAGTCAGCTTTAGAGTATCCAAGAAGGCTTGAACGTCAAGAAAATTGAAGAATTGCAGAGCACACAAAAATATGCTGCTAATACACAGGCGCATTATCTATTAGTTTATGTCCAAAACAGTACGTTATTTTTTCAGGGTCGTGGCCGGTCTTTCAGAAGTTCGTTTCGTCGGAAGCGTTACAGGGAGATGTGCGGTGTTCTTATGCCTATTAAAGCGTAAACGTTGAGTTCCTGTCCACATTCTAAACAAGTATAAATATCTAAGCAGATTTTCTTATGTTTATCCAAGCTAGTCTTCTTCCTTAGTAAATTTCTTATAGCAGTTGTTACAGTCAAATCCTTTAACTTGTCCTTTGAGCTGGCTCCAGTGATGGTTCCTGTTGCAGATATCCGTGAATGTTTTCCCACAAGCCTCGCATGAATATCCAGATGTCTGCATAATCCTTAAAATAATGAATGCACACACAAAATAGCTCACACAAAGTGTATAGATAGTCTGAGTACACAGAGGTGACCCTTTTCCGTAAAGAGATGAAAATGGAATGAGCGCGAAGATGATGAACATGAAAGAAAAGTTTCAGTGCGCCGTAGGCGCACAGGGACGATCCGGGATTTGAAATCCCTTGCGACCCGAATAACTTTATTTGCTTATGAATCCACGAGAGTCGCAGGCGAGGGTCAATAAATCTTATTTAATATGAGTGTGCGTACTGGCAGTAGGGTACTGGGGTCCGCCCCCGAGAACCTCGAACTGGAAGGTGACTAGGAACTGTGCATAACTACAAGAATTCTGCTCTGTATTTTACTAAGAAATGTGGGCATTTTATAGCAATACTGAAATCGCAGTTTGATGGTTGTTTAAAAAAAAGAAACTCAAACAGTCGCTGGCTTGGGAGCAGCTGATCCCGAAGTCACAACGTCTCTGAATTTATCTATGTCTGACGGACGGGAAAGAAAACACCATGTAGTTTTGATCCAATTTTCGATCCCAGCTCAACATTTGTGTTTGTGTCCCATACAATTATAGGTTAAAGTCTAAAAATTAGGAAATTATCCTAGAAAATAATGGAAAAGAAACACAATGGGAATACACTAATCTGATAGGTTAATTTACTTCAATTGGACTCAGGAATTCAGAAACATCTTCATCCTCACATTAAATTAAAACAAAGGGTGTTAGTTAATGAACTTACTAAACATTAGATCTATAGTAACACTGGGGAAGGGTGGCAAGTAAGGATGTTTCTAAAATAGATTAGGGAGCGCAGGAAAGTGCAAAAATATAGTTCCACATTGAAAGTTAGTAAGGGACTAAGTTCAAATTCAATAACTTACTAAATATAGATCAGTAGCAACAATAATGGGATCAATTTAGGCTGTTACCAAATATAGATTAGTGAGTGCAGGAATTTATAAAAATTTAGTTCCGTCGTTTGCACAATTAAGGGAATAGGCCGAAAAATGGGGTTTCTTGGAAGTCCGCTTCTGTGGGTTTTTTTGGTGATTTGGGGTCGTTGTCGTGTTGTTTGTGGTAATCCTAACCGAAGATTCAGGGTAATTAGATTGCTCCTTATACAAAGGAACACACCCGAAAAAAGAGGATTCTGGCGACAGCAGAACCCATTCTGGTGATTTTGGGTGTTTTGGTGTGATTTGGAGGAATTGTCGGGTCTTTTGGGGTAATTAGATTTAATCTTATACAAAGGTGCGCACCCTCCGAACATACCCCACCTTCTATAGTAGGCCTTTGGGCCACGTAGCAACCACGTGGTACAATAGAAACAAAGAAGAAGGCCCCCAGTATACAAAATGGACGACGGAAACACGTGACGCCCTAACAACACGCGCTGCTCATGTGCACTAAGACCACGTATCACTATGAGGATGGCGTCACAAGATGGTGGCATACGCGGGCTACCATGGCAATCAAACATGACGTAACTAGATCACGTTACTATGTCGTCACTTTTGGGGTCCCAGGTGGAGGCCGGCTAAATTGGGCCGATTAGGTACAAGTATGAACCTGTTTGGCAGGACCCCGGACCTCGGGGTCATTGCCCAAAATCCCAAGGCCTTTTTTGGGGCGTCCCGCATCCCTCTCTGTGTCCAAAGTCCAAGTCTACTAGGCCGCCTCACCTTCCCTGCACCTTTACGCCCAAGTCAATTAGGCCCCCCCCCTTACCGTATTCTGTACCCAAGTCCACCAGGCCCCTTCCCTCCCTGTACCCAAATGCCTAAGCCCATAAGACTCCCCTTACCGTATCCATCCCCAAATGTTTACGGCCTGCTCCATTCTCCAAATGCCTTTGGGGACTCCACCTCTCCTTTCACTACCCCCTCCATCCCTACCCTGCCTAAGTTTTTTTTTGTTTAATTAAAATTGAAGTTTAATTTAAATTTAAACATGGCTTCCCTCATCTAACACAGAATGGGGAGGCTTTCCACATCCCACCTCCATTTCCCAACCCCTGTTTCAAATACATCTATGTATCTAAACGTGTATCTGATAACTTTATCAACAAACAGTCATAACGGGTATTGAGTTTATCCTCTTACGATTGTGTTGCAAATAAACTCTGTCTAAAGGTTTATCTTTCGTGTATCGAAATTAAATAATATACTTGTATAAGGAACATTTCGTTAAGATTGTTTTAGAAAACCAGGTGCGGTTATCCAATAGATAAAGTGTTTGACCATTGATACACAAACAAATGACCAACAATGTTTTGATGATATTGTTACACAAACATTTAAACTAAAATGGTTACCCAAACAGATAAAATGATAATCTGCTATACAAGTTTGCTCAAACGAGTAAACATTCGTGTAACCTTTATTGACAAAATGACCCTGACCTGGCTCTGTCTTAATCTTCAGAGCAAGCAATATATTAGAAATACTTTGTCCATTAATACGCAAACATTTACAAATGATATGCGTTATTCAAGAGATTACCTTTTATTCTTTTGATAAAATGTTTAACTTGTTAACACAAATTAGATAAGACTATATAAACCGCAACAGAATTTTCTGGTATCATCACAACTTGTTTGAAAGTCGAGAACAGAAGTGCAATGGAAAACAAAACTAAAATTGGTAACAGAACCACTTTTGTCAACGTAACACCATTTAAAGGCCAACTTTTAGTCCACATCAGGCGACACACAGATGACTCTAAGACGCCAACAAAGGCAGGAATTGCATTAGAATGGAGAGACTTGAAGAGCACCATTGACGAAATCGATAGAAACGTCGACGAACAGGAAACAAATATGGTAGAGTCTCGAAAAAGGAGAGATGTCCCCACGCTAACTTTGCATGGAAAAAAAAAACTCTCACGGCTGACCATCCACAAAAAAAGGATAGAGCACGAATTGGATAGAGCATACGCCCATTTAATAGGAGAGCAAATTCCAAAAGTAGCGGAAGAGCTTTGCAGCGTACACCACCCATCGCAAATTCACCATGACGTGTGCCTGATGTTGGAGTCGGATCAGCGAGTTGAGAGGTGTTTTTCGACGACGCTCGATAGAGTCGATACAGAGCAAGTTATGGACATATGGTCGGCGAAAATGAACACCACGGTCACCCAGCACAGCCATATGAGTGCAGCAAAATATCAGACAGAGACATAAACATCGACACCATCAAAAGCATGGTGAAAGAAGACGTATCACCAAAATGGTAAAGACTGCAAGCTCTAGAACAACAACAACGGCCCTTTTAAGGGTCAACCAAAATTCTGAAATGAGAAACTTATCACACAAACACTGCTTCCCTTACCCATACCTTCACCCCTCTAGAATAAAACGCATACCCCACCCTCAACCCCCATCCCAAAGAACCTCTCTCACTTCAACAAAGAGTTTTCTCCCCCTTACATGGTGTTATATATAAAAGCCATAGTTTCGCGTCAGTCTGATCTCAGTTCAGCAATGGATCCCAGGTGGCCACACCCTTTTACTTGCGTCCTCGCTGGTCAGACCGCCGATTCACAAATTCATTTCCTATCTGAGTGAAATGGTACACCCAACTCCACAAAATATTGTTTGGTGTTTTGGTGAACTAACGGGTGTTGAATTTGTAGGTGTACCCCAAGAGTTTAAGCCCAATTCTCTCGTCGTACTCGATGATCTGATGTCATGGACGGATGAACGCGTAGCGTGTTTGCTCACTCAGCAGTCCCATCATCACAACATCAGTGTGTTATACATCGTTCAAAATTTATTTGACAAAAATAAATTTCACCGCACTGTGCCTCTTAATTGTCATTACTTAATCATTTTTAAAAACCCAAGAGACCGATCGCAGATCTCAAATTTAGCGGTTCAAATGTACCCAGGGAAAACAAAATTTCTTAGGGAAGTTTTCGATGATGCGACTTTTGTTCCATTTGGATATGTGGTGATCGATTTAAGGCAACAAACTGACGAAAAGTTCAGACTCAGGGCTCAAATATTCCGGGTATACAAGTAGTTTACATTGCAAGAGTATAAAAATGGATGTGTTGGAAAATTTACCTCATAATGATGTCTGTCCGTCTAAGACGCAACACCAGAAATCTCAAAGTTCTCAATCGGACAAAACCAGCCGCTGTTAGAAACGTTATTAAACACGCCAATAAAGATTTAATTCTTTCAGTTTGTGAATGTGCTAAAAAATTTTAGCAGGGAACGTGCCTATTTTGAGATATCATTTAACCAAGCTCCGACCTCATGAACAGAAAGTCAGAAAATTAGCTAAGAAGAACACTTCGGATAAGGCTCGACAACAAATTATCCAATCGGGTGGTTTTCTGGGCTCGATCATTGGATCGGTTCTGAAAGTATTAGCTCAAGGGTTACTCGGATAGGGATGGAATTTGCCAAGAAAATGGTTTTGGTAGTCCCTCGTATGTTGGAACGTTCTAATGAATCTAACAAGCGACCGAATGATGCTGCTGTCACTTCAATGGACCGAAAATTGACGGAGATTTTAAATAGGACAGATCTTAGTGAAATTGAAAAAATTACTATGTATAATCAAATTCTTCAGCGTTATTTGACATTCCATGAAAAATCACTGGAACCGGCAACTGTAAAGATTAAAACAGAAAAAGAAGATCACATCCAAGACAGAGAGCGTGAAATTTAGATTCAGTGCCCATAACCATGCAAAGAAAAGCGAGGTTATTAGTAGGGCGGTTAAAAGCCATGCCCAACTTCACATGGAATAATAGAGGGTGCCCAATTTATAACAGTAGAAGGTTCAAATATTACAGATTTAGTGAATGACTTACTGAGACAAAGCACAAAGTTTGTACCAAAAGACTGGCAATGCTAATATTCCTCAAGAACTCAAGAACTCATTGGAAACAAAGAACGCTGGGATTTTATCCAGAAAACTACACTCCCCAAATCAACGAGGAGTCGAGGAGATCAGAGAGTTCAAACGTGGATTCATTTTTGAATATCTCTGTTACCTGTGTGTTTCAAGCATTATGAGTTTGGAAGAGTTGTTCTACACACCTACGGCTCCTGGGAGTTTTGGGGGTGTAAACGCCCTAAAACGAATTTCAAAAAGGAAAAGTAAATCCATTGACAAATAATTATATTGTTAATGTAGTTATACGTTTTGGGTCCAAATACACATTTCCCATTGGTCATCTGGATGAAAACGTCATGACCAAATGTATTTCATTTCCCAATGAATACATTTGGTCGAACTTTGACCCGCATTTACGGTAGAGCGCAGTTGACAGAATGTAATTCGGGCGGAGTTTGGGTGGGTTTTTAACTTTTAGCGCCTCTCGCAGTGATCAACTCCGGTGCTGTGTCTTTGGTGACATTTCCCAACTGTGGCATAAAGCCCGTTATTAAAATACTCATTTCCATTTCTAAAGTTGTGAAAATTAAAAATCAGAATTGTGCGTTTTGTCTTTTCTGTGAGGGTGGTTTTTCGCCTCGTTCGTTCGTACATATTTTATTTCGTCTTTCTGCTTTGTTGTTTGGTAAAAAGTAGTTTAAACAGTTACGGAATGTAATTATAAGAATGGAATGCAATTTTTATAATCTTTATTGGAGTATGAACGTGTGGGAATGGATACAAATTGTATGAATCCCTTCGGGATTCATACATAATTTGTACCCATTCCCACACGTTCATACTCCATTGAAGATTATAAAAAGTGCATTCAATTCTTAAGTGGTTACATGGAGAAGATACTTATACTCTTCATAAACCAGCACGTCATAACTTTAATAGAAGAAAAACAATAGTCGGTGGAATTGATTATCTATGGCAAGCGAATTTGGTTGATTTAAGCTCCATAAGTAAACAGAATGAAGGGATTAAGTTTTTACTTACATATATCGATGTGTTTTCTAAGTTTGCGTGGGTAGTCCCATTGAAAAACAAGTCGGGCACATCTATCGTTCAAGCTATTATAGCAATTTTCGATACTAGGCGTAAACCATTAAAATTACAGACAGATGAAGGAAAAGAATTTAAAAATACAAATTTTCAGCGATTTTTAAAGAAGATTAATGTCGACTTTTTTACTGCTTACAACGTCGAAACAAAATGCTCAGTGGTGGAACTTTTCAACCGAAGTCTCAAAACGAAAATCTGGAAATACTTTACGAAAAACAATACATTAACTTTCCCAATACAGCCTGTGGCTGAGTCATATAATAATACCCACCATCGGAGTATTGGGATGGCGCAAGCAGCCGTTACTTACAGTGATCAGGAACACATTTGGCAAAATCTTTACGGAGCCTCTGTAGAAGCACATCAGCTATTTAAAATAGGAGAGAGGGTAATATTCGAAAAGGGATATTTACCTAACTGGACCGAAGAACTCTTTACCATAGCAAAAATATTACCGGTATATCCAGTGACATACAGGTTGAGGGATGATAATGGAATGGAATTAGAAGGTAGATTTTATGCAGAGGAAATTCAGCGTGTCGCTGAGAAAACCACGTACAGAATAGAAAACGTAATAAAAACCTGTGGAAAAGGGAAAAACAAGGAGCCTCTTGTAAAATGGTTGAGCTATCCAAAATCGTTCAATCCTTGGATCAAGCAAAGCCAAATTGTTCAATAAAAGAGTGTGTTTTGTGGAAACTGCCTATTAGTATGAAAGACACTGTTAGTAACAGGTCATGGCTTTTGTGTGGGAGTAAAGTTCTGAAAAGTGAGATAACGTATTTTGTGCAGGTGATTATCTTGTACGTAATTATTATCACCAGTATTGTCAATTTATGCTTGGAAGCAAATGTTCCTCAGTTGTGGACAGCCCTCTTAAGTAGTGTGATTGGGTATCAGCTTCCTAAGCCTACCATTAAAAACAAATAATGTGTTATCTACATTTATCTAGCAGCAATTCAACGAATATATTTCCAGATAACACTCTTACTAGTTTTCGAACGCAATTGAGCCAACCTATAACTCTCCAGGGTGAATGGAAAGTCGGACTTACTGAAATACAGTACCCAAACACTTGGTTTAACATCAGAGAAACTGAAGGCTTTGTAATTGTAAAAATCAAAGGGGAACAGTACAAATTTGTGCTGAGAGTGGGGCGATATACAAAACCAACAGATTTGCTTCAAGAACTTGATTTAGCTAGGCTAAATCTAACCCTGCCTAACGCTTCCTATTTAGAGTTTGACTGGGATACCATTACTCAAAAATAAACTATTGTCGTTAAAAATAAAGCTGAGGTGACACTGAGTCTCTGTCTTCAAGATATTTTCGGATTTGAACAGAATGTATTTTATCAAGGTTGGTGCAAACCTTCTCGCGTGCAGACATAAAACGGGGATTTTATTCTCTATATGTGTATTGCGATTTGGCTCGGGATCAGGTGGTCGGCGATTCTAGGTTCCAACTTCTCCGTATTGTACCCGTAGAAGGTGAATATGGAATAGCAGTATCGCGAATGTTCGAAAATGCGTACTATCTCCACCTCTCCCAGAAACATTTTGGATCTGTGGAGGTGTATATAAGGGATGACACGGGGAAACCTGTACCATTTGAGCGTGGAAAGTTGACAGTGACACTCCATTTTAAACAATGACTGCTGTAACGCAAAATTATTTGAAAAATGATTCATGGAACAAGTAGGCTCAGGTTTACCAGTTTTTTCGGGAGCGCGAATACAGAGGCTAAAAATATGGGAAAACATTTTTTGAAAAAAGGTGTAAAATTTGTTGAAGGTGTAGCTTCTGGAAAAGATGTAAAAACATCTGGGTTAAAACGATTCACAGAAGCTTTTGTTCAGGGAATTGTTGGACACCCTCCTGGTCAACCTGAGCAGCTCCCTCCTACACGCCACCCCCAAAGTATAAAAGGGGGTAACAAGAAGAAATCTACCATTTCAAAGAAAAGAAAGAGAATGGTGAAGACAGACGCTTCAGACTGACAATGTCGCTAATTAACCCCAAATCTATAGAATGCGCCAACAGTGAATTGGATCTGTTGTCAATACCCCGATGCAAACAAGTGTCGAGTCTGGTCAGTGGATAGAATTTCGACCTTTAGCTACAATTGGAAATAGTGGACCAATAGAATTCTACATATCTGGAAGTGGTGACGACTATTTGTATTTAGGCCAGAGCTATCTCCACGTAAAAGCACAAATATTAAAAATGGATGGAGGTGAGTTAGGTGATGATGACAAGGTTGGTCCCACCAACTTGTGGCTGCACTCATTGTTCAATCAAGTTGAAATCAATCTCAATGAAAAACTGATGTCACCCTCGAATAACACCGAACCCCACAGGGCATATTTAGAAACTTTACTGAGCTAGAGTCCTTCCACGAAGACATCTCAGCTAACAACTGCTTTATGGTACAAGGATACGACAGGGCATTTAGATGATTTAGCCGAAAATAACTGTAAATGCTCAAAATCGTATCCCTATTAACTTAGTCACGACCGATTCCAAATCTAACGATCTCAAGTTGTGCCTAGTGAATGCGCATTCGATAGTGAACAAAACTGCAAGCTTACTCGACGCAATCGACGATAACAATATTTCAATATCCATGATAACTGAAATAATGGTTAACTCCAGACAACACATTGACTGTCGGTGAAATCATTGCCAACGGCAAGATTCTTACACACAACCTCAGGAAGTCACAGCGGGGTGGAGATGTGGGTGTAATCTGTGAAAACACTGTGAAGGTTAAGCGTAAGGCATCTTAGATTTGGGTTACATTCGAGTGCATTGACACCATTGTAACAATCGACACACACTCATTCCACCTCATTGTCATTTATCGACCCCCACAGAGCTCCTAAAACAAATTCACTGTCAACCAGATCATTAGCGAATTCCAAGACTTCCTAGGATGCATTACTGCGCTGCCAGGGAAATTCATCATTGGAGGTGATTTCAATTTCCATATGGAGAAGAAAACTTCCAGTGATTCTTCTAAACTACGTGATCTTACCAATTCATTGAATTTACACCAACATGTTCGTGGCACTACCCATAAAGATGGCCACACATTAGATCTGCTGATCACCAGAGAATCCGATGCTGATCTTGTTAAAAATGTATTAATTGTTGATCCTGCAATCTCTGGCTATTTTATGATTATCTTCAATTTGGCAATTCCTCGTCCCTCCCCTGTCCGGAAGAAAGTCACATACCGCAAGTACCGAAGTATTGACCTTGCTAAGTTTGTGGATGCTATTGCTTCGTCTCCCGTCGCTAAAATTAACGAGATGCAAACTGTTGACAGCATTGAATACACCCTCACTGGCTCACTTCAAGAGGTTATTGACAAGTTTGCTCCTAAGCAAACACGCACATTTAGCGTACGCCCTTGCTCACATTGGTTCAGTGATGAGGTTAGGGGCACAAAAGATTTATGACGCAAACTAGAGCTTCAGTGGCGGCCAACGAAACTATGTGTTCACGGAGAGATGTTTGTCAACCAACGAAATGTTGTTAACAAACTGGTCAAATCCGCGAAACGGAAATACTTTTTGGACTTATTGTCAGATAATGGTAATTCCCCTAATGCACTGTCTGTCATTCTTGAAAAGCTTCTGTATCGTCAAAAGACAACCGTACTCCCAGAGCATTCATCATCCAAAGACCTTGCGAATAGATTCTCTTCTTTCTTTTCTGAAAAATTGAGACTATCAGAGCTTCGCTTGATACAAGCTCACAATCTGATCTTCAACAGATGGCCGACATGCCATGCACCTGTGTTAAAGCTGTTGTATAGTTGTCCGAATTCAAACCTTTGGGTACAACATATATCCAGAGGTTAATATCCAAGGCACCATCTAAGCAATGCATGCAAGATATCATTCCAACTTGGTTGTTGAAAGCATCTCTTTCGGAGTTAACTACACCGGTCTTGAAACTGGTCAATGCCTCACGCCACTCTGGCGTCTTTCCGACAAGCATGAAACACGCTTTAGTAAAACCTCTTCTCAAAAAGCCCACACTTGACACAGAGAAAAACTACCGACCGTCTCTAAGCTTCCTTTCCTATCAAAGATTATTGAGCGTGCGGTGGCTTCTCAGCTGAATTCTCATTTGGCAGCTCACGGCCTAGCCGAAGTTAACCAATCTGCATACAGGTCTAATTGCAGTACAGATACAGCGCTTCTAAGGGTCCAAAATGATATCCTCCTATCCACAGACAGGCAAAACCTAATATGTCTTGTTTTGTTGGATTTAAGCGCCGCTTTTTACACCATAGACCATAAAATACTCATTGAAAGACTGGCAGTGAGAATAGGCCTTACGGACCGAACACTTAATTGGTTTTCGTCGTACCTTAATGGTCGCACACAGAGTGTCCTTATTGGCAGTGAGTCGTCAAACATGGTCACACTTCGTTTTGGCGTTGGGTTCCCTACTGTACACTGTCTATGTCTTACCTCTCGGTGACATTTTCCGAAGCCATGGCCTTGACTTTCATTTTTACGCAGATGACACACAGCTGTATATTAGTTTTACCCACGCCTTTGAGCCTGAAGCATGCATTAAGTTTGAACTTTGTATTTCAGATATCAAGGCATGGATGACTAAAAACTTTCTTAAATTGAATGATGACAAGACAGAAGTAATATATATAGGTCTACCTCATCAACTTTCAAAAATATCCAAACCGTCCCTCAATACTGGAGGTTCTGCGATAAAACCCAGTAGCTGTGTTCGAAACTTAGGTTATTTCATGGATGAAAATTTGGCCGCTGATGAACATATCAAACATGTCTCTCGCAGTGCATTTTTCATCTTAGAAATATTAGCAAAATTCGACCCTTCGTTGATACGCAGACAACACAACAGCTTGTCCACGCCTTTGTTACCAGTCGCCTCGACTACTGCAACTCTCTTCTGATTGGCTCTAAAACATCTATTCTTGAAAAGCTACAACACATTCAAAATTGTGCTGCACAGGTCATAACCAGAACTCAAAAGTACTGCCATAGAACGTCAGTACTCTCCGAATTACACTGGCTACCCGTTAAGCAAAGAATTCAATTTAAAATTGTCCTTTTGGTGTTTAAGTGTATCTCGGGATCTGCACCATCCTACCTGTCCGATCTGCTTACCAACCACAAACCACCTAGGTCTCTTAGGTCATCAGGTCAACTCAATCTGGTTTAGCCCATATCTAAATTTATTAGTGCTAGTGATGGGGCTTTTGCGGTTGCTGGCCCAAGGATTTGGAATTCTCTTCCAATCGACATAAAAAATAGTAAATCACTTGAATCATTCAAGTCTGGTACTAAAACCTACCTTTTTCGAAAGGCATTTCCTTCAGTGGTCTTTTAATTTTGGTCAAAAACTTACGTTACCAGGTGCGCGAGTGTGACTGAGTCAGTGAGGATTGCCTCGTTACTCGACAAGTCACACTCACATACTTGTTTTGGTAATGTTGTAGTTTGTTTTTATTTTGTTTCAATTCAATACCCTTTTTTCTTTTAGGTTATGTCGCTTATCGCCATGATATAGCCATGGTTGCTGATGTGGCATTGGGCACCAATAAATGATAATAGTGATCCATGTATCAATGTATCTGTGAGAGAATGTACGTGTATGTGTGCATATGTATGTATGCAATGATTGTACAGACATTGAGCACCGTGTGTGGATTCTAGGCTTTAAAATTATTATTAAATTAATTAAATTAAATTAAATTAAATTAAATTATTAAATTAATTATTGGAAGAAAATTCACTCAAAACAGTAAAACTGTTGACTTGAGTGGAAGATGACATGTGGATATGTGTTGTCAACAGCGCTATCTTCTTTATGGGGTTAACCTACATGTAAAAATGAACAGGTCAAAGGATGCTTTTGCTTTGATGGGAGATGCGCGAAGTTATAAAATCAAAATTAAAGAAGTATCCATGTTTATCAGGAAAGAGCGACTTAACCCCGCTGTGCGATTAGCCCACGTGAAAGCTTTAGGGAGAGGCACAGCCAGATACCCTATCAATCGGGTGCAGGCGAAAGTATCTTCTGTACCAAAGGGAAATTTGAACATGACACAGGAAAATGTATTTTTAGGCCAGCTCCCAAAGCACGTTGTCTTAGGCTATGTTGATAATGATGCCTTTAATGGAAGATTTCGAAGAATCCATTCCACTTTAAACATTATAACATTAATTTCCTAGCCATATATGTAGATGGGCAACAAATTCCGGCTAAACCGTTACAACCCCGCTTCGAACACGGAGAAATAATGAGAAGTTACTCCAGCCTGTTTCAAGCAATGGGTCAAATATTTGAAGACGAAGGAAACCATATCAGTCTGGCGGAGTATGGTATGGGATACACCTTGTTTGCATTTGACTTATCATCAGATTTATCTCACGGCGAACATTTCAACTTAACTCCTTTGGCACGGAATAATCTGAGAAACAGAATTCTTAGCGCCCAATATTCATCAGGAATTTTACAAAAAGTATAGGTTGTTAGACTAAAGCATTATTATTTTAAAGGATGTTCTAATAATATCATTGACAGATTTTCAAATGATTTCCTGTATACATTTAAATAGCACCTTTATACTTTCAAGGGATGATATCGTTGTTCATGGATAGGACATAAATGGTGCATGAAACATAGGAATACTTATGTTTGTTCAACCCTTTACCCAACGAATCGACCGCACCCCCCCCCCCCACGTAATATGCAACTTCAGCAGTTGAAAACATATTATTTTTCAAAAAAATTCAACAAAACCATATCATGTGACCCCTCGTTGGAACGAGCTCGTCGAGCTCGTTCCAACGAGGGGTCACATGGTATGGTTTTGTTGAATGTTTTTGATAAATTTGAAAAAAATGATATTTAAAATAATACATTTTGATATTGTCTGCGTTGGGTAAAGGGTTAAACGCACTTGGAAATGAACACACACAGTTGGCTAAAATGACTACTGCAGTGCCTTTCGCGCTCTGCCGTCTGTCATCTTTAGTCGTCTGTCGTGCCAAAAGAGTTAATCAAACGAAGGAACTTGAGACTGGAAAAACACTTTGAGGAACCGCTCTCAGTAACTGCGAAGATTATTGTGTATGCAGTATTTCAAAACATAATAGAAATTGATAGACAAAGAAACGTGATATTTGATTATTCAACATGAATACTTTACAACTGGAGCTTGTAATGAGCTCTGACCAACATCTTAGACATTTTAGTTTGGGAGTTTTTTGCCAGAAACCGCTTGCCAAGAACCCTTCTGAACAGGCGACCTGTTATGTTTATAGCTAATACTGACCCCAGTTATAGACATGGCAAGCACTGGGTGGCTTTTTACATCAGGTCCCGGACAGTTGAATACTTCGATTCATATGGATTACCCACTCAACACAGAACATTCAAGACATTTCTAAACAAATACACAAAGAGGTATCGGTTTAATCAAGTTCGGATTCAGGGTTCTTACCAGTCTGTGGACATTATTGTTTGTTTTTCACGCTACTCCGTTGTCGAGGTGTAACTCTGGAGACTATCACCAATATGTTCACGAATAATTTATCTGAAAATGATACATTTGTGAAATGTTTTATCCGTCATCGGCATTCAACCTTAGACAATGGAGACGACAGACCGAAACTCAAGAATAGGCGCTCTAAGGGAGGGTATAAGCGGAAACGAAAATCAGATGACTGACCCACCATTTCCAAGTACTTCATTTGAACACGAATTTAGTCATCTCTCAGAGGCTGAACTGCAAAATATTCTGCGAGACTGTGTATTAAATCTTCCACCATTATACCCTAAATACGCTTTAGAAGCGCATAGACTGAAAACGTTCTAATCAATGTTGCCGAGTGAATGCGCAAAAACTGCAAAGAAACTAGCGAGATATGGGTTCATGTATATGGGTATCGAAGACAAGACCAAATGTTATTACTGTGGCCTCCAGATTCATTTGTGGACAGCGGCGGATGGCGTCAAAGAAGAACACAGAAGATTCCAGCCTTTTTGCCCCTTTTTGGAGAGTATACCTCAACTGCAAGAAGAAGTAGAAGAAGACGACAAAGAAGAGACTCCTACGGATATACTACAAACTTTAATATGAAATGCTGCGTGTGCTTGGATTTGCAATCTACTATTTTGATTCGACCATGCCATTATTTATGCTGCTGTGAAATTTGTTGCAGAGGATTGAAATCATGTCCTGTGTGCCGAAAGACAGTTAACCCTTTACCTAACATGAAAAGCAGACGACACTTGCAAAAAAAAATTTTTTTTCATTTTTTGTCTCAAAAACATAGGTTATGACCCCTCATTGGAACGAGCTCGATGAGCTCATTCCAAAGAGGGGTCATAACCTATGTTTTTGAGACAAAAAATGAAAATATAATGAAAATTAATTGGCGATTTTTGAGAATAGCGCTGGCCGGTTTAGGCCGTTATGTTGGGTAAAGGGTTAAGGAATACACGAAAGTATTTTTTGTTTAAACGTTTTAATTTAATGTCACTTACTTGTGAAAAAAGTTTTCTCGAGTTTACACTTGTATTTAACGTTTGTAAAAACAAATCAGTTAATTTTAAAAACAGATTGTTAATGGTAAATTCGTGTTAAATGTTTGTAAAAACAAATTAATTACTTGTAAAAACAAACAATTTTTTCTGATTGTATGATTGCTTATGTAGAATTAAATTAATGTGAATTTTGACTTTTTTCAATAAAATTTAACAGAAAAAGAAAATTATTTCTTAGTTATCACATAATCGTTTCGGCTCAGACCACAGAGCCTCATCAGGCAGCTTTACCAAGGAGAGAGAAAACAGAATTCTTTACTCCCGTCAGATAAAATACAGATACACTCCATTATTCTTAGGTCATTGAGCTTGACCTAAGAATAGCAGAGAACATCTGTATTTTGGTACTGCGACGAATATGCGGAATAATTATTTAACCTGTCCAACCTGTCAGCTCCTCAACCACACATTCGCCCCCTCTGTTACCATTTTTAAAGTTCAAGAGAGACTGTACTCACACCATTTTCTTGTACTTTTCTTTTGGGATAGAAATAGGATAGCCCATTCTTTGTCTGTGTGTAAATACACATGCTGTTGTTGTTGTTAAGAATAAAGCCACGATTACCTCCACTTCCACTCCGTTTTGTTTTTGGAACATCCAGATATTTCTGTTTTGTCATCTGATTGAGTCGTTTATTAATTCCTGTGCAGTTAAATTTATTGGAAGGACCAAAGCAGTAATATGTTTTAGAACATAAGCCTATTATCCCATCACCGCTCCAAGCAAGCGTTAGGTTCATACTGAATAACCTGGTAAATTGTAGTGACCTGCAAGCCATGATCTAGGTACCATTTTAGCAGTGGTGTGGACAGAATAATTCTTATTCCTTTAAAGCTGCCTATCAAAATTCTGCGTGGTGTTCCCATTATTTTATTTTCTTCGGCAAATATCTTCATATGGTCACCTATGTCTTTCTTGTTGATATTTATGTTTTTGAAGATGGGTGTCATTTCTGAAAAATAGTCCCCGAGTTTGGGAGGGACACAAATATCACAATCAACCATCACAAAAAGGTGCTCTGACAAAACCTGTTGAAGAATATCCTTTTCCGACAGATTGCCATCAACTTTCCATTTTGGAAAGGTCGCCATAAATTGTTGGACCATTGGATCTTCCTTCTTCATCTTGACCCACTCACATTCTCAAATTTATTCAATAGTATACTTTAAATGTCGCAGGTACTGAGTATTTTCATTTGTTCTAGCCAACAATTCTGACATGTTTTCATTGTTTACTGGGTTTATGTCCATTCGCTTCCCATCCTGCCCAATCGTCAAATCACAACGGTCATGTCCATGCCATACACATCCGAAAAATTGATAAGCCGTCTGGATTTCTAAACACCAACCATCCACGGGCAATAATCGTCGCCCCAGTCTTTTTTCTCTTCCATTAAATTGGTGTTCGATGTTAATTCCATCTCTCTGGGCCACACATTCGAGCATTCCTTGACCATTAATCCATATTTAAAGGATTTTTCTGGTTTAAATCCATCTTCCGCCCGGCGTCTAATGTATATCCCAGCAGGCATTTTCTGCATGAGAGCCCATAAATGGAGGGCCTTCGCGTCAAATCCAATCACGCGTTGGCAGAGCTTTGCATTTTTCTCATACATTATTGAACGAATGTGTGTCTGTCCTCTTTCGTGGTAACGATTGAAGATAATTGACGGACCGCAACAATGTTTTTCTTCACGAGGTGATGTTAATCCTTTTTTTTTTCATTGTATAGTGTGAAGTAGATTTCCTTTGGCAAAGCACCAAACAAATACTTTAATGTCAACCCAGGGTCAGAGATTGCATCTTTGAACATGTCCAGCCCACGTTCTTTGTAGAAGGTAAACTGGTTTTCAATGGCTTCTAAGAAAGGGGTGACATCAATATTGTTGTGCCATATTAAAAACTCTTTGAAAGTTTTCATGTTGTATTTCCTGCATACTTCTTGACAATAGTTGTAGTCTTCAGAAGTTTTCTTCAGCTCACTGTAGAATGCCTGGTTGTCTGTTAACCATGTATCGTCAAGTCTATCAAGGAAGGTTATCCACTCGTATGGAAAGAAACCCTAAGCCACCGAGGCTTTGAAAGCTTTCAAATATTTGTCATAGTTGAAACCTGGGACTAAAAAATTGGTGATATCCATAATCTTCAATGTTTCAATTTTAATGCACATAAAATTATTGTTGTTCTTTACAAGAAACTGTATCTTGGCGTGATTTACAAAATAGTTCATTATTTCTCTTTTGACAAAGTTTATGTCGTAATGTCCATTATTAAACCCGAGGACAACGAGTTCTTTTAAATATTTGTCGAAAGATTCTTTGAGTTTTTGCAGTGGGTGTTTCTTATCTCCAAGCTCCAGCTTGAGTTGTTCTTCGATGCGTGTACTGAGTTGGTAAAGCACAGAGTAATGTTTCTTATTCATTTCCAGGTAGACCTGGAAAGCTATTTATTCAAGATGCGACATCATTCGTTCAACTAATTCCGTCGAATCTCCGTCTGTAACAAAACAAACCGGGTCTTTGAATCGAAGTATATTACTGCAGACAGATACGCTGATGGGATGTGTTGAGAAACCATCCTCTCTTGTCAGTTCTCTCAGGAACCGACGATTTGTCGAAAAATGATTGGAAATCAAATGTTGCTCAATAAGGGTAAAATCTGTCAGCGACTGGCACATGAATCCCTTCTTCGGCAAGTTTTCCAAAAATATTTATCTGTGGTTGATACACCCCTCGCACAAAGAAATATCTAATCTCTCATGAGCAGGTTTTCTTGTAGCGATTCAAGCAGAAAGCTTTATCCCATAGCTTTCCACATTTGCGACAGGTATATGATTTTGCATAGCTGTCTTCATCTTTAATATAACTAAAATGATTTTGAGATTTGTTTATGAACATCGTATCATTGAATCTGGACGTGGATCATTGGACTAATTTTGCACTGTTATCCTCTTCCAATTCGTACTTGAATATTTACTTCGAACAAAGCTTCGATATCTGGAAATTGATTCAATGTTACTCCTTGCAATTTAGTTTTTGGGATTTTGGTAAATCGTCGAAAATACATATCAGTAACGTTTTCAAGGGTTTTGATATCACTCCACAAGGCCAGGCATCTGAATAAACACAAATTATCACCGTAGGTGACTCTCGTCCAGCCACTTTTCTGAAGTGACACGAGATATTTATTGTTCAGAATATATTCCGACAAATAATCCGGTGCTCCAATTGGACGGTTTGGAATTTTGTTCACGTAAAATGTTACATTTGTTAAGCTGTCGACAACCCTTTTCGATGATGGGCGTTGTTGCCTCGACCATTCAAGGATATCCTCTTGGGCTTCGACATTCAGAAAATTTCGAAAGTTTGCTTCGTTATTGACGAGGTGGGGGTCTATCCAACACTGTAGCGTTGTTATGGGAGGGGTGAAAGAAACGTAGATCACCAGTCTCGTTGTTCCGAAGAAAAAATTCGAAGCTGACATTTATTTTGAACTTATGTTCCTGGGGTAAAATATGGTCCTAACTAATTCTTCATCCATGGCTGTTAAATCTCCAACTCTATAGTTATAAACGTCTTGCACAGGTCGCCCTGAAATAAAATAAGACAACCCTTACAAAAATGACAGTACAGCGATATGATACTGAACACCCCATCCTCACCCCATCCACCCCCACCTGGCGGCAATTTTTTTAGAGAGATCTGCAGTGCAGTAGACTCGTGGATTTAAAATATAACACAAAATACATGAAAATGGACGAGTGTGATAAGGCAATATGATTTTAAAATCTAGGCTCACTCAATAACAATCAACCTGTAACATACTACTCAAAGTTTGCTAAGCACCAAATATTTGACACATGCGATATTTTTGGTGGATATGATTGAGGAATGCATTGAGATGGTCCCCAGTGTTTACATTAGCTCTCTTGACAGGCAGACCTTTCGTGACAGTCATGGAAAGCATGTACCCCTTGAGTTTCATGATGTTTTCGTGTACTGTCTACATGTACATGAAATGTGCAGGGTATTAAATCTTCATTTCAACACAAACCCTTGTGATTTAATGATTGAATATGGCAAATGCAAATGTAAGAAGACATTTGTCTGAAGCAGAAATGTGGCAGGCTATAGGGATGGTGGAGCAAGGAGCCACCCATCGTCAGGTTGGTGAAGCCCTTGGTGTGCACCATTATAGCACACAGTAAGATGACATGGTGGTGGCAGAGACAGGGCACCATCTGTAGCTGAAGACCGGTTTTTGATTATTCAGGCCCGTAGGAACTGCTTTGCCACAGCAACCCAGCTTCGCAGTGACCTTCAGAATGCATCCGGGGTAAATGTTTCGACGCAGACTATCCGGGCAAGGTTGCACGAAGGTGGTCTCCGGTCGAGAAGACCATGTATTCGCATTCCGCTATCCCAGAATCACCGCCAGGCACGATATGAATGGGCCATGGGCCGAGGTGGAGGGACAAGAGAAGATTGGCGACCTGTCCTTTTTACAGATGAGTCAAGGTACTGCCTAGACCACACAAATGTGCATTCTAGGGTATGGAGAAGAACAGCAGGATATCGATTCCATGCAGCCAACATTGCTGAGCACGACCGCTATGTTGGAGGGTCAATCATGGTCTGGGGTGGCATTAGCAGAGATGGACGAAAAGAGTTATGTGTGCTTGAACGTGGTACATTGACTGCACATCGGTATATAGAGGAGATCCTGGAGGTACACGTCAGATTGTATGCAGGTGCAGTGGGTGATAGATTCATTCTGATGGATGCCCGTCCTCAGGCTGCCCATGCTGTCGTGGAGTACCGACAGAGGGAGGGGATTGAGCGTATGGACTGGCCAGCAATATCCGCTGACCTCAATCCAATCGAACATGTCTGGAATGAGTTGCAGCTTGTAATGTCAGCCCGTCCAATCCAGCCAAGAAGTGTCCAGGAGCTTGGCGCCATGCTGGTCGAAGAATGGAACAACATCCCACAAAGGACCACCAGGAACATGATTGGGAGCATGAGAAGGAGTTGTCAAGCTGTAATTAACGGTAATGGATCTCATACTCGATATTGAAGCCATACCAGTTCGCTCCGTCAACTTTTTGGCAAATTGAAAAATTTCCTCTTTCAACAATACCCATTTTCCATGGTTATCGTTTTCAAAAGCTAAAAAATAATGTCAAACACAAATAAAATCTTAATTTCTGTTGACGGAGCGAACTGGTTTTGCTAAGCATCAGGTATATCTAACTACCTGTTTTACGTTTTAGATAAAATATTGTAAAACAGGTAGTTAGATATACCTGATGCTTAGCAAAATTTTGAGTAGTATATGTTGAGTCCTGATCGAATCCCAGTGTCGCTCATACATGTTGTATGCTTCAGGCTACTTTTGTCAATAAAGGTTACACGAATGTTTACTCGTTTGAGCAAATTTGCACAGCAGATTATCCCTTTATCTGTTTGGGTAACCACTTTAGCTTAAATGTTTGTGTAACAATATTATTGAAACACTGTTGGTCATTTGTTTGTGTATCAATGGTCAAACACTTTATCTATTGAATAACCGCACCTAGTTTTTGAAACAATCTTAACGAAATGCTCCTTATACAAGTATATTATTTAATTTCGATACACAAAAGATAAACCTTCGGACAGAGTTTATTTGCAACACAATTGTAAGAGGATTAACTCAAGACTCTTTATGACTGTTTGTTGATAAAGTTACCAGATACACGTTTAGATACACAGATGTATTCGAAACAGGGGAATGGAGGTGGGATGGGCAAAGCCTCCCCATTCTGTGTTTGATGAGGGAAGCCATGTTTAAATTTAAATTAAACTTCAATTTTAATTAAACAAAAAAAAAATCATAAAAAATCAAAACTTAGGTGGGGTAGGGATGGAGGGGGATAGTGAAAGGACAGGCGGAGTCCCCATAGGCATCTGGAGAAGGGAGCAGGCCGTAAACATTTGAGTGTGGATACGGTAAGGGGAGTCTTATGGGCTTAGACATTTGGGTACAGGGAAGGAAGTGGCCTGGTGGACTTTGGCAATGGGTACAGAACACGGTAAGGAGGGGGCCTAATTGACTTGGGCATAAAGTGCAGATGAGGGGGGGGGGGGGTAAGGCAGTCTATTGGACTTAGGCTTTGGACACAGAGAGTGGTGTGGGGCGCCCAAAAAAGGCCTTGGGATTTTGGGCAATGACCCCGGGGTCCTGGGTCATGACCCCTGAGTTCTGCCAAACAGGTTCATACCCTCCATATATAATACTGGTACATGCTATAGCGCTATACTTCATGCTGAGAGAAGATTATATTGTGCTTAACTGCTCTCCGCCTGTTGAGAGAAGAGTCTATTCTTTTTAAGTGTTGGGATTTTTTCTGCGAAAGGCGTCGAAACCCCTACGCTTTCTGGGGCTCTAAGCCTTTAACCATGATTATATCTTCCAGTCCATTTCATTGTCATCAGATGGAAGAGTCTATTTTAGTTACTTGGGGAAGACCAATCACTATTTGCATCGTACAGTCCTGGAACCCCCAGCCTCCTCCTCCAACGTCCTTCCAAATATCATGCCCCCCCCCCCCCCCAAAAAAAAAACAAACTGTCTAGCGCACCCCCAGTTATAGAGTCCTGGCTACATTGATGTCAAAACACCGAAATTTCGAGCATCAATTTTGTTCATAATGTTAACTCAGTCAAACAAAACTGAAATGGTTAAATTTCAAGTTGCTGTGACGGAAAATTGTTCAGATTGAATATTGGATATTTCGTATGCGGTGTGTTGAGGGGTGATAAATCGCTGAAAACTTTTTGATGAACAAGTCATCTTTGGAAATAAAAAGAACATAATTTTCCACATCGTCGTGTTAAAGATCTTAAAGGGGATCTTTTTTGCATGTGATACAGAATTAGTTGAATCATCTACTATCAGACGTCTTATTATATAGTTATGAAGAAAAGAGGATTATTTCTCTAATAAGCTTTTTGTTTTAATTCATAAAATATTCTGTTCTCCTATTGACATTATGAGAAAATCATATCGCTAGCTTTAGTTTCTCATTTTATTCAATAGGGCATTAAAGAAGATATGTACTGACCGAGGTCGAATAACAAGTTGAACCCTGAGTTTGTGTGTGTGTTAGGGGGGGGGAGGAGGGGAGTCTGTATGTATGTGTGTGTGTGTTTTTCTTTCGAATGACACAATCATGTTTTAGAGGAGTTTAGAATATTGGTTTCTGATCCCCTCGGCAACCCCCGCCTGGCAATCAGGAGTGCAACACCTAAACCACTAGACCATTGCACACCGTCATAAAACAGTGGCTGGAATCTAGCTTTTTATATGAAGTTTTCATGATTACTTGGTTCATTTTCCCTTTGGCAGCAGCATGAAAGTGTGGAACGCGCTGGCTACAGTACGACGAAAATGCTGCGGATGGCCTCAGGCGAAGACTGGCACGGGCTTGTGTGTGTTTTTCGAATGACACAATCATGTTTTAGAGGAATTTAGAATGGTGATTTCTAATTTCCTGCCAGGAGTCGAACCCGTGGAACCCCCGCCTGGAAATCAGGAATCCAACACCGAAACCAATAGACCATTGCACACCGTCATAACACCGTGGCTGGAATCTAGCTTTTTAGATGAAGTTTTCATGATTACTTGGTTCATCTTCATATACACATTTACTGAAACTTGATGGGTTTCAAACATGATAAAAATACGCAAAATTGATTTAATCTAAGTGATGGGCTTAAGAACTGGTTAAACAGACTGGCAATTGTAGATGTAATTAATTGGTGGTCTCTAATTTAGTCCTTACAAGGATCTTACGCAAACTTTTGTTTTTTCTTATAAGCGATGACAGGTCTAAGATTTAAAGGTTCATTTAATTTAGAGTTGGTTAAATTGAATTCATCTTTTAATATTTTTGTTATTTCGATATTCATTCTGTTGTATGTTAGAGTGAAAGGAATGATGGACCTCCTTTCGCATTCTCCATCTGATATGTTGGCCAGTGGGTTTGAAGCGTATTGATCCAAAGAGCTTCACGTTTTTTCTGGATTTATCTGTCTCTTCTAATGTCTTTTATTGGTGATTGTTCGATAGGATGGATTTCGAAATCGTCCAAAGAATGGCCAGGAAGGTTAAAATGTTGTGCTACTGTGGCATCAGCATTATGTTTTATATCCTGTTTGTGTCGAGTAGCACGCATTCGGAAAGGATTATGAGTTTGAACAACATACTGCTTCCGACAGCGTTTACAAATGATAAGATAATTAATATTCAATGAATCACAATGGAGGGAGTTACGGAGCTGATGATGATTTGCGGTTGTTCAGAGGAAAATTCCTCTTTCTGATCAGGCATAAAAGTATGCAATTTACAACGAGGCTTCTTGCAATTCAATACCGCGTCAATACAAATCTGCAAAGGTCTGTTGTGTTCAATTTTCAGTTGTTCGAAATCAGTAATGTTTACTGGACTTTCGGACTTTTTCAGAGATTGAGATTTCAGGCTTCGCAAAAAGCGCACTGAGTACCCCCTCGATCTGAGAGCGCAAAATAGAGTAGAAAATTGAAATTTACCTTATCACTTGAATTGCGGCGGAAACGAACGAACGAGCTGTGATGTGATGATACCTTTAAATGTATGTTGAAGATGAAATGATTTTGCGTGCAACTGTTGATGTGAATCAGTTGGTTTAAATTATATTTTATAATCTAAATGACCGGATGCCTGGAATTGCTTGCCTTTATACACGGTCACCTCGAGAAAATCAACAGAAGTATCAATGATAGTAGCTTTTAATTTAATTGAATTTAATTTGATTTGGATCATGCTTGTTCAAAATTTCTAAAAAATTATCAGAATCTTCTTTTGAATGTTCCCAAATAATAAAAATGTTATCTAAATATCTGAGATATACGAGAGGAACCATTACACGTTTGCTTAAAGCATTTTCCTCCCATTCCGCTACATAAATGCTTACAAAGTTGGGAGTGAATCTTTGCCCATAGGACAACCCATTACTTGTAAAAAATATTCTCCTTTGAACTGCAAGTCATTACCTTTTAAACTCAGCTTTAAAAGATCCGAAATTTGTTCATCCGGGCAATTTTGCATCCGGGTGTTTTTCAAATGCATTTTTAACTGATTTAACACCTTTATCACCATCAATGTTCGTGTACATGCTGCCGATGTTCAAAGTAGCTAGGATTACATTTTTCGATATTTTCAATTTTGGGCAGGACATACAGTGTATTTTTGAGACAGCTCGGATGTCTATTTGTTATAGGTTTCAGATGATTAGTTCCGGGATCGCATATGATTCCAAATTACAATCTGAGACAATTGGTCCCCGGGTAGAGTTAAATCATCTGTCCATAAAGGACGGTCCTTGTGGATCTTTCGTAGGATGTAAAATTGTCTTGTTTGAGCACTGAGCTTAGCTGCTAAATATTTCAATTGTTTTTTTGGTTTTGTGACCTTCGTTATTGAATTTTCCGACATTATTAGGACAGATAAGTGAATCTATTTTCTTATGATGTTTAGAATTGCCGAGTTGTCTCACGGCGTCCTTTATATAATTATGCAGAAATAGTACGACTACCGGTCCACCTTTGTCGGCTGTTTAATAACTAATTTCTTGTTTTTTCGACGTTTCGTGGGGGTTCTCCGTTCACCGGCTGTTAAATTGTCTTTATCGGAGAGTATGTTCATGCTAAACACCTTTTTCAGAATTCGTTTGTTAGCATCAATAAATTCGGGATCTACTTCACTATCTGGAGGTGACCAACCAGATGATTCTGTAAAAGGAAGTTTCGACCGTTGCAGTTTCTTCAGCGGTCTGCTAATTTCATTTGCCTAAGAAAATTACAGTTATTCCATGATTACCAGTTTTAGGCTTCGGTGCTGGTACAAAAGTTAAACCGCGATCTAAAAGAGACTTCTCTTGGGGTGTTAGGTCATTGGTGCCAGACAGGTCAACCGCATTAGTTCCTAATCCCACATCTGTTTGGTGGTTGTTACTTTTGCCTTTACTAAGTTTAAGTCTATATGGCCCAACCAATGATCGTACATAATATTGTCGATTCTCGTAGTCCAACGTATCAAATCCTGAACAACAACTCCGCGCCATCAATTTTTGGAATAACATTAATGCCCTTCACTTTCCGAATGGTTTGATTGATGATGTTCATGGATCTCCTCTCAGCCAATGGGAGTTTTTGTGAAAAGTTTAGTGCAGCGAAATAAATTTTTGCTGATCTAAACTTGACCCTGATATCGCTAAGCATATTCCGCAACTGTTTAACTACGAGATCAGTATTATCACTTCGAAAATTCAGGCCAATATTTAATAATATTTTGGGAGGGCTGTACTGGACACTGTGCCCTTTAAACATACAGCGCACGTGATATGGTTTTGCTCGAATATATTGACAAATATATTTTTTCATCTGCTTAATTTGTAAATTACATGGGCGTATGCGGCTGATTCGTTAGGTAAAGAGTTAATTTACACGACAACGGCAATTTATCATACGAGCAAGAGAGGCAACTCTATATGAAATTGCCTGGTTCTAAATCATATGAAGACTCATTTGTTTTTGTTCTTAGATTGGTTCTGGTTCTACTTGGAATCAAATCTGACGAGTGTACACCATTGGACGATGAAAACAAAGTGTGGTGCAGAGGTTGTGACCGTTACACATCAGATTAATAAATTTCTGCTTAGTGTCTGTGTGCAAATTCGTTCAATTTTCGGACCGGACCACTTCTGAAATTAGACACAATCCGGACAAAAGTGTTATACAAAACTTTACCCGTATACAACTACACGCTGGAAGCCCCATTTATCACACACCTATTAATATAAAACATGGGATTTCCACTATTCTGGCTGTGCGATGAAAATATTGTTGTATCGCATATGTGGTGAAACAAAACAGAGAAAGCACTCGTCTAAATAAATCACGTCATCATTGGTCGAATGCACCGGAATCGAGATCGCTTGGAAATTCCAAGTCCCTCTAGATTTGTTTACACGGAATATTTAAACAAACAGATTCGAGTCAAAAATCTACAAAATAAAAATAACATTCTGACTGCTTATTCCGTGACACAACTGGTCATATAATAATGATGGAGTGTGCTAAACTTATTGGCTATTAAAACGTTTTCGTTGCGTTATTTCCTGCAGTTCAGTCAATAATTGAAGTTCGATCATCTTGACCGTTAACTGATTGGCGTCAATTGGTTTCGACCAACTGAATGCCGTAAACATTAAAAAGCAAATTGGGGTTGGTACCCCGCATCTAACAGTGATGTCTCGTTGGCAACGAAGGAAACAGAACAATTATCCAGTTGAAAAGTGCTTTTAGTCCAATTTTCGTGTTGACTGGTTGTTACATGGGAGGAGTGTGATAAATACAGAACCGCACATACTCTCGTAATATCCTGGGCCAAAGCAATTGAGTGCGATAATTCTTAACCCATTCAAACGTATATGCGGTTCTGTCTATTTATCCAACCGTGGCGTCATCGTCATTTTTAACCATATATAGACAGTCTGAAATTGTGTTAACTCCCCAGAGTTAAAAAGGTATTTGAAGTCAATATTGAGGTATTTGAACTCTTTTTGGATAAGATGATGTTATGGCTAAGTAAGATTCTTCATAGGTCTAATGGATATTTTGAGAGTACGAAGTATGTCAGTTTATATCAGGGGCGGCGGAACGATTTTCAAAGTGAGGGGCTGGATCGGGCGATGGATGTTCGTCGGTATGACTGGCCGACCATGGTTGGGCCCGTGGTACGAAAAATTTAAATTCCAGGGCCCCAAAACCCCTATTTCCATGCATCTGTGCGGATAATTTGAGATTTTTCAGGAGATGTATTTGAAAGATTTCACACTTTGAGAGCCGTTAAAAAACGTCGGTAAAGCATACAGGGAAGGTCTATTTATCAGATTTGGTCGTAGCGACCACAGCTGATAAATAGATCGCACCTGCATGCTTTACCAGACGTTAACAGCAATTATACTGTCTGTGGATAATCTTGTCTGGGGGTAGATTTGATACTTGTATGTCTGTAAGGTTACGATCTATTAAAGTTAACCGATTTTTTAACAGACTGTGCATATTTTAGCGTTAGCTGCCACTTACTGCAAAAGATGATCCGAAATCCATCGAAACTGAACCAGTACGAGAGAAACATAGCTGGCGAAAATATGGGGGAGGATCTGGATCCGCCCCTTGTTTCACCAGTCATTGGTTATGTTAAAATATATGCACACAAAAAAACATGGCCCGGCAAAAAAGTGGTGGGGCTGAAGCCTGCCCTGCCCACCCCCCCCCGGTCTAATGGAAATTTTGAGAGTACCATGTATGTCAATATATGTGAGAAACATTTTAGTTACATCACTGACATTAATCAATATTGTAAGTCCTTTGCTTGTCGTAAGTATGGTAAATTGTGGAAAACACTGAAAGCATTACATTGGGGGCGCGGTGGCGTTGCGGTAACCGGTTCTCTTCAGTTCACCGAAGTTAAGCAACATCGAGTCCGGTTAATCATTGCATGGGTGACCGTCTGAGCGATCAATTCGGACTCCCGCGTTGTGTCCTTGGACAAGACACCTAACCCCGATTGTCCACATGGGGGCACGATGACGCCGTGTACTAAGGCGTACTGAACGTCGATGGTACGCGTGTCTTCAACCAATCTAACCTTTCCTGTGCAGCCGTGCGGAGTTACGATGTTGGGGAGCTGGCAGCTGCTCGTCGTTGCTCGGTGGTTCTCTCCGGGTATTCCGGCTTCCTCCACCCGTAAAACTGTCACGGTCATGATTAGCCATTGTACATACGTATATGAACTTAAACACCAATAAATAAATAAATAAATAAATAAATAAATAAATAAATAAATAAATAAATAAATAAATAAATAGCACTACATTGCCACAAGAAAACGTGTACTGAAGATGTGTCTTATAAGTAAGTTGGTAGTATCCACACTGCACGAAGAAGGTATTATTATTCCAGAACACTTACGGTCGTACGGAAACGTAGTAACGCCACATGCAATTTAGTTATCAATCCTTAATTACGAATTAGTAATCCGTAATTATGAAATAGTTAGTCCGTAATTACGGATTAATAACTAAATTGGATGTGGCTCTAATACGTTTCCGTACGGCCGTATCCCTATAGGGCTACATTTGATTTCGAGTGTTATTTTGACAAAACTTCTCTCCCCGCTTCTACTTATACTCTTGTCTGGGAAGCGCAACACAAACCCCTTTGTGTTAGTGTATGTAGCAATGCCCCCGATTTTGATAACCCCAAATGTTTTATTACTGATAGTGACACACAAACTTTGGTTGGAACTTTGATGAATTATTTAATGGAAATTTTTGAGAAAAGTTACTTCCTCGTGCAAGAGACTCGCGTGTCCACCATATTACCTCCCGGGGAAATGATTCAAAACGCTTTGGTACAGGCAGGTACTAATGACTCTAAACCACACCCATTTGAAAGGATGGCTACATAATTGTATCATTGTATGGAGGAAATACCGTTCGTATTAGGTTTCAATTTCGGAAAATACGATGTCAACGTGATTAAACGATAAATAACGGATTATATGAAAAGGCATGACCCCTTGCTTTTGTAGTTAAGAAAATTAGTTTTCAAAGCGGATCACTTAACATATTTGGATATTTGCAATTATTTTGCACCCGGATTTAGTTATAATAAATTTCTCAAGGCTTTTGGTTGTTCTGTTACTAATGGATTTCTTCGCTATGAATAGATTGACTTTCTTGATAAATTGGACACTACCAAATTGCCTCTCCATGTTTCCTTTTATAGCTCTTTAACAAAGAAAACATAACTACTGAGGAATATTCCTGTTTCCAGCAAATTTGAGGGGACAATGGGATGAAAACGTTTAAGGACTTCTTCATGTGGTATAATAATAGAGATGCCCGGCCGTTCCTAGTATATGGTGTACGGTCTGTACCCCAGTTGGTCTACAAATATTTGGTACTACTAACCCACTGAATGTATTTTACCATCGGGGTTTGTATAGGAAGTGCGTAATGCTAGCATGTGCGGTATTACGAGATAAGAATAGAACGGCTGTTTGGGATGCACTGCCTGTTGCTCTATTATTTCCTTTCTACTACAAAACCACCCAATGGTCTGTACTATCCCGTTGGTATTTCGGAATGCTAGGTCGTGTAATGTTGTGTGGTGTATGCTTGGTTTCTAGTCTCGTAGTAGAGTATTGCTGGTCCTTTGATACTACTTCACTAAACAACCATGCATTACCACCACAACTACTCCACAACACTGTTTGACCTAGCATTAAGTACTACTTATACCATATGTAGTCCAACACACCACCTTAAATGGGAAGTGGTACCAAAGGCTAACAAGCAAGGGTACAAACCGCACACCCTATACTACCGCACTAGACAACCATGCATTACCACACCCCACGTCACAATACTGCCCGAACTAGCATTACGAAATACTATACCAGTCATTGGATAATATGAAGCATTAGGTCGATTTGTAGTGCCAAGGCCTAACATTGGACCTACAAGGGTATATAACACCCTTACTATACTACCGTTCTGCACAACCAAGGACTACCTCGCAATACTGCACTAGACGACCATGCATTTTCCTCATCCACCCCACAATACTGCCTGGACTAGCTTACATACTACCAATATCAGACATAGGATAACATGAAGCATTAGGTCGATTAGTAGTACCGGGGACTAACAGGGGACCTACAGGAGAATATTCCTCTACTACCATATCACTACCTGCGACTCACACTTACCTGAACAACGTAATGTCGGAATGTACAGTGGACAACAACAGCGGTCAACGTTTCTATGACATCACATACCCATACTATATAGCCATAGCCCTGTGTGTGCATATATCACTATACACACCATAGCATACTATATATGCAGTACGAACACCACTTGTCGGATCTAGATGTGTGGAACCGAGGTTTTGCAGCGGCAAAGTCCGGTTCCTATGGGAATTTAACACTAGCTGCACTGGCAAGAATCTGGGTAAAAGGGGCACGATTTATCGCTCCTATACTACTTTTAGACCCCCCAATGCTTTCTTAAAGTTAGTATGTAAATGCAAAGGCCCTAAAAGTGGGCAGGGTCAACAATTTTGAAAGTGGGCAGAGTCAAATATTTGAATATTCTATGTAATCCCCATCTATAGCAACACTAAACCATGCAGAAAATGAAAATCTGTTCCTCACATATGTGCGGAACGGAAATCCTTGACGGCCTATTTTTAAATAGAAGCGAAATTTCTCTGGAATTTTCTACAAATCGTGTACTGCAATTACAATTTGAATCGCTAGCGTCCCCTGACTTCCAATGTGTTCTATGTGCCAGAAGGCACATAGAACACATTGGAAGTCAGGGGACGAAATAGTAACACGAGTTCCCCTCGCAAATTTGGTTGGCGATAAAATGTGTTCTTGTTGTTGATAGCTGAATGAATTTCTGAGTGTCCTTCTAACTGTTTTTATAGGCATGAAGGCATTTAATCTCCATTGTCCGCATGGGGGCACGATGACGCCGAGTCCTAAGGCTTACGGCACGTCGATGGTGCGTATGTCTTCAATCATTCTAACCCTGCCTGTGCTGCAGTGTGGAGTTTCGATGTTGGGGAGCTGGCAGCTGCTCGTCCTTGCTCGGTGGTTCTCTCCGAGTACTCCGACTTCCTCCACCCGTAAAACTGTTACGATCATGATTAGTCATTGTACATAAGTTTGTGGCCTTAAACAGTAGTGTTTTCCATTTTCTTGAAAACTTTTGGTTGATTCCTATATAAAAGTCTTTAACCCTTTACCCAACGTAACGGCCAAAACCGGCCAGCGCTGTTCTCAAAAATCGCCAATTAATTTTCAAAATATTTTCATTTTTTGTCTCAAAAACATAGGTTATGACCCCTCGTTGGAACGAGCTCGTCGAGCTCGTTCCAACGAGGGGTCATAACCTATGTTTTTGAGACAAAAAATGAAAAAATTTAGTTATTCAAGAATTTTATTTGCAAGTGTCGTCTGCTTTTCACGTTAGGTAAAGGGTTAAATCAGTAAATTCTGTTTCTCTAGATCGGGCAATGAAATTGTTATTATACAATTTTATTTCTCTGCGTTGAAGTCTGTTATTTATTTTTGTAGACGTGGACATCAGTTATCGGGTAGCCCATGTTTCATGTTGCTGTGCAGTTTGATACCAAAGAACAAAGAATTATACAAAGTTTCGACTTCAGAGATGAAGATGATTATATGGGAAGTGAACGATCAGTTTCGGGACTTTTGTTGGTATATGTACTCAGGGAAGTGGCGAGGGGGGGGGGTAGGGTGTTACCCCCCCCCCCCCCAATCCCGGCCAAAATTTCCTATAGTTGGAAATTCGGAGGGCATGTCATGAGTAGTTGGAAATTCCATCTCTCTGGATTTTAGAGCTTCTCTAGTGATGCTGATGTCTCCTTTACTTCCCAAAATTCCATCTCGGTTTCAAATCGGCAAAAATTCCAACTGGTACCATATACAACTACTGTGTATGCAATATCGAGCTTCATAAGTATGCATTGTGAAAATCGGTACGAGATTTCTATAGACCTTTACTTATCGTAATAAAAAAAATCCTCCAAATGCACTTCAAGAAAATCACATGTAAAATCGTTATCCTGAGTTAATTCCATCATTCACAGTTACAAAATGATGAAACATCAAAAACTGATCATTCCTGCAAAAGATTTGATTCAATATTAGGACAGAGTGAATTGTTGAATTCTCAGCTTGAGCATTTGTTTAGCATATATTCAGTTCCCAGAATAATACCAAATAATAATAACCTCATAATTCTATTATAAATGTGTTGGCATTTCACTTAATAGAAGCAATTTTATGCCCCCTTCCATGGATTCATTTTCAAAGGTTTTCTCGGTAGTGAATTTCCAACTAGGTGGAGGTACCGGGAAACCCCCCCCCCACCCCCACCCCACCCCCACCCCAGTTGGACGTTCACTGCCCTACACCCCTCCAATCGGAAACCTCTAGCCATGTCCTGTATGTACTTTGTGAAACTACATTGTCGTATCGCCAGTTGGCCTAACCATGTGTTAGTTAGAATTGAGCGTTTTGTTTGTTTTTGTTTTTCGGTTCGGTTCTGGTTTTAAGGCAAAACGGAAAACGGATACGCAAGGTACAGCGAAAACCGAAAGAACGTTTTTAGTGTGCTTGTGAGTGAACTGATCAAAGAATGTTTATCTTTCTCGCAAAGGTGCGAACACGTCATGTATTCTTAGTCACATTTCCGATGTGATATCGTATTTTACTGGTTACCTGGTCATGTTGGTATCTCTGGTAATACCAGAGCAGACAGTGCACCGAAACAGGCTTTAAACAAGCCTGCAGTTGATTTTAAAATTCCATTCAGAGATTACAAACCACATATCGATAAGTACATCAAATCTGTGTGGCAGGCGGAATGGGATGGAGCGACAACAATCTCCATCGCTTCGGAACTACTATTACTGATTAGTATCCGTCTAGTAACCTGAGGAGAAAATATCACGTCATTCTGACACGATGGCATATTGGTCATACAAGACTTACACATTCCCTTTTGTTAGAGGGTAATATGCGACCAGAATGTGTTCTTTGTCAGCAGGGTTTGACAATGGAGCACATTATTTTGCACTCTACAGATTTTAGTCTTGTCAGACGACAATATTTTAATGTTGTGTGACTTCCAGACCTATTTTACAACACATATTGTCAAACAATTCTGGAATTCCTCAAGGAAATCAACCATTTTAATAAATTTTAACTTGCTCTTATACTTTTACTCTCTCATCTATTCATACCTAATCAACAGGTTGATTTACACTGTATTCTTTAAACCTTTACCTAACGTTACGGCCAAAGTGGGCCAGCGCTATTCACAAAATCACCATCAATTTTCATTATTTCTTTCACATTTTGTCTCGTTCCAATGAGGAGTCATAAGCTATGTTTTTGACGCAAAAAATGAAAACAAATAGTTATTTAAAAATTTTATTTGCAAGTGTACTCTGCCTTTCGTGTTAGGTAAAAGGTTGACCACTTTACATTCCTAGTTTTTTATCGCCACGATATAGACTTTGATGCTGATTTAGCGTTAAACGCCAATAAATAAATATCTGTATTGTCACATTTCTACCTTGGTGAATCGTCCAGTTAGTTATCTTGTTATAACAACTTAGCTATCTCGTTATAACAACATAACTATCTCGTTATAACAACTTAGATATAGACAGAACAGCACACGTGTTCGAACTGTGATTTTTTACCGCACGAGTTCGATTTGGACGGGGGGATAATATTGAAAGAGAAGCTGTAGGCCTCGGGTTCAATATTATGCTTCCGCCAAAATCGATCGAATGCGGTAAAATATGTCAGTTCGAACGCGTATTCTGTTCTGCATTTATTGCACGCCTACAGTTTACTATAATAATATTTCTCGGTTTTGGCGGAGGGATAATATTGAACTCGAAGCCTTCGGTTTCTTGTTCAATATTATCCCTCCGCCGAAATCGATCTCGTGCGGTAAAAAATGAAAGTTCGAACGCGTATGCTGTTCGGTATTTATTGCACGCCTGCAGTTTACAAAAAAAACCCACATATACTATTCAAAAAAGTAGGGGATACCCAAACAGATGCTGATATTTTCGGAAAATGGTATTGGATACGCGTGATTGGACACATCAATATGTTACCAAGTTCAGTGTTGATCATAAATGTCACCCGCCCACGAAAACTTCGTGCAGGTTTTTCGCACGAGCGCCGCGTTAATGTCTGTTGGGTACGTTTTGAAATTTTCATTTGTACTGGACGGGCTTTTTCAGAGGTCCCATCGTTATTTTCTTGGTATAAACTCGTTCATCAATAGTTTCTGGTCGAAACGTAACTTTTGAGGCATGCGAAGACTGACACGTGGCAAACGTTTATGTGCCGTTGGCATGTTTGAAGCTGCAACAGACAGACAGCAGTGGCACAAATTCTCAACGTTACTCAATCGGTGATTAGCAGGTTGTGGTCACGCTACCGTCAGACAAGCAATGTTGATGCCAGACGTCGGTCAGGTCGTCCAAGGGCAACAACTGTTAACCAGGATCGTTTCATCCGAACCATAGCATTACGCAACCGCCATTAAAGTGCCTCAGAAATTGGACAGCAGCTGCACCGAGCGACAGATGTGCGAGTCAGTGGTCAGACTATCCGAAATCTCCTACACAGCTGGAATTTGTACGCTCGACGACCTCGAATAATTCCACGTTTGCCTGAAAGTCATACCGCAGCAAGACGTAATTGGCGTGAAGCACGACGGCGCTGGGAGAATTGTAGGCGGAGCAGCGTCATGTTTTCCGATGAATCGAGGTCCACTCTCGACTTCCACGACAGGCAAAACAGAGTGTGGCTGCGGCGGAACGAACGATACCATGACGTAGCCGTTAGGCAGCACGATCGTTTTTGGTGGTGGATCGGTTATGGTGTGGGGAGGCATAACCACGACACGCAGAACAGCATTACATGTCATCCAATGACGTGTCACAGTGCAGTACTACCGTGGCAACACGTTAGCAGCTCATGTGGTGCCATTTGCGCGACGTCACGGCCGTCGATTCATTTTCCAAGATGACAATGCTAGTGCACACAGGGTCTGTGTCGCTACAGAGTTCCTCCAGGAGCAGAACATCACTACACTGCCTTGGCCAGCACTCAGCCCAGAACTTTCACCAATCGACCACGTCTGGGATATGCTTGGCAGGCGCCTACGGCAACGCCAATAGGCCCCTACCAATGTTCAGGAACTCGCCGCTGCACTCCAGGAAGAATGGAATAACACCAGTCAAACTGATATTGGACGTTTGGTGAGGAGTATGCCACGTCAGATCCGCGCTTGTCTCGCGAACCGAGGAGGATTCACGAGATATTGTGGTCTTGGGCTGAATGTGGTGTATTCTCTGACTGACCGTCCGTGTCTTCTACAACTCAGTACGTGGAATGTGTGCTTGTCAGGCTCCCAACTATTGCAGAAACCATTCACCAGATGTCACAGTGCAATGCCTCAACTATCTTTTTGATGAAAATATAAATATATTTCTTCATATATCTCACTTCTATCAAATATCCCCTACTTTTTTAATAGTATATTATTGCTAAAAATAACCAAAACATAAAAAAGGAAACAGTTAAATAGTCTGTACACGTGATCCGAATTGTTCAAGGACAATACAAAAAAAATTTTGTTCGCTGCTGTTTTTGCAGAAAAAACGTGTATTTTATTAAAGTAAAAGCATAGGCGTGCAATAAATCTTGTTATGACAACTTAGCTATCTTGTTATCCGCAGGCCTCGAGTTTTATCCTTCCGCGATGACACAGTTGCCATATCGATTAACCCATTCACAGGCGCGTGTCGTTCTGTGTTTTTTACAAGCGTTCACGACTATAAAAACAATTATTAGAAGAACACTCAGCAATTCGTTTGAGAAGTATCAACAAAAAGAACACATTTTATCGCCAACCAAATTTACGTACTCATACTCTTATTCTTCTGGGTATTCATTATCTCCTTCATATATCGACTCTATTTCTTCTTCGCTATTTTCGTTCACATTAAACTCACCATATCCTTCAATTTTCGACATTTTGTTTAGTTATTTCGCAATCGATTCTGTTTCGGGTGATCAATCGTCTGCTCAACGCTTTCCATTCGGCACATGTGTGCGGAACGGATTTTCATTTTCCGCATGGTTTAGTGCTGCTGTAGATAGGAATTTCAAAGAACAGGCGTGTAGCAAAATGCGTTTTCAAACACTTGTGGGAGTTTCTGATTGACAACTATATTCTTAGTCAGTTTCAGCAAGGCTTTAGACCTGGTGATTTAACTGTTTTCCAACTAACTGACATATACGGTGAATTTTGGCGTGCTCTTGAGGAGGCGAAAAAGTCAGGGTGGTCTTCTGTGATGCCAGTAAGACTTTCGACAAAGCAAGGTATGTTAGTCTTATTCACAAGCAAACGAAATGTGGTGTCTCTTTTGAACAATTGTTGTTTTTAAACTCATATATTTCGGATAAATCGCACCGCCTTGTGATAGGATCGGAGGCATCATCCCGGAGAGGGAGCGCGGTAGCTCAGTAGTACGTTGGGGAGTCAGACAGGTTCTCGCTGTAACTCGCTGGTTCTCTCCAGGTACTTCGGCTTACTCCACCCGTAAAACAGTCCGACACGAGGTGACAGTCCTTCGAAAGTGTCGTTAAATCCCAATATATAAATAAATAAATAAATAGATAAATAAATAAATAAATAAATAAATAATCTTCCTGGAAACCCGTTAGAGTTGGTGTTCCACAAGGATCCATACTCGGGCCTTTATTGTTCCTGATATTCATTAACGATATAACCGATGAGTTACTTAGTAGTATACGTCTCTCTGTAGCTCATTATATCTCATTGTAGAGAATCCAGTGCAGCCTTGATCTTAATCATTCGTGATTTTAAGTTTAATCCCTGTAAAACAGAGAGTATACTTGTATCACTTAAATGTAATCCATTTGCTCACCCACCCTCATTTTAAGCGACACGCGGATATCCGAAGTCAATAACCTCAAACTTTTATTACAAAACACAAATTATGTTATGTGTATACATTAGATTATGAATAAGAAAGAAGCTGTAGCAAAGCGAAATCTAAATTAATGGTTTACAAAATACAACCCCCCCTCCCTCCCCCCCCCCCCCCAAAAAAAAAACAAACAAAAAAAACTGTAAGGATGGAATTCGATAGGAAGCTTGAAGCTTTTGTGAGTCGTCTTCCTAGTAAAATGATAGATTTACATCCAGTAATTGGAGCATTGAGCCAATTTGAGAGAGTACAAGAAATTGTCTAATTGGCTGAATGCCAGAAGCCACTATCAAGGCTTTCAAACAAATGAAGGTACCAGAGGAAAAACGATTAATTTCTTTGCTCAGTTTGCATATTCAGTCAGACCACCAAAACTTTTAGCACGCAACCACTTAATTTGTGGAATGCTGGAAGCCCGCCTACTGCACTCTCCCATAAATTCTAACGTGGCAAAGACATGTGAACAAATTCTGATAACCTAAACATTGATTGCCTTCTTCCCCAGATGGTGGGAACTCCTGGAATTGAAGCGAGGCTAGAGGAAGTCATCTAATCTCATCTGATGTCTTCCCCTGTCACAGACTAAGATAACAAGCGCTAGGGAGAGAAGGGCGGCAAAACAAACAAAAAAAAAAACAAAACAAAAAAACAAACTGACAGCAGATTACTTGCATAATTACTAAGGTATCGATCAAATCTTTGTTTGTCAGACTAGGTGGGAAATGAGAGATGTCGTACGTCCCAACAGAGAATCAATTAGAGGACGAAAACTAAAACAGCGAAAAGAGGAAACGAAATAAGAGAGGATAATAACAAGCCATCTTGAAGATAGGCCGCAAGTCCTGATGGACTATATACTTGACAGAAAGCAGCTGTTGGGGTACACAACGAAGAGAGGAGAATGTACAACTTGACATGATATAAAAAGCCTGTTTTAGTAGGTGTTGACAATAAAGGCTGGAATAAGGGTAGGTTCCGAGGGAGTTGTAGCACTTGAAGCGTCTACTCAACATATTGAAATTTTGTACAACTTCAAACGGATGACAATTCTCGCCATTATTCAATAATTCTGATGAAAAAAGTAGCGTGGATAGATCTGGAGTAAAAAGGTAGGGCATTGATTCTAGTATTGCGAGTATTTGCACAGACTGGTCAGTATGAGAGAAAATGTTCAGATGTCTCTCCACACTGGCACAAGGGGAATAGTGATAATTGGTTATCGTATAAATGGGCGTTTAGATTACTGCAAGGCAACCTCAACCTACAATGGCATACTTGAGCTGCACGAGATTTATTGCCGCTGTAAAATAGCGTAGTGCAGGTTGCCATTGTTGAGGAAACTTCTAAATATGCTAATAGATGAATTCTCTAGGACATATAGGGAGGGGTACTTACACCAGTTATGATTACCGCCGCCGCTATCTGTATTTTCTCCAGATCTGCTGCCTCAGATGCCGAGCAGTTGTCCCATACGGTATCCGCATACGCTATGAGGGACCTAATAAATTCGAAGTATATTTGTTCGTACACATTTAGGAGTTGTACTAAATAGTACATGTATATGGAACGACCACATTGACCGTTCCCAACCATATCTGCTCTAAAGCCTGGCAACCGCTTTGATTTCCTAAAGAAGCATTTTCTAACCTGGATCGCGGCGCCCTGGAAAAAATACTTTGCTTGTATTAGGGACAATTGATTGGCAAATAAGGTCGCAGAACTAGAAAAAGTGCAGATCGTGGCCGCAACGATTATTACTGTGGCAACCGTCAGTTCTAGAACAGTTAAAACTAGAAATCCTGTCATGAACTGTGCGCTTATATAGGCTTAATTGCGCGTAGGAATTGCGCGCAATTGCCATATCGAATGGCATCCAAAGCACATCAGGTTCTCTCCTGGTGACTTATAGCAAACACAGGCAATGTTTCTGCCAGTGGACCTCCGGGTTACCCGGAGGTCCATGGGCTGAAACATTGCTTGTGCACAGGCCATATGTACAAAATTTGATAGCCTTACTATGGTCATAACGCGTAGATTAACACGCAGATCGACGTGCTATTTGTGCGCATTTCATGACAGGACTTCTAGTTTTAACTGCAGGTCGTTGCATTATTCTGAAACACGTTGGACTCTCTGCAATAAAGACGCTGTGAAGACAGGTCAAAGCAGTTCTTACAAACCTATCATCATATGTCACCCTCCTCCCTATATTGTCAATAAAGTTCATCCCTGGACCCATCTTTGAACACACCACTCAATGTCCGGGAACCGAAACCAGAAAAGAAAATGCCCAAGAACTACATATCACTTGAAAGAGTTGAGGTGGAGTGTGACAGCATCAGTTAACAAGGGCTGGTCTTTGGTTTTAGGAGCCAATGGGGTGTATATACAATGGCGGCGCTACGGGGGGGGGGGGGGGGGGGCATGGGGGCATTTGTCCCCCCCACCCAAACGAAGCCTTTGCCCCGCCCCCCAGTTACCCCCTCCCCCAACCATCTCGCATGCATTTCCATCCATCCTCACACACAAACACATTCAGTCACTCTCTCTCTCACACACACACACCCCTCTCTTTTTTTATTCCCAGTAATTTCCCATACACACTTAGCCCAAAGCCTCAGGCTTACTGATGAACACATCCAGGCAGTAGAGATTTAAAGACTCGGATGCAGATACTTATAAGTTATAATTAAGTTATGAGCCAACAAAGGCATGTCTATCCATATCCCTTGACTAAAAAAATTCATGGACTTCGCATTATGACAGACGGGCATTATCTCCCTTGCACTGTTCAATTATTTCACTTGGAAAAAAACAATTGTTTTTCGTTTGAGTGCTTTGAATCTCTCTCTCTCTCTCTCTCTCTCTCTCTCTCTCTCACGCACAGACCCACCAGACGCGGATCCAGGATTTTTGAAAGGAGGACCGCTAATTACCATTACATTTAGTCGAAACTTGGACCCAAAGTCCGTAATTTAATTTTTTGGTTTGGTACGTCCACAGGACGTACCAAACCAAAAAAGTATATTACGGACTTTGGGTCCAAGTTTGGACTACCTCATAACAAAGTATTGATATGATCCTTTACGTATTTGCCCCCTTCATGGGAGTCTGCCCCCCTAGTTGCCCCCCCCCCCCCCACAAAAAAATTTCTGGCGCCGCCACTGTGTATATATATCTACAATCTAATGTCGTGCCCACATCTCAGATTGTGATCACTCTGTGATCATGCCGTGAAATCTGCTATGATAATCGAAATGGATAATGTTTCTTCATATTTTTTTCAAAATAAAAAAAAATTCTCAGACCACAGGTGACACAGGACATAATTTGGTCCATCCTACATGAACACGGCAATGCTTGTAATCATTCTGGTTCATGCTGGATGGGACAGAACTGTTCTGACGCGTATGTGGCATCTGTCCATAACAGTTGAAAATATAAAAATAAAAACAAAGGAACTCGGCAGCTCATTTGGTATGCACTGTACATGAACAAGAAAACTGGAAACACCCTGCTCATGTCAATATTCCAGATTTTATTTTTGCTGCGGTTAACCCTCTGCACTCTGATGTCAAAATGATAAAGCTTTTAGCAGCAAATATTTCCCATAATGCAATTTCAGTGAGCTCTGTCACACAAGATATAATTGGTTAAATTCACAGTTAAGCATGATCAAAACAAAGATATTGGAGAAAATTCTTCTGCACTACCAGAGGACTACTAGTGGTTAAGATATATAGAATAAATAGGTACTAGGGCCGATAATCAGATTTAAACCACTAGTAGAATAAGGGGTTTAACCACTCGGCTTGCCGAGTGGTTAAACCCCTTATTCTACTAGTGGTTTAAATCTGATTACCGGCCCTAGTACTTATTTATTTTATTTATACCATGCTCTTAATTAATAATCGACTTTGTCACATAAAATGGAGAAAACACGACACTTTCTACCGCAAACACACAGGTTTGTTTTGTTTACATCTGCGCCGGTGGGCAGTACTTCCGGCTGTACGTGAATGCTTGATTGACAGCTAGACACATCGTCAAAGTTGATTGAATTTTCCTGGCTTTTTCAATCAAATTATTATTAACAATTCTTAAAATTTATTTTAAATATTCAATTGTAGGTATTTTAAACTTAATGAGTCATTTACACGTAGTAGATAGTACCGAAAAATGTCGTATGTTTGAATGAAACATATCGCGAAGTGTGAATGTATCGAAGTTGGCAAATTGCGTCATGCCAAAGGTCAAGTTGGATGACCTTCCGACTATAGCTGTAAATTTTTTTAAACCGGTAGTGGGGTTAAAAGCTAAAATTTAACATACTGGCTTTTCACAGGTAGTAACATTGGCGAGCATGGTATAAAAATTATTTATCGCACATAAGAAGACTTGAAAGAGTTGGGGAGGAGTGAATTGTCAAGTGGAAAACAAAACCCAACTTGAGCAACAATTATGTTTAGTAGACCTACTCTTTCCTTTGTCACGCAACAGCTATCCCCTCTCCATCTTTATCGAACGTGCATGCTTTTTATTTCATCTCCCTAAATCTGGGTACGGTGTCCGTGCACTGTTTATTCCAAACGATCTCGATATGTTTTCAAAATTTTCACAACGTCCCCACATTTTAGTCAGATTCGTAACTTGGAAGTGAAGTCTGATGAATTCTCGGCTTTCTTCTTTGGAAGCAAAGATTTGACTAGAAAGATGAACCAAGACAGTGGCGGATCCAGACTATTACTAAAAGAGGGAGGCGGAATCCGATAAGTACTTTTTTCAGTCTTTGCCGCCAAAATATAGGCTATGACCCCTCATTAGAACTAGGTCTCCGACTTGTTAAAATAAGTGCTCATAAGCTATGGTTTTGAAACAAAAAACGAAAACTTTTTGGTGTAAAAAAAATACAAGAATCGTTTGCAGATCTCTCTTCTTTTCCTTGGTCGTCTCCAACTTCCAAGATGCTGACCCCGTCGGGTGGGGACCAGTGTGAGAGGAGTTCCTCTCACGAAAGGTACTACCCCTACCTGAATGAGGTAGTGTTGCTGCCTTCGTGAATTTAATGAGAACGCCCTCATGATCATCTCTTACTTTGTGAGATCAATTGAGAGGATCATGACGAGGAGCGTTCACAGCCAGTAGGGTTATTTATTTATTTAATGGGGTTTAACGACACTTTCGAAGGCCAGGGTTACCTCGTGTCGGACAGATTTATGGGTGGAGGAAACCGGAGTACCCGGAGCGAACCACCGAGCAACGGCGAGCAACCAGGCTCCCCAACATACTAACTCCACACAAGCAGGGTTAGCATTGGTTGAAGACAAATACACAATCGATGTGCAGTACGCCCTAGCACACAATACCATCATGCCCCCACGTGGACAATGGGGGTGAAGTGTCTTGCCCAAGGACACAACGCGGTTGCCGCAGGTGTGATTCGAACAGAGGACCTCTCGGCTTGCAGCCTGCACCTCTACCTATTGAGCCACCGCGCCTCCGCCAGTAGGGTTCTCTTTATGTCTATTGGGAAACAACACGTGTTTGATTATCATGTTCCCGAGGTGAGAATGTGGTCTGACAAGACTGAACAAAAACATCCTTCTGTCAGTTTTTGACAACAGAGAACAATACATGATTTCCGATTGTTTTCGAAAAGTTCATTACAAACTTTTTAATCCGTCATTTAACCCTTTACCCAATGCACATCATATCAAAATTTGTCATTTTAATTTGTTTTTTTTAAATTTTGATGTGACCCCCCTCCCAGTAGAAGGAGCTGGACGAGCTCGTTCCATTGTGGGTGGGGTGACATGATAAGGTTTTGTTGAAATGTTTTGAAATGTTTTTTTTTTTAATTGCTTAATTTGTAAGTTATGCAGGAGGGGCGGTCGATGCGTTGGGTAAAGGGTTAATCCCTTATAAAAATTGTATCACACATGGAAACACTGAACGATCATAAAATATTTTCTGCTGTCATTTCCCCCACTTCATTTCACACCGTGCTGGGTTAAGAGTGGTACTCCCATAGGTGAATGAGAAGGATCTTCCTGGGGGAAAATAACGTTTCATGCCCATTGGCGCACCCTGGCTACTTTTTAAAGACTTAAGTATTGTACTCCGAAAGTGAAAGAATTAACTATAGCAAGGTGACCCCAGGAATATCAGGGTGAGAGCATATGAACCAGCTAATGTTTGGCGCCAATGTATATAAAATTGATATATTTTGCTTGAAATGGGATGGTGGCGGGTCCCTCTGGGGTTTTTATTGGGGTTTAGTGACACTTTCAACAACCAGAGTCAGATAGTGTCTGACAGTTTTACGTGAGAGAACCTCCCAGCAAAGACAAGCGACTGTCAGACTCTCCAACATACTAACCCGGAACAATTAGAGTTAGCGGCGGTTGTCGGCAAGTGCGCCGCTGACATGACGTACGCCTTAGTACACAGCGCGACCGCGTGTCAACGTTGGCAATCAAGATTAAGTGTTTTGCCCAAGGATGCAATGCAGATGGCGCGAGTCTGAATCGAATCGTCGGGGCTTGATGGCGTTGCGGTAACCGGTTCTCGTCAGATCACTGAAATTAAGCAACGTCGAGCCCGGTGTGTCCTTGGATGGGTGACCGTCTGGGTGATCGATTCGGACCCCCGCGTTGTGTCCTTGGGCATGGCACTTCGCCCCGATTGTCTACATGGGGGCACGATGACGCCGTGTACTAAGGCGTACTGCACGTCGCTGGTGCGCATGTCTTCAACCATTCTAGCCCTGCCTGTGCTGTAGTGCGGAGTTACGATGTTGGGGAGCTGACAGCTGCTCGTCGTTGCTCGGTGGTTTTCTCCGGGTACTCCGGCTTCCTCCACCCGTAAAACTGTCACCAACACATGATATGACCTTGGCTGTTAATGTGTCGTTAAACCCCAATAAATAAATAAATAAATAAATAAATAAATAAATAAATAAATAAATAAATAAATAAATAAATAAATAAATAAATCGAATCGTCACAACATTCGGTTTAAAGTCCAATATTATAACCGATGAGCCACCGCGCTTTCGAAAATGCATGCACTTTAAGAAATGTTGCACACTCTGTTGATTTATTATTTTTGTACCATTGAAAATTTGTAAAGTATATTCAAAATTTCTATAACCTTAACCGCCTGAACCCTGATGGTATTTTCCATACCAGTTCAGACCCACCATCTGGTAGAGTCAATATTCGTTACTTGGGGGAAGACAAATCAAAATTTTCAACGTGCAGTCTTCGGGCTGCACGTTGAAAAAAATATTTATTGCTCTACTATACAAACTTACCGAGCAACTGTCTACTTAATTTATTCAGGTCGTATCACTATCCAGGAAAGCGGTCTTTCGGGTCCAAAAGGGTTAATCTGCTAATAGATTTAACAATTAAAAGGGGGTGATTTTTGAACGAAATTATTTCTGAATGGTGAATATATTTGGCCATGAACATGCAGCGATAGATCCGATCGCATTTACCGAGGCATCTGGAGCTCCCGTTAGGGGTCGCATTCTAGAACCGGAGAGTCACGATTTTTCACTCGAATCGAAACTGGCAAAAAGTTCGAAATCGCATCGAATCTCGAATCAAATCCACCTCCCAGTTGTTACAATACTACGGATGTCTTACTGGTACTGTCTATCTCCAGTGTTTACCGAGTATCAATATGGGTACTGGTTAGACTGTTTCGTACCGGCGATGTACAAGTTGATGGACCTATCACTCATTCAGGATAGACATTGCTGCATGGACCAGTGGCTAAACCGGGTGTGCAACGTACTTCATTAGAACCGCATAAGGGTGTGTGTGTGTGTGTGTGTGGGGGGGGGGGGGGGGTTTCTGACCATAGGGTCCTGCAAATATTCGAGATTCGATTTGATATCGATACCACACGTTGAGGTTCAAAATATGGTCAAGGTCACTGAGGTCATCCAGGGGTCACTGGGTGCATTTTTCAGAACTGCTGGAAATTACATTTTTTTGACCCGCTAATGCATTCCTGAAGTTCATACATGCATGTTTATATGAACAATAGTAAAAAATGTCCATTGCTGATTCCTTTATAGAACACATTTAATACTATGCACACAAGTTATTTCCAGTGTCTTAAAAATTATATCTGAATCAATCGAGAATTTTGTTTGCAAGTGTCGTCTGCTTTTCTTGTTAGGTAAAAGGTTAAAGTTTGAAAAGAGTATTTGTATGCTAGCAGTAGTCATAAGTAAGACTCCGCATTGCCTTGCATAAAAACTCATTTCCTGTAACGTCACTGAAGAGACTGACTGTGGCTGCAGAGGTATCGTGTAAACAAATTTCTGTTTAAAGAAGATCCTATCAAACAAACCTCGCGCGTTCATTGAGAAAACACCACTTGCAATTCCGCCGACCCCATGTATCATTTCACCATAATGTCTGCCCGGCCTCCGTATTGATTGGGGAATGATTCACGGCGACATTTTGTCGCTTGGTTTTGATGTGGAAAGCGTATGATCAAACCAACATCAACAGCTATCATTCACAGATCGAAGTTTCTTACTCCACAGAAAAGCTGCGTTGTTAACCTTTAAGTCACCATACATCAACAAACTGCCCCTTTTATGTGACTCTGGAAAAGTTGTTCCAAGTGTATTCTTCCTTCAGAACTCGATCGGTAGGATAGGATGCATTTATCTAGACAGTGTTGTTACATCTTTGATTGATGATTGAAAAGAGGGGTAACGACCTACCCCTAGCTAGGCAAAAATCTCGAGGGTTGGGGAATCTTGGATGAACGGAGGCACCAAATTGCCGATTATTTAAAGGTGAGGGTACTACTTCTGGTATATTGGGCTGGGGGTCCCTAGGTGGGACGGGGAGTAGCAAAGCAGAGTGCAGTTTGTTACTTGCTGTTTAAAGAACGTTCTTTAAAATGTCACGGGAGCATCTTTACAACATAGTATTATTTCCAAATGAAACAAAAGACTGCATTTGGATTGGCTGAGAGGTACGGTGTAACTTGCAATCCAGTGTTTTTTTTACACCGTGTTTAACCACGGCTTATATCGCCTGTCAGTTTGACTATCTTTGACGTTATGTTGTTGAAATCCTCACGCGATTTAGATTTCATTGCCTTTATAGCATTTATTATCTCTAATGGAGTAGTTGGGGTCATAAAGAAGTTGCCTGAGTAACTGTTATTCAAGAAGTGGGTAAATTCAATATTAGGCTTTTTTAATTTGGGCGTGTGTATTCGTTTCGATGTTCACAAAAAAAATATTGAATTTGTTGGCAATTTTTTGAGTGTCATTAATATCACTGTTGTCATATCTAAAGGTAGAGGGAGGTCTAGTTACTGATGCTGTTTTTTAATTGCGTCATTTGAAATTTTCCACGTTTTACGTAAATTGTTTTTGTTTTCCATTAGAATGTTTCTATAATACACTGCCTTACTTTGTTTTTTGACTCTGTTAAACATACAAAAATAATTTGTGTAATTTTGTATATTCAATTCAGTTGAATATTGCAATTTTTTATTATAGAATTTTGTTTTATCATTTGAAGACGTTACAAGGCCTTTTGTCATCCAGAAGCCTTAAGTATTTTAAAGTTTGGTGTAGGCGTACCGGCGGAAAGGATATCTCAAATGCATTTGTATAGATTACTGTGAAATTATTGTATGCGCTGTCAGCAGAAGTTGCTTCCAGAACAGAGGCAAAATCGCTTTGTTGTAAGATAGTTTGAAAATGATTTACACTATTCTCGTTTATTTTTCTTTTTAGTAAGAGAGGTTGATCCCGTTTATTGCGGTGTGTAGGCTCAATGTAACTGAAACATCTGTAATGATTATTCCCGCATCTGCAGGGGCAAAAGCATTATTGGAAACGATGTGATCTATGAAAGTGACGGTGAAGGGTGTTACTCTAGTTGGTTTAGTGATAAATGAGATAAAACCTTCAGAGAACATATGAGTGATATAGTCTTGAGTTTTGGGATGAGAGTCTGATTTTAGCAGGTCAATATCATATCGCCGATTAAGTAGGACTTTTGGTTTTCATATTTTAATCTGTCGGTTATTTCGGCTAATTTAGACAAAAAATATCAATGTTAGTTTTAGGTTGCGTGTTTGGTCTATACACAATGCCAAATTAATCTGGAACTATTACTGATTTCAACCTCTATAAAAAGAGTTTTGTAACGTGTGGTATGAACACAGAGATATCGTCTCTTAGTTTAAAGTAAAGTTAAGCAATATATATATATATTGCTGAGTACACACAGACACACACACACAAACACACACACACACACACACACACACACACACACACACACACACACACACACACACACACACACACACACACACACACACACACACACACACACACACACACACAGAGTCTTGTCTTCCCTACATACCGAGGTACCCCATTGTTTGTCCTTTGTGTGGACTAACGGTTTCAACCTCGTTCCTAAGCTCATCACTTAGTTTAAATCAATTTTGTGTACTTTTTTGTCATGTTTGAAACCAATCAGGGTTCAGTAAATGAAAACAATTTTTCGGCGGCATATTAAAAGAAAAAAACGTTTCAGTATGAAATGTCTGTGCCAGTGCGATTTTTTAACCTCAAACACACACACAGAGTCTTGTCTTCCCTACATACCGAGGTACCCCATTGTTTGTCCTTTGTGTGGACTAACGGTTTCAACCTCGTTTTGCCGGTACAGTTCTGGGAAAACAACCGAGGTAAAGGGTTTCTTTTGTCTTTTGTACCTCGGTAAGGCGAAACACGCAAACTCGTTTGTCTAGTTACCTCGTCAAGTTGGTAAGACAAACGCACACACACACACACACACACATACACACACACACACACACACACACACACACACACACACACACACACACACACACACACACACACACACACACACACACACACACACACACACAGAGTCTTGTCTTCCCTACATACCGAGGTACCCCATTGTTTGTCCTTTGTGTGGACTAACGGTTTCAACCTCGTTTTGCCGGTACAGTTCTGGGAAAACAACCGAGGTAAAGGGTTTCTTTTGTCTTTTGTACCTCGGTAAGGCGAAACACGCAAACTCTTTTGTCTAGTTACCTCGTCAAGTTGGTAAGACAAACGCACACACACACACACACACACACACACACAAATTTTAAATTGAAAGCTACTATCAGTGAAATTTCTGTTGATTTTCTCGATGTGACCGTGTATAAAGGCAAGCAATTTCAGGCGTCCGGTCATTTAGATTATAAAGTATATTTTAAACCAACTGATTCACATCAATTGTTGCACACTAAATCATATCATCCTCAACATACATTTAAAGGTATCATCAAAACACAGCTCATTCGTTTCCACCGCAATTCAAGTGATAAGGTAAATTTCAATGAGGCTTGTTCTACTCTATTTGGCGCCCTCAGATCGAGAGGGTACTCGCTGCGCCTCTTGCGTAGCCTGAAATCCCAAACCCTGAAAAAATTCGAAAGTCCAGCTAAAACTACCGATTTCGAACCACTGAAGATTGAACACAACAGACCGTTGCAGAATGGTAGTGGCGCGGTATTTAATTGCAAAAAGCCTCGTTGTAGATTGCATACTTTTATGCCTGATCAGAAAGAGGAATTTTCCTCCGAACAAACGAAAAATCATTATCAGATCCGTAACCCCCTCCATTGTAACATTGCAATTCAAGTGATAAGGTAAATTTCAATGAGGCTTGTTCTACTCTATTTGGCGCCCTCAGATCGAGAGGGTACTCGCTGCGCCTCTTGCGTAGCCTGAAATCCCAAACCCTGAAAAAATTCGAAAGTCCAGCTAAAACTACCGATTTCGAACCACTGAAGATTGAACACAACAGACCGTTGCAGAATGGTAGTGGCGCGGTATTTAATTGCAAAAAGCCTCGTTGTAGATTGCATACTTTTATGCCTGATCAGAAAGAGGAATTTTCCTCCGAACAAACGAAAAATCATTATCAGATCCGTAACCCCCTCCATTGTGATTCACCAAACATTATTTACCTTATCACTTGTAAGCGATGTCGGAAACAGTATGTTGGTCAAAGTCAAAATCCTTTTCGAGAACGTGCTACTAGACACAAACAGGATATAAAACATAATGCTGATGCCCCAGTAGCACAACATTTTAACCTTCCTGGCCATTCTTTGGACGATTTCGAAATCCATCCTATTGAACAACCACCAATTAAAGACACATTAGAAGAAACGGATGAATTTAGAAAAAAACGTGAAGCTTTTTGGATCAATACGCTTCAAACCCTCTGGCCATTTGGTATGAACATATCAGAGGGCGAATGCGAAAGGAGGTCCATCATTCCTTTCACTTTAACGTACAACAGAATGAATATCGAAATAGCAAAAATGTTAAAAGATGAATTCAATTTTACCAATGCTAAATTAAATGAACCTTTGAATCTTCGACCTGTCATCGCCTATAAGAAAAACAAAAGCTTGCGTAACATCCTTGTAAGGACTAAATTAGAGCCCATCAATGAATAACATCAATTTTTGCCAGTCAGTTTAACCAGTTCCTAAACTCATCACTTAGTTTAAATCAATTTTATGTAATTTTTTGTCATGTTTGAAACCCATCAGGGTTCAGTAAATGAAAACAATTTTTCGGCGGCATATTAAAAGAAAAAAACGTTTCAGTAGGAAATGTCTGTGCCAGTGCGATTTTTTAACCTCAAACACACACAGGCGAGTGCCAGAGTTCATATATGCCCAAAAACAAAATAGGTTCCAATTTCAATCATGTGTATGTATTTCCTAAATAAAATTATTATTTTTTTATTTATATATTTATTTATTGATTATTTTTATTTTTATTTTTAATTTGTTATTAATTTTTATTTATTTATTTATTTATTTATTTATTTATTTATTTATTTGGCTGATTCATTTATTTAAATTATTATTTTTATTTTTATTTTTATTTTTTATTTTTCATACCTTTCACACAATGTAGAGGTTCAGAAGGTAAAACACACAATTTCTACTTGGTGTAAAATATTTTCCGTCATAAACCTCCGTCGGGGGATATTCATTCCAACTGATAACATTCGTGAGGCATCATGATCTTTGGCGTTATTTTTTCATTTATTTCTTTAGTCTCAATATATTTTATCAAACCATTTTTTCATATTATTTTCACATACTTCTGAAGCCAGTAAAGCAAACCGCTCCCGATTGGTTTTACTTAAATCAAAGCCAACCAATAGGACTTCATGGGGTCAGTAAAGCAAACCACTCACTGACTGATTAAAATTCAATGGAAGCCAATCAATAGGGCTTCATCTAATTTGTTTGGACGACACAAACTGAGTTGTGAAAAACAAACTTGCAGCATCTCAGATTGAAAAGAATTAATTAGAAGAGTGACATTTGTCAGCTTGTTACCGAGTTTAATTATGTACTGAGCTGTGAAAAACACCCCAGCCCACATATGGATATATACCATGCATGCCCTCCCAAAGTTGGAAACATTTTCCTCAAAGTCTCTTTGAAAAAGCCAAACCAAGCGAAACGCGTCGAGACAGACGGATTATTTTCTACCTTTGCTGAAGACTACAACCAATCCAGGTATCTTCTCTAATAGGTAATATCTAGATTTCATTTTAATTTATTTCATTTCTTCATTTTAATTTCATTTTAAATTCATCTACTTATTCTTCAAATGGCTCAAAAAAGACAGAAGCATCAGGGAAAGAGAGTTGCCCAGTCTGGAAGGGGCCAGGAACAATCGTTCCAGGCCTATTCTAGATTGGTCAAGGCCCTTTTCCAGGTGATTCAGTGTATGCACCATATTGGGCTCCTAGAGCAGCATTTGGCCAACCGGGATTTCCCGAAGCAGTTGGAGAAGAAAGTAGATGAGTTAGGGGGCTTTCTAAAGCCGGCTCTTCCCACCCCACACATTTTTTCTGTTTTTCGACAGATTAGTGTGGGATGGGCCAACCAAACGTTAAATGCTTTAATTGAGCATTATAAGATAAATTTAAACCAGTTGAAGTCTAAGATAACTTTGGCTATGCGACCACCTCCTGGACTCGAAAAGATAGACTTCAACAGCGCTTCGGCGCGTGCCTTGATCTGGGCTCAAAAAAACTTTAAAAACAAGTTGACAGGTAAGACGATTTCGGCTTATGAGTCTTACATTTCGGAACTTCGCCCAGCGTCTGGAGTAAGGAACAATACGGGAGGGAGCAAGCAAACTCCGGCCCGTGTTGTCCCTCTACCCCAACGCGAAAAGCAAAATAAGAAAAGATCAAGGCAAAGCACTTCTCCCTATTCTTTTCCTTCTACTTCTTCTTTCTCTCAGAGTAAGCGCCTCAATTTGCAAACATCTCCGGTCCATATTGTGACTGAAGATGCTCGCAAATTGAGTAACGCTGTCTCGCCTCGTCTTGTTCCTCTACCTCCTACTCCTCCTCAGCCTTTCTTCTCTAGTTCTCCTAGTGCTCTCACTAGAACTCCTCCTCCTCCTTCTGTTTCTTCTCCTGTTTCCTCTCCTGCTTCTGTTTCTTCTCCCCCTTCCCCTGCATCTAGTGTGGTTCAACCAGGTATATCGTACTCAGAGAAAGTCAAATCACCGAGCCGCAACTCGGGCCGCTCATTTGATTCTAAATTCTCCCAGTTTCGGCATAAAAGCGGAGTTAATTTTGACAAAAGGAATTGGCGCCTCCCCGATGTTTGTAAAAACATCCTTATGATTGGAAGTTCAAATTTAGGACGCATTGATCGAAATCCCCATCCGGACATCCAGGTGGAGTGTTACCCCGGCGCCAAATTCAATCATCTGCGCTCTATGTTTAAAGGGCACAGGGGCCAGTCCAGTCCCCAAAAAATATTATTAAATATTGGCGTGAATTCTCGAAACGATAATTCTGATCTCGTAGTTAAGCAGTTGCGGAATATGCTTAGCGATATCAGGGTCAAGTTTAGATCAGCAAAAATTTATTTCGCTGAACTAAACTTTTCGCAAAAACTCCCTCAGGCTGAGAGGAGAACCCTGAGCATCATCAACGAAACCATTCGGAAAGTGAAGGACGTTAACGTGATACCAAAAATTGATGACGCAAAGTTTGATGTTGCTCAGGATTTAATCCATTGGACCACGAGAACCGCCAATATTATGTACGATCACTGGTTGAACCACCTAAATTTAAACTAAGTAAAGGCAAAGGTAACAGCCGCCTAACAGATGTGGGATTAGGAACTAATGTGGTTAACCTGTCTGGCACCAATGACCTAACAACCCAAGAGAAATCTCTTTTAGATCGCGGTTTAACTTTTGTACCAGCACCAAAGCCTAAAACTGATAACCAAACAAATTTACCATCATACAACTGTAATTTTCTTAGGCAAATGAAATTAGCAGACCGCTTTAGAAACTCCAGCGGTCGGAAACTTCCTTTTACAGAATCATCTGGTTGGTCACCTCCAGATAGTGAAGTAGATCCCGAAATTATTGAGGCTAGCAAACGAATCATCCAAAAGGTGTTCAGCATGAACATACTCTCCGATAAAGACAATTTAACAGCTGGTGAACGGAGAGCCCTCACGAAACTTCGAAAAAATAAGAAATTAGTAATTAAACCAGCCGACAAAGGTGGGTCGGTAGTTGTTCTATCTCGGGATAATTATATAAAGGAAGCCATGAGACAACTCAGCAATACTAAACATTATAAGAAAATAGATTCACTTATTTGGCCTAGTAATATCGAAAAATTCAATAAGATCTTAAAATTTCTCCTCGACGAAGGTCACATTACCAAAAAACAATTGAAATATTTAACAGCTAAGCTCAGTGCTCAAACAAGACAATTTTATATCCTACCAAAGATCCACAAGGACCGTTCTTCATGGACGGATGACTTAACTCCACCCGGGAGGCCAATTGTATCAGATTGTAATTCGGAATCTTATGCGATCTCGGAATTAATTGATTATCATCTGAAACCTATAGCAAATAGACATCCGAGCTATCTAAAAAATACACAGGATTTCCTGTCAAAAATTTCGAAATTGAAAATATCGAAAAATGCAATTCTGGCTACTTTGGATATCGACAGTATGTATACGAACATTGATATTGATAAAGGTGTTAAATCAGTTAAAAATGCATTTGAAAAATATCCGGATGCGAAACGCCCGGATGAACAAATATTGGATCTTTTAGAGCTGAGCTTAAAAGGTAATGACTTTCAATTCAATGGAGAATATTTTCTACAAATAATGGGTTGTCCTATGGGCAAAAGATTCAGTCCTAATTTTGCAAGCATTTATGTAGCGGAATGGGAGGAAAATGCCTTAAGCAAATGTGCAAAGCATCCTCTCGTATATCTCAGGTATTTAGATGACATTTTTATTATTTGGGAACATTCAAAAGAAGATTTTGATGAATTTTTAGAAATTTTGAACAATCACGATCCAAATATTAAATTGAAAGCTACTATCAGTGAAAATTCTGTTGATTTTCTCGATGTGACCGTGTATAAAGGCAAGCAATTTCAGGCGTCCGGTCATTTAGATTATAAAGTGTATTTTAAACCAACTGATTCACATCAATTGTTGCACACAAAATCATTTCATCCTCAACATACATTTAAAGGTATCATCAAATCACAACTCATTCGTTTCCACCGCAATTCAAGTGATAAGGTAAATTTCAATGAGGCTTGTTCTACTCTATTTGGCGCCCTCAGATCGAGAGGGTACTCGCTACGCCTCTTGCGTAGCCTGAAATCCCAAACCCTGAAAAAGCTCGAAAGTCCAGCTGAAACTACCGATTTCGAACCACTGAAGATTGAACACAACAGACCGTTGCAGAATGGTAGTGGCGCGGTATTTAATTGCAAAAAGCCTCGTTGTAGACTGCATACTTTTATGCCTGATCAGAAAGAGGAATTTTCCTCCGAACAAACGAAAAATCATTATCAGATCCGTAAACCCCTCCATTGTGATTCACCAAACATTATTTACCTTATCACTTGTAAGCGATGTCGGAAACAGTATGTTGGTCGAAGTCAAAATCCTTTTCGAGAACGTGCTACTAGACACAAACAGGATATAAAACATAATGCTGATGCCCCAGTAGCACAACATTTTAACCTTCCTGGCCATTCTTTGGACGATTTCGAAATCCATCCTATTGAACAACCACCAATTAAAGACACATTAGAAGAAACGGATGAATTTAGAAAAAAACGTGAAGCTTTTTGGATCAATACGCTTCAAACCCTCTGGCCATTTGGTATGAACATATCAGAGGGCGAATGCGAAAGGAGGTCCATCATTCCTTTCACTTTAACGTACAACAGAATGAATATCGAAATAGCAAAAATGTTAAAAGATGAATTCAATTTTACCAATGCTAAATTAAATGAACCTTTGAATCTTCGACCTGTCATCGCCTATAAGAAAAACAAAAGCTTGCGTAACATCCTTGTAAGGACTAAATTAGAGCCCATCAATGAATAACATCAATTTTTGCCAGTCAGTTTAACCAGTTCCTAAACTCATCACTTAGTTTAAATCAATTTTATGTAATTTTTTGTCATGTTTGAAACCCATCAGGGTTCAGTAAATGAAAACAATTTTTCGGCGGCATATTAAAAGAAAAAAACGTTTCAGTAGGAAATGTCTGTGCCAGTGCGATTTTTTAACCTCAAACACACACAGGCGAGTGCCAGAGTTCATATATGCCCAAAAACAAAATAGGTTCCAATTTCAATCATGTGTATGTATTTCCTAAATAAAATTATTATTTTTTTATTTATATATTTATTTATTGATTATTTTTATTTTTATTTTTAAATTGTTATTAATTTTTATTTATTTATTTATTTATTTATTTATTTATTTATTTATTTATTTATTTATTTATTTATTTATTTATTTGGTTGATTCATTTATTTAAATTATTATTTTTATTTTTATTTTTATTTTTTATTTTTCATACCTTTCACACAATGTAGAGGTTCAGAAGGTAAAACACACAATTTCTACGTGGTGTAAAATATTTTCCGTCATAAACCTCCGTCGGGGGATATTCATTCCAACTGATAACATTCGTGAGGCATCATGATCTTTGGCGTTATTTTTTCATTTATTTCTTTAGTCTCAATATATTTTATCAAACCATTTTTTCATATTATTTTCACATACTTCTGAAGCCAGTAAAGCAAACCGCTCCCGATTGGTTTTACTTAAATCAAAGCCAACCAATAGGACTTCATGGGGTCAGTAAAGCAAACCACTCACTGACTGATTAAAATTCAATGGAAGCCAATCAATAGGGCTTCATCTAATTTGTTTGGACGACACAAACTGAGTTGTGAAAAACAAACTTGGGACATCTCAGATTGAAAAGAATTAATTAGAAGAGTGACATTTGTCAGCTTGTTACCGAGTTTAATTATGTACTGAGCTGTGAAAAACACCCCAGCCCACATATGGATATATACCATGCATGCCCTCCCAAAGTTGGAAACATTTTCCTCAAAGTCTCTTTGAAAAAGCCAAACCAAGCGAAACGCGTCGAGACAGACGGATTATTTTCTACCTTTGCTGAAGACTACAACCAATCCAGGTATCTTCTCTAATAGGTAATATCTAGATTTCATTTTAATTTATTTCATTTCTTCATTTTAATTTCATTTTAAATTCATCTACTTATTCTTCAAATGGCTCAAAAAAGACAGAAGCATCAGGGAAAGAGAGTTGCCCAGTCTGGAAGGGGCCAGGAACAATCGTTCCAGGCCTATTCTAGATTGGTCAAGGCCCTTTTCCAGGTGATTCAGTGTATGCACCATATTGGGCTCCTAGAGCAGCATTTGGCCAACCGGGATTTCCCGAAGCAGTTGGAGAAGAAAGTAGATGAGTTAGGGGGCTTTCTAAAGCCGGCTCTTCCCACCCCACACATTTTTTCTGTTTTTCGACAGATTAGTGTGGGATGGGCCAACCAAACGTTAAATGCTTTAATTGAGCATTATAAGATAAATTTAAACCAGTTGAAGTCTAAGATAACTTTGGCTATGCGACCACCTCCTGGACTCGAAAAGATAGACTTCAACAGCGCTTCGGCGCGTGCCTTGATCTGGGCTCAAAAAAACTTTAAAAACAAGTTGACAGGTAAGACGATTTCGGCTTATGAGTCTTACATTTCGGAACTTCGCCCAGCGTCTGGAGTAAGGAACAATACGGGAGGGAGCAAGCAAACTCCGGCCCGTGTTGTCCCTCTACCCCAACGCGAAAAGCAAAATAAGAAAAGATCAAGGCAAAGCACTTCTCCCTCTTCTTTTCCTTCTACTTCTTCTTTCTCTCAGAGTAAGCGCCTCAATTTGCAAACATCTCCGGTCCATATTGTGACTGAAGATGCTCGCAAATTGAGTAACGCTGTCTCGCCTCGTCTTGTTCCTCTACCTCCTACTCCTCCTCAGCCTTTCTTCTCTAGTTCTCCTAGTGCTCTCACTAGAACTCCTCCTCCTCCTTCTGTTTCTTCTCCTGTTTCCTCTCCTGCTTCTGTTTCTTCTCCCCCTTCCCCTGCATCTAGTGTGGTTCAACCAGGTATATCGTACTCAGAGAAAGTCAAATCACCGAGCCGCAACTCGGGCCGCTCATTTGATTCTAAATTCTCCCAGTTTCGGCATAAAAGCGGAGTTAATTTTGACAAAAGGAATTGGCGCCTCCCCGATGTTTGTAAAAACATCCTTATGATTGGAAGTTCAAATTTAGGACGCATTGATCGAAATCCCCATCCGGACATCCAGGTGGAGTGTTACCCCGGCGCCAAATTCAATCATCTGCGCTCTATGTTTAAAGGGCACAGGGGCCAGTCCAGTCCCCAAAAAATATTATTAAATATTGGCGTGAATTCTCGAAACGATAATTCTGATCTCGTAGTTAAGCAGTTGCGGAATATGCTTAGCGATATCAGGGTCAAGTTTAGATCAGCAAAACTTTATTTCGCTGAACTAAACTTTTCGCAAAAACTCCCTCAGGCTGAGAGGAGAACCCTGAGCATCATCAACGAAACCATTCGGAAAGTGAAGGACGTTAACGTGATACCAAAAATTGATGACGCAAAGTTTGATGTTGCTCAGGATTTAATCCATTGGACCACGAGAACCGCCAATATTATGTACGATCACTGGTTGAACCACCTAAATTTAAACTAAGTAAAGGCAAAGGTAACAGCCGCCTAACAGATGTGGGATTAGGAACTAATGTGGTTAACCTGTCTGGCACCAATGACCTAACAACCCAAGAGAAATCTCTTTTAGATCGCGGTTTAACTTTTGTACCAGCACCAAAGCCTAAAACTGATAACCAAACAAATTTACCATCATACAACTGTAATTTTCTTAGGCAAATGAAATTAGCAGACCGCTTTAGAAACTCCAGCGATCGGAAACTTCCTTTTACAGAATCATCTGGTTGGTCACCTCCAGATAGTGAAGTAGATCCCGAAATTATTGAGGCTAGCAAACGAATCATCCAAAAGGTGTTCAGCATGAACATACTCTCCGATAAAGACAATTTAACAGCTGGTGAACGGAGAGCCCTCACGAAACTTCGAAAAAATAAGAAATTAGTAATTAAACCAGCCGACAAAGGTGGGTCGGTAGTTGTTCTATCTCGGGATAATTATATAAAGGAAGCCATGAGACAACTCAGCAATACTAAACATTATAAGAAAATAGATTCACTTATTTGGCCTAGTAATATCGAAAAATTCAATAAGATCTTAAAATTTCTCCTCGACGAAGGTAACATTACCAAAAAACAATTGAAATATTTAACAGCTAAGCTCAGTGCTCAAACAAGACAATTTTATATCCTACCAAAGATCCACAAGGACCGTTCTTCATGGACGGATGACTTAACTCCACCCGGGAGGCCAATTGTATCAGATTGTAATTCGGAATCTTATGCGATCTCGGAATTAATTGATTATCATCTGAAACCTATAGCAAATAGACATCCGAGCTATCTAAAAAATACACAGGATTTCCTGTCAAAAATTTCGAAATTGAAAATATCGAAAAATGCAATTCTGGCTACTTTGGATATCGACAGTATGTATACGAACATTGATATTGATAAAGGTGTTAAATCAGTTAAAAATGCATTTGAAAAATATCCGGATGCGAAACGCCCGGATGAACAAATATTGGATCTTTTAGAGCTGAGCTTAAAAGGTAATGACTTTCAATTCAATGGAGAATATTTTCTACAAATAATGGGTTGTCCTATGGGCAAAAGATTCAGTCCTAATTTTGCAAGCATTTATGTAGCGGAATGGGAGGAAAATGCCTTAAGCAAATGTGCAAAGCATCCTCTCGTATATCTCAGGTATTTAGATGACATTTTTATTATTTGGGAACATTCAAAAGAAGATTTTGATGAATTTTTAGAAATTTTGAACAATCACGATCCAAATATTAAATTGAAAGCTACTATCAGTGAAAATTCTGCTGATTTTCTCGATGTGACCGTGTATAAAGGCAAGCAATTTCAGGCGTCCGGTCATTTAGATTATAAAGTGTATTTTAAACCAACTGATTCACATCAATTGTTGCACACAAAATCATTTCATCCTCAACATACATTTAAAGGTATCATCAAATCACAACTCATTCGTTTCCACCGCAATTCAAGTGATAAGGTAAATTTCAATGAGGCTTGTTCTACTCTATTTGGCGCCCTCAGATCGAGAGGGTACTCGCTGCGCCTCTTGCGTAGCCTGAAATCCCAAACCCTGAAAAAGCTCGAAAGTCCAGCTGAAACTACCGATTTCGAACCACTGAAGATTGAACACAACAGACCGTTGCAGAATGGTAGTGGCGCGGTATTTAATTGCAAAAAGCCTCGTTGTAGACTGCATACTTTTATGCCTGATCAGAAAGAGGAATTTTCCTCCGAACAAACGAAAAATCATTATCAGATCCGTAAACCCCTCCATTGTGATTCACCAAACATTATTTACCTTATCACTTGTAAGCGATGTCGGAAACAGTATGTTGGTCAAAGTCAAAATCCTTTTCGAGAACGTGCTACTAGACACAAACAGGATATAAAACATGATGCTGATGCCCCAGTAGCACAACATTTTAACCTTCCTGGCCATTCTTTGGACGATTTCGAAATCCATCCTATTGAACAACCACCAATTAAAGACACATTAGAAGAAACGGATGAATTTAGAAAAAAACGTGAAGCTTTTTGGATCAATACGCTTCAAACCCTCTGGCCATTTGGTATGAACATATCAGAGGGCGAATGCGAAAGGAGGTCCATCATTCCTTTCACTTTAACGTACAACAGAATGAATATCGAAATAGCAAAAATGTTAAAAGATGAATTCAATTTTACCAATGCTAAATTAAATGAACCTTTGAATCTTCGACCTGTCATCGCCTATAAGAAAAACAAAAGCTTGCGTAACATCCTTGTAAGGACTAAATTAGAGCCCATCAATGAATAACATCAATTTTTGCCAGTCAGTTTAACCAGTTCCTAAACTCATCACTTAGTTTAAATCAATTTTATGTAATTTTTTGTCATGTTTGAAACCCATCAGGGTTCAGTAAATGAAAACAATTTTTCGGCGGCATATTAAAATAAAAAAACGTTTCAGTAGGAAATGTCTGTGCCAGTGCGATTTTTTAACCTCAAACACACACACACAGTCTTGTTTTCCCTACATACCGAGGTACCCCATTGTTTGTCCTTTGTGTGGACTAACGGTTTCAACCTCGTTTTGCGGGTACAGTTCTGGGAAAACAACCGAGGTAAAGGGTTTCTTTTGTCTTTTTGTCTTTTGTACCTCGGTAAGGCGAAACACGCAAACTGTTTTGTCTAGTTACCTCGTCAAGTTGGTAAGACAAACACACACACACACACACACACACACACACACACACACACACACACACACACACACACACACACACACACACACACACACACACACACACACACACACACACACACACACACACACACACACACACACACACACACGCACACACACACACACACACACACATACACACACACACGAGAACGTGCTACTAGACACAAACAGGATATAAAACGTAATGCTGATGCCCCAGTAGCACAACATTTTAACCTTCCTGGCCATTCTTTGGACGATTTCGAAATCCATCCTATTGAACAACCACCAATTAAAGACACATTAGAAGAAACGGATGAATTTAGAAAAAAACGTGAAGCTTTTTGGATCAATACGCTTCAAACCCTCTGGCCATTTGGTATGAACATATCAGAGGGCGAATGCGAAAGGAGGTCCATCATTCCTTTCACTTTAACATACAACAGAATGAATATCGAAATAGCAAAAATGTTAAAAGATGAATTCAATTTTACCAATGCTAAATTAAATGAACCTTTGAATCTTCGACCTGTCATCGCCTATAAGAAAAACAAAAGCTTGCGTAACATCCTTGTAAGGACTAAATTAGAGCCCATCGATGAATAACATCAATTTTTGCCAGTCAGTTTAACCAGTTCCTAAGCTCATCACTTAGTTTAAATCAATTTTATGTACTTTTTTGTCATGTTTGAAACCAATCAGGGTTCAGTAAATGAAAACAATTTTTCGGCGGCATATTAAAAGAAAAAAACGTTTCAGTAGGAAATGTCTGTGCCAGTGCGATTTTTTAACCCCAAACACACACACACACACACACACCACACACACACATGCCGCTCACGTGGACATTTGACCACAAGTTGTTCTCTTGAAACATTATTTTATTATCAGTTCTGGTTCGAATACGTTAGAATACTTCCAGGAACCAGTGGTGCCTGCTGTCAACTTTGTGAGTTGATTACATATGTGTTTCGTGTTCTACACATCTCAACCTTCATTTAGATGTATAATTTGTGTATATTTAATTTGAATTTAAGGAATATTAGAGGTGGGAATTTCAAAACAAGAGGCCCCAGGGGGCCTGAGGGCGCTCACCTGACATGGTAGCTTAAATATCAACCCAGGGAATTGATTTCAACAAGTTTCATCTGCCCTTCTAAGAAAAGCTTATACCAAATATCCAAAGATTCTGACCAGTGGATCTAAAAAAAGAATATTTTTAAAGAATATTCCTCATATTGAAATAAGTAATAATTCGGGCTCCCACAGGGAGCCCAAATATGAACCCAGAGACTTGGCTTGAACAAACTTGAATCTCACCTCCAGTGGAATGCTGTATACCAAATACCAAAAGATTCTGACTGGTGGATGTGAAGAAGAAGATTTTTAAAGAAAATTCCTCATTTTGAACTAAGTTACAATTCGAGCTCCCACAGTGAGCCCAAATATGAACCTAGGAACATGGCTTGAACAAACTTGAATCTCACCCCCTAAGAATGCTGCATACAAAATATCAAAACATTCCGACTGCTGGATCTGAAGAAGAAGATTTTTAAAGAAAATTCCTCATGTTGAACTAAGTTATCATTCGGGCTCCCACAGTGAGCCCAAATATGAACCCAGGGTCTTGGCTTGAAATAACCTGAATCGCACACCCTAGGCATGCTGCATACCACATATCAAAAGATTCTGATTGGTAGATCCGAAGAAGATGATTTTTAAATAAAATTCCTCATACTGCACTAATTTATATATTTGGGCTCCCATACAGAGCCCAAATATGGTCCCAGAGATTTGATTTCAATAAACTTGTGAAACAATTTTCCAGAGATGTTATATGTGAAATTTGAAAGCTTTTGGAGCAGTGGTTTGGGAGAAAAGTAATCTTAAATGTTTTCCCCATTCCCCACAGTGTTAAAAAATGCTGCCTCAGCACTTTTTCAAAAGTCCCCAAAACATACTCCATGATAAAACCGATAGCAATCTTTTTTGACATTTCCATTCTGTTGGTCCTAAGGAAGCGTCACATCAAATAAGAATTCTCAGTGCCGTGTAGTTTTGGAGATATAGGCGTTTTAATTTTTTTTCTATTTTTAGCTCCTGCGGTTCGCATGAGGCGACGGGAAAATTTTTTTTTGGCATAAATGAAGTAACCCAATAAGCCCTCATAACAAATTTGGTTCAAATCTGCCTATCGGTTTGGAAAATAGGAATTTTGGGCGAGGCGAAAATACTTGCTCCTCCCATAACGAGGGCAAATATAGCTCCTCAAACTTCTCTTGAACAAATCTGAGTCGACACCTCAAAAGGAAGCTGCACACCAAATATCAAGTCTCTGCTACTGCTGGTTCATGATAAGATTTATTAAGATTTAGGCACACTTTTTGGGCGTGACCCTTCCGAGGGGCGATGCAACTTGATTTGAACAAAATCAAAATGCGATGTCATAATAAACTATTATCTCAAATTTCTAGTAAATTGGTTCAGCGGTTTTGGAGGAGAAGACGCAAACACCATGTTCACGGACGACGGATGGTGAGTAATCACTATAGCTCCCCTGACTGAAAGTCAGGCGAGCTAATAAACAAAATTCTATTACTTGTATAGTATCTTAAATAAGTTTACAGTCAGTGTAAATACAGTAACCCAACGCAGAAACTCGTATGCACCTACTTCAATATAGGACCATGCGACATATGTTAGGCTCTGTATTGGATCCAATGAGAAGAATACAGTTAAGTATACAAGTTGCTTGATATTTCGGGATCCGATGAGTATAATACAGTTATGTGTGTAATTACGTCATGGGTATTAGACAATTTTCATTGTAGCTGCTGTAAAGCTATTATTACGAACTTTCACAACTGGACTCGTTATATGGGATCCAGTGAGTAGAGTGCAGGTTTGTTTGCAAGTTGTGTGATTGATATTAAAACACTTCCATTACGATTATTGTAAACTATTATTATAAAAACACATGAACATACAAACGTGGACACCAAACTGGAGGCCACTCAATCGGCCTCTTATCAGGAATACAGTTGTGAGTGGAATACAGTTGTGTATGTAACATGTGTTTTACATAATACAGACTTGACTATCGTAGTGAGTATATTTTAACCAACAATACATGCACTATTTGATGTACCAACCTGTCGACCAAAATAGAGCATGCCTGGTCTCTTTGGGAGATCAACTGCAACACATGAAGATATATAAATAACACCTCCATTTTAACTGTTGTAAAACTATTGTTATGGGACACATGAACACATAAACTTGAACACAGAACTCTAGGCCATACACTGAGCCTGTAGTGAAGAACAGTGAGTGAAATACAGTTGTGCATGCAGGGTATGTGTTACATAAAATAGTGAGGACATAAGACCAACAATACAAACAGAATATACAACTATAATATGCAATTGCGTATGCAGGAAGTGTGCTAGATATTCCTGCCTCGAATTTTAACTTGGCAGAGCCTATTATTACAAACACATCAATCACTGATTTACGTATGAGTTCCACAGAGAGGAGTACAGTTGTGTATGCAGTTTGTGTGAATGATATCACAACCTTTCTTGCATTAGCCTCTTTATAAATCCAATACATGGAATACACTTATGCATCCAGGGAGAGTGATTGAGATTAAACACTTTCATTGTAACTACTTTTACTATTATTATAAAAGAAACCTGAATATGCTAACTTGAACACACACTGTAGGCCACCCACTGTGCTTCTGGTGAGGTCCAATGTGTGGAAAACAGTTGTTTAACCTTGTCGAGCGCGTTCCAATGAGGGGTCATAACCTATGTTTTGTGAGACAAAAAATGAAAAAAATTAGTTATTCAAGAATTTTGTTTGCATGTGTCGTCTGCTTTTCATGTTAGGTAAAGGGTTAAACAATTAGGGTGTTAAAAAATACTGACTATCATAGTCAATACAGCTCTAAAGTTCCTCGGTGTGTATATAGACGAAAATATGAAATTTAAACACCATGTTTCTGCAGTATGTTCAAGAATGGCAAGTGCAATTTTTGCCCTAAATAGGGCAAAGAAATTTCTCCCCGCAAAGGCAATGAAAACTTTGTACTTTTCATTGATCCACTGTCATCTCATATATGGTATTCAGGTTTGGGGTCATTCGAGCTACACCAACAGAATTTTCAAGCTGCAAAATAGAGCCGTCCGAATCATTACTAGGAAGGCATATAACTCGCACACAGACCCACTTTTAAGAGATTGTGGTATTCTGAAATTTAAAGATCTCTACAGCCTTCACGTCTCCCTCTTTATGCATGACTGGATGAACAAAAAACTCCCTATGTCATTCGATAACACCTTTCAGGTCTACAGAAACCCTTCGGGGATGAATACAAGGCAGACTGGTAAAATAGAAACAAACAAACCAAGAACACAATTTTCTGCAGAATTGCCTTTCCATTCCTTCCCAAGAATTTGGAATAGTATAGACCCTCTAACTCAGCAATATAGTAGACCCAAGGTCACAAAATCAATAACGCATAAAATTTTAAGTACTTATACTAGCCCAAACTTCAAGTGCAACAACCCAGCCTGTCCCGATTGTATCAGCCATCAAAACTCTCTGGTATCTCATCCTCCTCCCAGCATATGACCTATTGATCCCATCTAGCCACATGATTCATAAACAAACTATAAATATTCCTGTCTTTGAAAAGAATTTTTGTTACACTGATGCCAAAACGAGTTGATATATATTTTTTTTATGGAAATGGCAGGAAGACAGCCTTTTAGGCTATGCCATTTCCACGCTGTATACTAGGTTATGTTCTTGTAGTTTGTAATGTTATCTCGTTGTTAATGTACTAGTATACTGCAGAATAAAGATATATTATTATACAGTAGACCAACAAAACAAACACTAAGATATGTCCGATTGAATACAATACCATAGGACAAGTAGGACAAGTGTATGGCCCGCCATAAGATCCAGGAGTAAATTACAGCTGAGTATCCAAGAGGTGTGATTGATATTATGTGCCTGCATTGTACCCAGAGTAAAACTACTATTACAAGCACTTAAAGACACATACCTAAACACAAACTGTAAGCCACTCACTGTGTCTCTGATGAGGTCCAGTTATTGAAATACAGTTGTGTATACAGGTAGTCTTGTTAGGTAATATTAACTGTATGGCCCTCCATAGGAGTACATTACAGCTAAGTATCCAAGAGCTTTGATTGATATTAAATGTTTGCATTGTAACCATAGTAAAACCGTTATTACAAGCACTAGAAGACACATAACTGCACACAAAACTGTAGGTCACTCGCTGGGCCTCTTATGAGGCCCAGTTAGTGGAATACAGTTGTGTATACAAGTATTTGTGCAAGGTAATATTGACAGTCAGTATTGATATATAATATTGACTATCTTTGTAAATACAATAGACCAAAAATACAAACACTACAAACACTGGTATATAGCTAATTGAATACAAATCCACAGGACACGTGTGGGGCTCTCTATGAGATCCAGGAGTAATGTACAGCCAGCTGAGCATCCAAGAGCTGTGATTGATATTAAATGCTTGCATTGCAACCACAGCAAAGCCATTATTACAAGCACTTAAAGACACAAACCTGAACACAAACTGTAAACCACCCACTGTGCTTATGATGAGGTCCAGTAAATGGCATACAGTAATGTTGTGTATATAAGTAGTTTTGTTGGGTAATATTGACTGTGTGTCCCTCTATAAGATCCAGGAGTACATTACAGCCAAGTATCCAAGAGCTGTGATTGATATTAAATTTTTGCATTGTAACCATAGTATAACAGTTGTTACAAGCACTTGAATGTTGATATATAATATACACTATCATTGTGAATTCAATAGACCAAAAATTCAAACACTGGGATATATCTAACTGAATATAAAACCACAGGACATGCGTAGGGTTCTCTATAAGATCCAGGAGTAATGTACAGCTGAGTATCCAAAAGCTGCGATTGATATTTAATGCTTGCATTGCAACCACAGCAAAGCCATTATTACACGCACTTAAAGACACAAACCTGAAAACTGTAAACCACCCACTGTGCCTCTGATGAGGTCCAGTAAATGGAATACAGTTGTGTATATACAAGCCAGAAAATAAGCAGACTATCATCTGCAAAATGAGGTTCCCAGAGGGTGAATTTAGTGATGCTACCCTGCACAGCAGGGTAGCATCACTAAATTTACCCTCTGTGAATCTCAATCTGAATCAGGATCTCAAAACTAAACAGAAAGAGGTACCCAGAGGGATAAATTGGATAACTGTATGGGATAGTATCACCAAATTCACCTTCTGGGGACCTCATTCTGTAAATATCAGATTGCTTATTTTCAGGCCTGTATAAATAAGTAGTTTTGTTAGGTAATATTGTCTGACAATATGACTACAGTAAATGGACAATATAGGCTAAGACATACTTACTTTTATGTTGAACTTTTGAACTTGAATGGCTCTTTATTGGATCCAGTATGACTATAGTATGACTATGGAAGGACTATTATTACTTTTAGACTTCTGAATGGCTCTTTAATAGATCCAGTAGGACTATAGTGAAAACTATTATTACAAGCACCCGAGCATTCAGCATGAGCACGGAAACATAAACACACAGATGTCGGTGATCCAGTTGGTCTCTGATGAGGTCCACTGGGATGAATACAGCTGTGTATGTAAGTTATATGTTGATAGTTTGATACTTTCCACTTCCATTGGCAATGTGACTACTTGGCTATCATTGTAGGTCATTGAAGATGCGGTTCCATCACTGGTTAGGGAGATAAGGACCACATAAGGCATTCTTAGATAGTATAAAGTTTCTTCTAAGTAGGTGTAGCAGACTTGCCTCATTGTGTTGGTATGAAAGAGAAATCTGTTCTGACTATGTATTGGTTTTAATATCACAGAGGACACTGCTGGATTTGTATCTCAGCCCATCTAAGTATTTGTTAGTCTACATCTCAATGTGTATTGTCCTAGTTACTTCGACTTGGGAATATACTCTTTCCAGTAGTTATTGGGTGAGTCTTTCTCGTCCTTAACCTCCAATACTACACGGACTCCTGACACTCTTATACGTATACGTAATCCGTTGTTCTTGCTCAAACTATACGCTAAACTGGAGAGGCGACCCCTTTCCCGTTTGATGGATGGTGGTAGATCTGTACGGATACTCATCTTGGTTTTAGCCAGGCTAGGCGCAGATTTGAGGATGCACGCTTTGTCACGATCATTCGCTAGTCTCGCGATGATGGCTTTTGGTGGTGATGGGGTTTTCAATCCTGTGTTGGCAGAAGGAAGTCTGTGAATACTTACTGCTCTTTCTACTTTGCCTCGAGCAGCTGAACCTTCAAATTCAAGATTGGTCTTTTGCAATTCCTATAAGGTTTGGTAGGTGTCTTCAGCACCCTTTTCGGGTATTCCCAAGAAAAGGAGATTTTACTTTCTGTAATGGATCTCTGACAGTAGTATTTTCTCCTTGAGCTCACTGAAGTTCGCAGATATTTTGGTCTCTGTGTCTGAAATGGTATTGTTTTCAATACTTTCAACCTTTTGTGCGGTGTACTCAACATCGTGCCAACTCTATATGGTCCTATATGATCCTATATGATCCTGCTTTAACCTTTACCTAACGAATCCGTCGCATCCGCCTGCGTAATGAACAAATTCAGCTGTTGAAAAAATATTATTTTTCAAAAAATTTCAATAAATCTATATCATGTGACCCCTCGTTGGAACGAGGGGTCACATGATATGGATTTATATATATGTTGAAATATTTTTAAAAAGTTGAAACAAATGTTATTTACAATAATAAATTTTGATATCGTCTGCGTTGGATAAAGGGTTAGGTCCCTAACAACAGACTGGATTGTTGACACCTCAGTTTTGATTGAGGCCACCTCTACTCTAAGTGGACTAATTTCGGTTTTTATGCTTTGTAAACCTGCAACGAGTTTGGAGTCCAATTTACTCTCCAATTCTAAAATTAGCTTTTTTTAGGTCCTTGTTAGAAACTATCGACTCACCAGTGGCAACTTTATGGACTTTGGAAGCCATCTCACTATCCATTTAGCAAAACGTTTGAAGTAGGGGATTTTGCACAATTAACATGTAGTTAGGTGACAGATAGCAACGACTATTATAAGTCAAACAGATTAGCACTACAGACGAGCTAACCAGTTCATATATGTAAATAGCCCATTCTCCACCCCAATCTCTATCAAATATAGAAGTACACCATCCTCAGCCAACAGCAAACGAATAGAAGAGGACTTTTCCCAGACGCAACCAACGAGGTCTGATCTCCACCATTACAAAAAGCGACGTGTCCCGCATCGGCCATTGCTGCGCGTTGAGCGCCAGTAAGGAACAGGCGTTCATTGCCTAGCTATTCCCGACGCGTGCATTCCTTTAACCCTTAACCCTATGAACACGGGTGATATCTTCCATGTCAGTCCAATGGAAGCAATTGGAAGAGTCCATATTTATTATATGAGGGTAGACCAATCAATATTTGCAATGTGCAGTCGCAACACTTTGAAAATATTGATTCGTCCACCCCACACTCTACTTGATGAATGCATGACGTGATATGTTCCTGGGCAGGAAAAGCGGCACACGGACTGCCTCTCGCCCCACATAACCCGGATATACAGGCATCTCTCCCTTTTCCTTATCGGAGGGGCGCTTCTCGCACATCCCACTAATAATAGGGATCGTTCCTCCCCCTTCCAACCTAAGCTGCCCCCGTCCATACACCGCTGCAGTGGGCTATCTTCAGGCGCGATTGCTTGACACAATGCGGCCGTCTGTCTCCTCCCGGAGGACTGATTGGCATTATTGCCATTCCTCCACTTTTTCGGAGACGAGTCCCTCCTTCCATTCTTCCATGGACACCCGTTTGGTCTCCCCGACATACCCTTTCGCCAACAGCCCCGAGGGAGGTGCCCCTTCTTGTCACAAACGTAACAAGTTAACTCCTTGACCCCCGACCCATTGGAGTTGATCCAAGCCTGAGTGTTGGGTTCTTACAGGGGCCTTTGCAACCCCGTTACCTACATTCCTGCCCGGTCTGCCTTGGGTCAAAAATCCCCCATGAGCCTCTAAATACTGCTCGGCCACCCAAGTCATTTCTCCTCACTACCCGGCTCCCTCTCCTTAACAACAATGTCATATCTGGGTACACGACGACATAAACTGCTCCCTGATGAGTTGGTCCGTCAGGGAGGGAAATGACTCTTCAATTCCCGATAGTTCGACCCGCCTTTCGAGATATCGTGTGGCCCTCGACACAAACTGGTACACACTTTCACCCTTCTCAGCCTTACATTCTCTGAATTTCGTCCAGACCCCCTCCTCTGTGAGCTGGTACCTCTTGAGGATAGCCCTTTTTAGCTCACCGTAGTCATCAGCTTGGTCGGGGGACATGCTCACATAGACTTGTAGCGACTTGCTTGCCAGCAGCGGACTAAGACTGATCCCCCCCCCCCCCCCCAGGCGTCACCCGGTCAAACCTGACTTGAAGCAAACCTTTCAAACCTCTGTAAGTAGGCGTCAGTGTCGTGAGTCTGTTCATTGAACTTGAGTAACTGGGAATAAGGTGCCCTCACGTTTCTCCTGGGACCTTCTCTACCCTGTCTACCATTAGCTCCGGGTAACTGCGCCCTAGCCCTTAAATTTACATTTTCCTCTCGTGTGGCCTTTCATCCTCCTCATGAGCTCTTTCACGCTCTAACGCAGCTTCCCTTTCAGCTCTTTCGGTTCTTTCTCACTCTAACGCAACCTCTCTTTCTGCTGTTTCTCGCTTAATCTGAATTTCTTCCTCTTGTTCTGCAGCTCTTGGTGCTGCCTCTCTCCCTCCCTTTCACGCTCTAACGCAGCTTCTCTTTCAGCTCTTTCGCGCTCACTTTCAAATCTTTCGCGCTCTAACGCAACCTGGCGTTCTGACTCGGCGGCCATTTTTTTCGCCATACGCTTTTGCTCATCTTTCACAAACTTTTGCAACTCACTACCCGCGAAGCCCAACCGCTCCCCCATACTAACCAACTGTTCCAACCTTGAGGTATCCATTATAGCAATTTATCACTGAAAATTCCACGCAACAATATTTTTATTTTTGACTTCAAGGGTTAATTATTTATTGCCTATCCATCACTGCGTCCCATTATTACGCGAGAATTTCCACCACTGTTATTTTAAATACGCGGCTGGAATTGAAGAGTTAATTTAACCAAATTTAACCAATGATTAACCACTAAACAACTTATGAAAACTATTAAAATTTCAATGCGGCAACCTGTATGAACATTAAAAGTGAACGTGTATTAGAATTGTCATTGAGTGAGCGTGTTGATTTTGAACTTTCCAACTGTTACCTTTTAGGAAGATCCTGGTGTTAGCCTCGCCAGATGTCGGAAACCGGGTTTTGTCGTTTCTGGGAGAAATAGATTCACGCCGCGTATTCAGCAAAAACTCAGAAAGTGTCGCCTGAATCCGTGCGCGAACGGATGTCTCACCGTGACGAATCTACCCTTTCCGTTTTTGTTGGTGTGGTTCTTATCCTGAAGGGGTCAGTGACTTTTTGTCAAAAAATCATGAATCAACAGGGGTTTACCAAAAACAACACTTTCAATACATATATATAAAAATGAATATGGTAACTTGTGACTTACATCAAATCCGATGAATCAGAAAACAAAATGTCAATCACACCCCACCCACAGTTCTTGAGTCACTTGCGGGCCCGCATTCTCTGTTATCGCTGGTCTTCCTTCCTTGTCGCTGGTGTTTGGACTTTGGTCGCCTTTTTACTTCATTTCTTCACTACCGTCGTAAGGCCCCAAACTTATTGCCACTTTACCGGGCGCTTTTACTCAATATGTGACGGAATATCACTCTACGACTGCCGTAGGACGGCCACTAACGTGTTGTCACTTTACTATATCGCCTTCCCTCTAACAAGTGAAGGAATGTCACTGTTCTACTACCGTTGCACGGCCACTAGCCTATTGTCACTTTACTTGACGATTTTCACTCAAGCAGTTGCAACCAATACGGTTAAACGACCCCCTTTTTATCTCAGAATAATGTTCATACAGGCAAAGCCTTCTCTGCCTACGCATGGCTTGCCTTCTACAACAGGTATGCAGCTTACCTACATGCAAATAGCTCCCTGAGCTCGTACTTCGTGTTTCTGATCCTGTTCTCATTTATGGCCACCGACTTGGCCCGCGATTGTTCACATTCTAAATATGAGCGCCATGGTTCCCCTGCATCACAACGTGCCTTTACTTTCGCACCTCCTCTAACCTATACATGGGACATACCCGTATCCTCGCCTGCGACCCACAGTCTTACACGCCTTGAGACTGGAATGAATTTTTCGAGAAATTCCCAACTTTTATTTCGATAGCCAGAACATCAATTCTCAGTTTAATTGCTTTTCTTGAACTTGGCCGCTTAGATCTATCTTAATCTAATTTTCGCTTTTAAGTTCCTTTGGAAGACTCACATTTCGGTATATCCTGGCACTCGATGACAGGCTAGATGCGTAATATGGATGTGTGGCCAGAACCTGTGGTATGTTCTGTTTTTACAACAATTACCTATTAACTGGCCATAATTACACAGATAACGACTGCAACTCTTTCTCCTTTAATCAGTTATCAAATAGCTCCTAAATGGGTTCGCCAGACGGGAGATAATGGACATAAAATTCCACGCTTAATTAGCAGCGCATGAACTATTGCTAGCCTGTTTAAGTGACAAATCGATTTTCGGAGTCCGTCATATACACTTGATATGTTAGGTTTTAATTTAGGAACGCTTTGGGTGTTGCGAATTGTTGGAATCAGCTAGTTTAGTTGATTCGGTTCTTAGCACAATAACACGACAAGCAAAGTAAACAAATGATGCCTATGTAGGCAAGCTCGTCAGTAAGTCAACTGCTTCATTGCCACACTCAGTGTCTAATATATGTAGGTTAGGTCAGGATAAAACGGAGGCATGTTCTGTATAAGGTTATTATCTTCACGGCAAGCTTTACATGTGACCATAATCAGTTCTGCTCAGGGTTGTTAGTCGGTTGAGCGCTACAACGAATGTGTGATAGGTACAAACTCAATGGAATATCGCCTTTCGTCAGCAGATAAATACTGCGCTTAATTTGGAATAATTTATTTATTTTATTATTATTGATTTATACTTTGGAGAAAATAGTGTAGATTATTATTCAATATAACTATAACGGATTTATTATATTTGTGTCTAAAATATACTGGTTATATATATTGGAACATTTTACACGTGCTCATGTGCTACATGTAATATTCATACATTGTGTACAATGACATCTCGTTGTAGCAGTGATGAATTTAGCAGCAGTGGTGGCGGCGGCCGCACTGGCCGTGGGTGTAAACGGTAACATCGTTGGGAGCAAAAACTTTAGGACTGAGTTAAGACGGTTTTTAGACAATATTTCTGACACTGGTCCTCAAACCTTGGAACCCAAGCCTTGGTCCCCACTAGTCCCCAAAGCCTGGTCTCCACTAGTCCCCAAAGTCTGGTCCGTCGGTATTATGCCTGTATCAAAAATAAGCTGAAAAAGTTTATGCAATGTTTCTATAACTAATCTAAATTTTAATGCTTCATTTAGAATTTGGTCTGCACCGAATGCTTTACAACGCTTAGCTTTAATAACTATATTTTCAATGTCCTCGTAGGTTAGCGAAGAGTTTAAAAGAGGACAAGATTCATAAAGTGGGTCTAACATTCGATCTTCCAGAAAAATTTGGCTTTTTAACCTTCCTTAAAAATGTATCATCAAAATTCTCATTGCCACTATGAGGGTTATATATGTTTTTAAATGATGTGGCCCATAATTTCGTCAGGAATTTGTTTTTTTTAAGGGGACCAAGTCCTTTTATACTCTTCCAACGAGACTTTGGGCTATCGATACAAAGTGAATCTATTTGTAACATTAAGTCTTTTTTATATTTCCGTTCATAAAAACGTAAACGTCTATTGAATTTTTGTCGCGAATTTCTGAATACCGCGGCAAAACGCGTCTATTTTTGCACCTTTGTTTCTTACTGATACACATTTTTTCATTGGTGCACATTTCTTTCCATAAATCTGTTAATTCACTATTCCAAAATGGTTTTTGGAATTTAAATTTCTTTCGTACTCTAGAGGTACGTCCATAGCCTGGAAAAACAACGTTTAATTGCGAAATAATTGGGTCCGTCCATATTGAGTAAATGTGATCAATATTCGATTGTGTTTATCCAGTGGTCTCAATCAGCTGTGTAATATTCAACAGCCCCTGTTGAGCTAAATGTGATGTCATAAACACATCAGGTGTTAATTTAGTGGGATAAGTTTTGCGCTCGTCAACATGTTTTTTGTATGAAGACCTCGATTTAAAATTAAAATTGTACTCAAATACCAGTAAATTATGGCCCGAAACACGACTCTTATCACCAAGTAACCCATACAAATTGTTATCTTGAATTAATGAGGATTGAATAATAACTTGAACATTTTCGCAATGGCACAACTAACCAACAGGTACAAATGCATAGTCAACTACCGCTTTTCCATTTGAGCCGAAAGTAGTAAAATTATCGTGGGCTTTATCAAACCTCCCATTTAAAATATAGAATTGTGCATCATTCAAAAATTCCACAAAGGTACGGCAATGTTGATTAATTACTTCATCAAGAACATTTCTATCATAAATATTATCACATTCTTTGTTATATTCAACAAGATTCCCAATACGTGAGTTCACATCTCCACATATAATAATGTTACCATCAGTTGAGTGTAAATTTATTTTTTTCAATATATTTCAGTGAGTAAATGGGAGAAAAATGATTCAGCGTCCCTGGGAAATTTCAGGTGGCAGACAGCAAGACATGACTATAAGTTCAATTTCGTCGTACTTGGAACGAAATTTAACGGAAATTATACCATCACAGGTTCTATCCAATACCTCAATGTAAAACTGTTGACCAAACTCCTCTTTTACAAGAAGACCCACCCCACCCGGCCCCCTTATTACTTTTCGATATACATCACTTCTGTTGAACCCCTTCCAAATATATCCGCCTAACAACAAAGCATCAGTTCCCGATAAATGTTTTTCATTTACATTTAACCTTTTACCCAACGCAGACGATATCAAAATTTATTATTTTAAATACTAGTATATTTTTTAAAAAATTTTTCAAAAAATTTCAACAAAACCATATCATGTGACACCTCATTAGAACGAGCTCAATGAATTTAATTCTTTCAACGGCTCAATTTGCATATTACGCGGGCGGATGTGGGCGATTCGTCACAGTTTACTGACTTAATGAGCTCAGCTTTTAGGGCTCTATTTTTAACAGTCCAACCATTCTGGTTTATATGGCCTACTTTAACTTTATCACCCAAATATGAGTCAGCACCTACGTGCCTATAATTATGGTGTATTGTTCACATTTTTGAGCACGAATTCTAATATTTGACCCAGTTCCCATGAACAGATTTTAACCATTTGCAGAAAACTAGAGACCGCGGAAGCTCGATAAAAGTGGAGGGGCAGTACTTTTCAAGGCTACCATACTTCGGCCCAGTGGGAGTAAAGTTACTCTCGTATATCGGTAAATGTACAGTGACATACTATAGTCTGTCTCTCGTTTAGATGAGCATGCCGTGGTGTGGTAACTGTCCTGTCCATTTCTTTTACTTCAATCGGGGAGCGCGGTGGTTCAGTAGGTAGAGGTGCAGGCTGCAAGCCGAGAGGTCCTCGGTTCGAATCCCACCTGCGGCAACCGTATTGTGTCCTTGGGCACGACACTTCATCTCCATTGCCCGCATGGGGGCACGATGACGCCGTGCACTAAGGCGTACTGCACGTCGATGGTACGCATGTCTTCAACCAATCTAACCCTGCCTGTGCTGCAGTGCGGAGTTACGATGTTGTTTAGCTGGCAGCTGCTCGTCGTTGCTCGGTGGTTCTCTCAGGGTACTCCGACTTCCTCCACCCGTAAAACTGTCATGGTCATGGTTAGTCATTGTGCATAAATATGTGACCTTAAAACATTAAAAAATAATAAACAAATTTACTTCAATCATCTTCCAACCCGAAGCCTAGCCTTCGGGTCGGAAGATAGGTGAAGTACACAATTTAAAAAAGTAGGGGACATCCAAACTGATGTTGATATTTTCGGAAAATGGTATTGGATACGCGTGATTTGACATCAGTATGTTACCAAGTTTAGTGTCAGATCATGAATGTCACCGGCCCACGAAAACTTCGTGCAGGTTTTTCGCAGGAGCGCCGCGTTAATGTCTATTGGGTACGTTTTGAAATTTTCATTTGTACTGGACGGGCTTTTTGGGAGGTTTCATCGTTCTTTTCTTGGTATAAGCTTGTTCATCCATAGTTTGTGGTCGAACGGTTACTTTTGAGGTATGCGAAGACTGACAGGTGACGAACGTTTACGTGCCGTTGGAATGTTGGAAGCTGGCAACAGAAGACTGCAGTGGCTCAAATCCTCAATGTTACTCAATCCGAGATTAGCAGGTTGTGGTCACGCTAACGTCAGACCGGCAATGTTGGTGACAGACGTCGGTCAGGTCGTCGAATGGCGACAACTGCTAACCAGGATCGTTTCATCCGAACCACAGAATTACGTAACCGCCATCAAAGTGCCGCAGAAATTGGACAGTAGCTGCAGCGAGGGACAGATGTGCGAGTCAGTTCTCAGACGATCCGAAATCGCATACACAGTTGGAATTTGTGCGCTCGACGACCTCGAATAATTCCGTGTTACTGAACGTCACATCGCAGCATGGCTAATTGGTGTGCAGCACGACAGCGCTGGGACAATCGTCGGTGGAGCAACGTCATGTTTTCCGATGAATCGAAGTTCACTCTCGACTTCCACGACAGGTGAAACAGAGTGTGGCGGCGGCGGCGGCGGCGGCGTCGGAACGAACGATAAGATGCCATAACCGTTAGGCAGCACGATCGTTTTGGCGGTGGATCGGTTATGGTGTGGAGGCATAACCATGACAAGCAGAACAGCATTACATGTTATCCAAGGGCGTGTCACATGGCAGTACTACTGTGACAACATGTTAGCAGTTCATGTGTTGCCATTTGCTCGACGTCACGGCCGTCCATTCATTTTCCAAGATGACAATGCAAGAGCACACAGGGCCTGTGTCGCTACAGAGTTCCTCAAGGAGCAGAACATCACTATACTGTCTTGGCCAGCACTAAGTCCAGACCTTTCACCAATCGAGCACGTCTGGGATATGCTTGGCAGGTGGCCACGACAACGCCAACAGCCCCCTACTAATGTCCAGGAACTCGCCGCTGCACTGCCGGAAGAATGGAATAACATCAGTCAAGCTGATATTGGACGTTTGGTGAGGAGTATGCCACGTCGGATCCGCGCTTGTCTTGTGAACCGAGGAGGATTTACAAGGTATCGAGGTCTTGGACTGAATGTGGTAAATTCTGTGACTGACTGTCCATATCTTCTACAGCCCAGTGCGTGGAATGTGTGCTTGGCAGACACTCAACTATCGTTGAAATCATTCACCAGATGTCACAGTGCAATGCCTTTTTGATGAAAATATAAATATATTTCTTCATATATCTCACTTTTATCAAATATCCCCTACTTTTTTTGAATAGTATAGAAGAAACGCACCGAAGCGACCTAAAGTGGGATTGTTTTGCCAAATGTCCCTTCGATTTGCACATAATAAATTACAGGAATGCCTGTATATTGACACGTTTGCGTGCGCCCATTTTAAATCACTGTGTGACCGCGCAACATATGTGGGGAAAAACGTGGAAGTGCATGTGTCCTCTGTGCCCTCTGGTTCCGCCGCCTGTGCAGAAAACTCCTAATATCAAAATTTGTTGTTTTACTTTTTTTCCCCAATTCCAGCCAATTTTTAAAAAAAAAAATTCACAAAACCATATCATGTCACACCCCCTCTTTGGAACAAGCTCAACGAGTTCGTTCCAATGAGGCGCGGTAGGTCGTGGGGGCGGAGGGGGGGGGGTTCACATGGTATGGTTGTTGAATTATTAAAAATTCTGCTGCAGAATTTGTATTTTACTCGGCGGATGCAGCCTATTCGTTAGGCAAGAGTTAATCGCTCGCTAGGTGGAACCGTGACGCGCTGTTTTCTAGTGGTAAAAAGTAAAAATTGCAGGTAAGATGTCGCGCATGCGCGACAGCTCGCCTCATCACCGAAAGACTGGAGTGCCTCAATCCTCTAGCCTCAAGACTTGTAGAATTTACGAGCTTACCATTACAAATGTTTCGGTTTTGGAAAAATATACAATATAAATACCGAAATTACCCAGATCTAATCGGTTTATTACTGTTTTATAGTAAGAAAGTCTAGTGGTATTTCTTGGTTTCTGGTAACTTCCGTGTATTTCTGAACTAGTCTATCTCAGTGGTTCATACCATAACATGTTTTTTGAGTCTCTGATTTGGCAAATCATATCGAGACGATCAATCAGTAACTGATATTAAAATTTTCAGCCATAATTTGGCTATAAAATGTCAGTTTTCTATTGTTTCAGCCCCTCCCCCATCTCAATCTCGGCATCACAGCTTCAATTAGCTACGCTGAATAAGCCTATTGAATAGGTTAGTTGAGTTCCATCCCGTAAAAGGGAGTAGTATCGGGAGTTCACTTTGTAACTTACTAATTTGTCACAGGTCAAATTGGACCAACATGGAACTGGAGTATATCTTTGATGCATTCCTTTTCACTGCGTATGTGCCTGGTTTGTCCAAGTAAGGGAAATTGGTAATGCATCAAATTAACCCGTTCCATACCATGGGCTGGGATCTCATCAATAGAGCACTGGGAGCCGTGGTATTTAAGGTTATCATTCATCACATTCATTCTTTTATTTTGTGAATAAATTGAGTTTAACCATCTTCATATTTTTTGTTGTTCAGTATTGGTTTTTTGGTTCATAAATAAACCACGTGAAACTGATTTAATGCATTTTCATTTACCCCCCTTTTGATGACAAACCCCAAATCCTTCGATTCTGGTTCAAGGGAGTGAATTGTCATTTCTCTGACTTTTGACTTCCTGTTACAATGTTTGGCGACTGCCACTCCCTGTTATACAAACACTGATTATTCTACGGAAGTGAAGTATGAATTAGAATTCAAACATGGAGTGCATTTTCATTTTGCCAATAATTATATTTCAGCTCTCTTTGAGCAGAATGAAGCACAAAAGCAAATTTTAGCTAACGGACGTCTGTATATTGTTAATGTCCAATCATCACCTGGTGGCGTGATCAGAGTAATGCGGGTAAAACTCGAAACGCACTCACTAATTGCATCGCCTCGTGCCTACGCGTTGTGCATCATTGATATCCAGCCTTCTTAAGCGAAGCGGGCTGCATGAGTCGTATATCGTGCACACTTCCCCACACATTTGGGAGACATCAGTGAGGAACCTCGGAAAAAGTGACGTCCTCAGCCAAGTGACATAGGATGTCATATTGGTTGTGTCTGGCGGCCATTTTGTGATGCTAATGCGATGGTGACAAGCGGTGGGGTATAAGTGCTCATGAAAAGCGTGTGTTGCTATCGTGTCGCGTGTTTCTGTCGTCCATTTTATCGGATGATGCTCGGAATCTTGGTTCCTATGCAGTTGAGACGGTGGCGAATTTCTTCACGAGCCTGAGAGGGTGTTTAAGGGTCGTGTTTCATTGTCCAGTAGTGCCGTGGATGTATATTGTGCCGCTATTTGAAAAAGGCTGCCCATGTAGCAAGCACTTTTTCTGTTCATCCGCCCATTTAGCTGTCCATTCTGAAATAGCCCAACTCGTTTCTGGACAATAACTTCTGTATCGTTGATCGCACAATACCAATACCTCATATATAGGATGCACGTAAAGGAACGATGATCACGATTGCTCTGGGCGTCTGTAAATCAAATGCGAAGGTCACTGATACTTTGAATATATGTTTGGTTTCCGTGTGATAACTTTAGATAAGTTTCTGCATACGAAACTATAACTCCATACACAGATTGCCTATAGGGTGTCAATGTTTGGGGTTTCATTTGTTATCAAGAAGTTAAAGGTCAAGGTCACTGTTACTGTGAATAGAATTTTGCTCTCCGCGCAATAACGTTAGTTTCCTTACGCAAATGTAACTATAACCTCAAATATAGGGTGCATATAAGGTGTAGATTATTAGGATTGCATTTGAAGCCTATAAGAGAGGTTATGTTCACTATAACAATTACTGAACATAGGTTTTCGGTTTCCATGCAATAATTTTAGTTTCCCTTTGTGAACGAAACAATACCCTTAATACGCGAATTGCCTATAAGGTGCTAATGTTTGAGACTGCATTTGGGGGACCAAAAGGCCAAAGTTCAAGGTCACTTTTACCATAAATATGTTCTTGGCTTCCATGCAATAAGTTTAGTTCCATTTTGTGTTTTTTTGTGAAATATCTGTAATTTTCTATTTTGTTCGAAACAACATCTCCATATACTGGTTGCCTATTTGGTGTGTACGATTGAGATTGGGTCTAATGTCAATAGGTCGCATATCAAGATCACTGCAGCTTTAACCCTTTGAACCTTGGTGGTATCTTCCATCTCAATTCAATGGCAGCAATTGGAAGAGTTCATATTCATTATTTGGGGGTAAACCAATTAATATTTTCAACGTGCAGCCTCTGGGAAATATTTGCTTGGTCTCCTCTACATATTCACTAAGCAGCCAACCTACAGAATGCAATTATGACGTATCACGTTCGTGGGCCGGAAAAGGGTTAAATAGATTTTTGTTTTGCTTGAAATAAATTCCGTTTCCTTATGCGGACGAAGCGATGACATCAGACACAGATTGCCTATAAGGTGGCATTGACTGAGATTGCATTTTGAAACAATAGACCAAAGGTCTAGGTCACTGTAACTATAAATATATTTTTGTTCTCCTTGCAATAACTCTACCTTATTGTTTCGTAACTATAAATTCGTACGATAGTATAGCGGGGGTTCAAACCCACTCCGAGAGAGTTTCGTTCGGCACCAGCCGCCTAGCGAAACTATACTGAACAACACACACCACTCGGCCACCGACAGACCTCAAAAAGGAATGCTAGTTAAAGAAAAGACCAGTAGAGCGTCCTTGATTCAATGGCACGCAGAAATTTGAAAAAGAGAATTTCTCGCTGATTTCCTTGCAGTTTGCAGTACGTAGAATTGATGCAATTACTTAATAAATAACTTATAAATTCATATATTGCGACTTCGCCGTTTCTGCAGTTTGTTTTTGTTACTGTTGGCGTTTTGGACGGACTCACTAAGTCCTAATTTGGTAAAGAAGTTTGCAGAATTAATTTGCGATTATCGTTCGTGACTTGCATTTGCAGGCTTGATATCGAATATTCGTTCTGGCTCATTATTTTTACTATTCGTTTAGAAGTTACAATGTTGCGCGTGAATCATTCCAGGAAAAAGAAGTTTGGCCAAAATCTATCAGGTTAAAATTATTTAGATGATTCTTGATAGTTTATTCCTTTCTTACTCTTTTTTTTTGTTGAGATACAGTGTAGAGTGTAGGGCTGAACGGTATACCAATACACTGATACATATCGGTATTCAAACTAGTATCGATTGGATACCGGTGTAATTGCAGAAATATCGGTTTATCGTCTGTCTTTATTACCCACAATTCAATTTTCAAGATGTCCTGAGTTTTTTAACTGTAGTCCCGAACCAATAATATTATCCCTGTACCTAACGAATTGGCAGCATCCTCCCGAGTAATACACAAACTGCGCAGTTGAATAAATATTATTTTTCAAAAAAGTTCAACAAATCCATATCATGTGACCCCTCATTGGAACGAGCTTGATGTTTTGAAAAATTCGATAAAGTAATATTTAAAAAAATAAATTTTGATATCTTTCGCGTTGGGTAAAGGGTTATTCAAACTGTATCATCAAGGCATGTTGATTTGTTCCGATTGTGATGACTCAAGTCCCGATAATTCTGAACAGTCTTTCGATACACCGGTAAACCCCGATATTTTTTGAACACCGATACCGGTATTCAGTTTCGAATACCGTGCAGCCCTAGTAGAATGGAGACAGAGCTTGAGCAGTGTTATCAGAAAAGAACACAATGAAACTTTCTCCAGATAGATAGCTAGATAGATTGATACTTTATTTGCAGCGTCCACAAATAAATAAATAACAATTATAATATGAAATACATGACGCACTGAGAGGCGATGGCATAGTCAAATTGGCTGTCTTCCTGCCATGCCCACGGGAGAAAAAAAACGGTAACAACAAACTAGTCATCATACTTACAATAAACAATAATAAAAGAATACAATATTGTTGGAAAATAATAGAAAATCCTGACAGCAGATTGTTTTAAAGATCCCAAGAAGCACAACCCAAGTTTCAGCCAATGCACCACCGAGTCCAATATACAGGTCTAATGACTGAATATTCATTCAGTGAGTTAGGTACACGCTAAAAACTAAAGTGTTAAAAACTACACTTGAAGTGCTGTATTTAACATTTACTAAGTGCTGAACTAGCACTTTGTTCAAGTGTAGATATCCCAGAACTTGACAGGTGTTACAATAATACCACTTGACAAGTGTAATGTCGCGACACTTAAAAGGAAACAACGCAGATGACGCGGATCAGGCTCGAACTCTCGAGCCTGATCCGCGTCATCTGCGTTGTGTCCTTTTAATTATGTACCCACCAAGCGCAAATCAAATTATGGACGATTCTGGAAGAACCACCAATGCTGGACACATGGGAAGTGCCATCCATTCAAGTTTCAGATGTCTGACGATTGTAATGTCAAAGTGCTTAAAGCATTGCACTTTGAGTGTTAAAATCAAACCCTAAGAGTTAGGATGGGTTTAACACCTTGAAAGTGTCAGTTTTAACACTTTAGTTTTTAGTGTGTAGTGCTTGCCATCTGTGTTAAACGAGCTCAGTTTGCTGGCAAAATAGAGACCGGCGACCAAAGCCTGGGGTGGAAGTCTTCTAAAGTTGACATCAAGGGCAGAAATGATTCATAAAACTGAACTCCTTACTTATGTTGTCGTTACGATATAGCCATAAAAGTGAAAGTGAAAACATCAATACATGGACCAGTAAATATCAACAAACACTCTAACTCCTGAACAGAGAGTACGGTAGAAGTTGGCGTTGGGCATTCAAAATTAAGTCTGCAAATGCAAATCAACAACGTTATAGCTTCACTAATTCCTTTACTGGTAGAGTGCTGGAAGCCCTATTTTGGGCTTTACTAAAAGTGACAGGCAATAACTGTCTCTAGCTACATTCTGCCTGAGGAAGGCTTTATTGTCCCTGATATGAATCCGATTTTTTATACAATACCTTGCTCTCTGACATTTAATTGGATAGTGCCTATAAGGCACTATACAATTCAGTGGTGGTGCCAAGGGGAGGGGGGGGGCTACAGCCCCCTCGTCGGAGAGATAAAGCCCCCCCCCCCCCCCCTCCGTCGGAGATTTTTAGTCAGTCCGTCGGAGAGCCTCGTAAACCCGACTTCACGAGACATTTCCGACAATCGAATGTAGATATCTCGTCTTGTCAGTCTCGAACCCGTGCAGTACTGGAACTCTGAATAGCGATTCTCACGAAATTCCTTAATGTCGTTCGTCAAACTGGCTTTATAGATGAAATATTTCCCGACCTTATTATAATATGTTTACTTTAACCTTTTTCCCAACGTAACGGCCAAAACCGGCCAGCGCTATTCTCAAAAATCGCCAATTAATTTTCATTATTTTTTTTTTGTTTTTTGTCTCAAAAACATAGGTTATGACCCCGTCGAGCTCGTTCCAACGAGGGGTCATAACCTATGTTTTTGAGACAAAAAATGAAAAAAATAGTTATTCAAGAATTATTTTTGCAAGTGTCGTCTGCTTTTCAGGTTAGGTAAAGGGTTAAATAATTAACAGACATACTCAATTTGCTTCTATTTTGATTCTCCAATTTACCAATTTTCACTCATTTTCCTTCATTTGGGAGGTCAAATGTTATAGCTCCCCTGTCGGAATGGTCAGCCCCCCTGTCGGAAAGGTCAGCCCCCCCCCCCCCCCCCTGTCGAGAAATCCCTGGCGCCACCCCTGATCCAATTAAATGTAATAGAGCAGTATATGGTGAGCTTTGATTTGTTGTCAGAAAAAAAACTCAGCACTTTACCAGGTAAACCGTTTTACCTATAAAGACTTGGTGAGTTCATCCAAATCGACAACAATAACAAAATAAACTGCAGAAACAGGGAAGTCGCACTTAGGGCCCTGCGAATCGGGAAATTTATGTTCGAATCGAATCTCGAATCGAATCGGGACTGATGTCGACATCGAATCGAATCGAATCTCGAATCGAATCGAATCGAATCGGGATAAACTCGAGAAATAATTATAACTGGCATTATCTTGTGCAGAGATGTCCGGAAAGCACTGCGAGAAGAGATCGTTGACATAACTTGACAACTTGGCGTTGTTTTAATTTTCTTTCTCGTTGAATGGCCATCCAGATGTTCACTTGGCCCGACAATAAATTCAAGACATAAATATGGACAAATTAAGATGTTACTGCCCAGAGACATTTAAGACAAACCACTAAATTGAAACATGAGACTTAAAAGCACAAATGTAATACAAATGGCACATTAATTCCCATGGGTTGAAGTCAGCTACAGCCGCTAACTTCATGTACATTAGCATGCCTAAATACATTATTGTTATGTTTGGTTGTTTGTGTATTATCAGAATTTGGGTCTTGTAGATTTCGGTCCGTTCTCAACTCAGCAACACAGTATACATCAAAAGCAGCGAAGGCGTTAAACTGTGTTAGTTTCTGCATTAGTTAACTCGAATAGTGACGCAGTGCTCATTCGCACAAATTGCTTTTACTTCATTCCAACTTCCAAGTACCAACTCCGAACAATGCAAAGAAACTACAGAGGTTTCCCTCCCACAGTTTTCTAACATAATAATGGGAGCGCTCCAGGCGACATGTCTCAATTATTGTGTTAGAAGATTCCGGGACTGGGAGCAGGCCTTAGGCCCATAGCTGGATATTTCGGTTGTATAGATGGGCGTGAACAGGTTACAACTTGGACAGAGCCGCTGAGCAAACGGGATTCCGCGAATAACTCTCACAAGAATTCCTGGAAATCTATAAATAGCGAATTTGCGGTGTGTGGTTTTCTGGGAATCTGAAACTGAAAGTGAAACGACAGATTTTGCAATGAATTTGACTATTTTCCTGATAGAAACATTAAAACTAGAAGAGTTCGCTCCTTATTTCAACTGATGTCGACATTGTCGAACACTGATTCATTTTCTTCGAAGCTTCGTTTGACTAACGAAACGGCAAACTATTCGAGATCGATATTCGAATACCAAAGCGATGTCGACATCGAATCGAATACTCGAAGCTTCGCAGGGCCCTAGTCGCACTATACACATTTTTCCAATAATGTGTTAATGTTTGAGATAGCTCTTGGGGTCAGAAGTCCGAGGTCACTATAAAATTTTGGTTTCCGTGCAATATGTTTCTTGTGTAAATGGAACTACAACTTCGTATGCGGATTGCATGTAAGGTGTTGTTGACTGGACTGCACTTGAAGCCTATTTTTCATGGGTCAATGTCAATGTCAATATTACTCTTTATTGATTTTTGCATACCCAGCTTTGCACTGCAAGAGACTGGTTCAAGTGGTGAGTTATCTCCCATTATCGACTTTTAGAACCCATCAGCCAATAGCTTCACAGATAATCGCCAAGGTGTGAAAAAAATAATCAGATTATACAGAATTTTGGACATCAAAGGATAAAAGAGCTTGTGTCTGATAGATATTTCCACCAGGCAGTAGATGCAAGATCATATTTTTCGAATTGATGCGCTTCCCAGACATCTGTCAAACTAAACAACGTACATAGATGACCAAAAGTCGAGGGAAGCACTGTTTTTAAACATTTTTAGCATGATTGCACAGGAGAAACTAGCACATTCTGTAAGTGACGAAGAAACAAAACTCAGATGGTAAACTGTCACCATTCAACCAACAGTATAAGAAAAATGTATTGAATTTTCAGATTCCATGCGCTTCCATAATATAACTTTTGAACATTTTATCCAATCTTAGGAATTGTAAAACTTTCCCATCTCCGTTATGCTAATTTTCAATCCTCAAAACGACATTTTAAGGGGGAGATAACCAGACTGTTTATCCACTGAGCTGAAGGTAAAAGCTGGCCGTGGATTTCATGCGATAACTTTAATTTTCAGAGTCACCTCGTGTCGAAGAGTTTTATGGATGGAGGAAGCCGGGGTACTCGGAAATAACCACGGAGCAGCGGCGAGCAACTGTCAGACTCCCCAACGAACTAACTCCACACAAGCAGGGTTAGCATTGGTTGAAGACAAGTGCACCATCGACGTGCAGTACGCCTTAGTATACAGCGCCACCGCGCCCACACATGGGCAATCGGGATGAAGTGCCATGTCAAAGGACACAACGCAGTTACCTCTGGTGGGGATCGAACCGTGGACCTTTCGGTTTAAAGTGCAATGCGATAACATCTGAGCATAGAGCATAACTACACATGGCAGCAGGATAGTATAGTATGATATGCGGGCTTACATTGTTTGGTGATGAGCATTACCAATGACTAAACGTTAACCAAACGTGTCATGGACCAACCATACTATACTAACTATGAAGTATAGTCGGAGTGGACAAGTCGTAATCCACGAACGGGCAGTGATGTCGACGCATGCGTTTACCAGGTAACAAAAATCATCAGCAAAATTTTAATTAATGAAGCACCGGGTTGTACCCGGTGCTTCATTAATTAAATTTTTGATGATTATTCCTATAATTAGCGTTTTAATCTAATATTATTTCGTCTGTGAAATTTTTTTCCACCCGTGGAAAGTGACTACTCCACGACGGCGGTACTGTACTATCAAGTATACCTTTATCACCATCTTATCAAGTATTAAGTGCTGCTATGAAGATAGTATAATTTCAGACTTTATGCAGACTTGGGAAGCTAGCAAAAAACAAAAAAAAAAGAGTAGCTTGGCAGTCCATACTATACTCGCATACTATACAATCGAACACACACTTTAATATAAGGTGTCCCAGTGCTATTCTTACCCACATTAACCTGGAAGGGGGGGGGGGGGGCAGAATTTTAACTTGAACGGTCAACGGTTCGATCCTGACCAGCGATGACTGCGTTGTGTCCTTGGGCGAGACACTTAATGTCGATTTGTTTTTGTGGGGACACAGTGGCATCGTGTACTAAGACAAACTTCGCATCGACGGTGCACTTGTATTCAACCGCTGCTAAAACCTCTTATGCTGGGTTTGTAAGTTGGAAAGTCTGTCAGTCGCTCGCCGCTGCTTGGTGATTATCTCCGGATACTCCTTCTTCCACTTACACCCGTAAAACTGTTCGACACGATGTGGATCTAGCTGTGAAAAGTGTTGTCATCCCCCAATAACAACAAACAAATTCACTCGCGATTAACATAAGTCGGTCGTGTTTTCAATTTTTGACTCTCACGCCGAGCTCCGCATTTCAAATGAGAGTTGTTCCAGCATCGGCTATGTTTTGAAGAAATAAAAAAGTACATTTTATTCAAGAATTTATTTACAAGTGTGGTTACTAATCGTGTAAGGTACAGGGTGGATTTTCGTGTACCAATCTGTGAGGTGTGCATTGCAGAATACGCAAAGGGAAAGGGATACGATCGCCTCGCAACTCTACCCTTTCTTGGCACTCACTTCTGTATCCCAATTTGTATAGGTGTGAATCACTCTGACGTAAAGAGATACAATTGCCCACTTATAATCTTCCAAACACCCTCCCCCTCCCCCACCCCCGGTCGCCTATGATTTTGCATTTGCTATATTCATTTGTTCCAGACAATTTGAAATAACCCAAACTGCTTTTAACGGTCGTATTAAGCATTTATCGGGCATCGTTTTTTTTTTTTTTTGTTATATATTATCTGTTAGCTTTATCCAATATCTGTTGTGACATCCAAAGGATGATTACAGTCAATAAAACTTAATTTTAACACGGCAAATGAGTTTTATTCAGTTCTCGGAGTCCCAATTTTTTTTTATATATTTGGTTCCAAAACTAACCCTGTACCCGTTCGATAATTTGGAGAATAAAATCTCCAGAAAGGCGTCTCTTTTCAGATAATTTTTCAATTTTTGCTCTTATATTCTCAAACAGAAAACAAGCTATACATGCTTTTCACAGGTGGTTTCAGTGATCACGCACTCTAAAATCAGTTGGGTTAAAAATCAACCCAAAAAAACTGGGTTGAGTGAATATGAACCCAATTGGGTCCATATTGACTCGACCCAGTTGATTTAGGTTGATTTTTAACCCAGTTGATTTTCGAGTGCGAGTGCGGGAGAACAACTGTCTGCCCTCTTTTGGGATGCCAGTAGAAAAAGATTTCCTTTTTAAATTCCCAAAGAACCGCGTGGTCAGAAAAAAGACTTCAGGTATCATCATTAAGTTATTATCGGTCACATATGTCGCATATGTGAGCGCACGTATGCAGTATTTGGTCTCAATGTATTAGTGTAAGTACTTTTTTATTAACCGGGTAAGCCTAGGATTCCACAGAATCCCAAATTCCTAGTTCTAAGTATTTATTTTATAGTCTTTTGTCCTCCATCTTCTGTTGATCGTTCTCCCCTTCAACACGGAAGTGCCGCTTCAACAAAACTCACAACCAGCGTGCGAATGTTTCTGCAGTCCCGGTTATTTTATGGAAGAACGCCTTCCTACCAGTGACGCTTTCCTTGGGCGACGCAGAGAAACGCCGACCCCAACCTTTGTCTGAGCGAGGACGCCGTTTTCCTGCAATTTCAAAACCTGGAATGGCTTGATCTCTTGATAAACATAACGGGTCTTATTCTAACGGTAAAAAAGTGAAATTGAATTCTAAGGCTGCACAAGACCCCGCATGTGGAGTGGCCGTTACTAATAACGTGAATAAATGGGACTCCTCAAAAGTAGATGAATTTCGAAATAACGTTGATGCAAAAATGGTCGATTCTTTGCTAGAACGACTGGTGGCTCTGGAAACAAACGAAACTGTCACAAAACAGAATATAGATGATGTGAATAGCTGTTTATGCTCTATATACTTGATTGCGGCAAAAGAAACATTTGGTGTTAGGGAGAAAAATGATAAACCCCAAAAGAAAAAACATAAAATAAATAAACGAGCCTGGTTCACATATGATTGCCTTTCGGCCAGGAGAAATCTTAGGAAAGCGAGAAAAACTTATCAAAAGTCCCCCAACATTGAGAACAAAGCCCTTTTGTGTCGGCATAGATATATGTACAAAACAGCACTTAAAAGAAGTAAACTTCAATATATGACCACTTTTAAACAAAAAATTCGCACTTGTAAAAAAACATAGTAAAGAATTCTGGAAAATCATACAGTCTTTAAATGAACCCTCGAGACAAACCCCAAAACCCCCTTTGGAAGAATTTTATGAATATTATAAAAATAATGATAATGTTGACATAGATTCTACCCAAGATAAAACACGTGGTAATACGCCCCCAGTATCATCGCACCCCTCATTGGATACCTCCATGTTAAACGATAACATTTATGTAGAAGAAATAGAAAAGATTGTAAAAAAATTAAAAAATGGGAAAGCACCGGGAATTGACAGCATAGTAAATGAATATATCAAGACAACTTTTGACCTGTTTAAAGATATATATACAAAACTCGTTAATATCATACTCAAGAGTGGATGCCTCCCAACGGCGTGGACTGTCGGTACTATCAAACCAATATATAAAAATAAAGGCTCCCCCCTCGATGTAGATAACTATAGAAAAATTACTTTGGTCAGTAACATTTCCAAAATGTTTATAAGCCTTTTGAGTGAACGTATTTCAACCTTCCTGTGTGAAAATTCCTTACTGTCTGAGGTTCAGGCAGGGTTCAGAAAACGATATTCCACACTTGACCATATTTTCTCACTGAATATTACAAGGGAATTGATGAGAATGAATAAGAAGCCCCTCTACTGTGCATTTATAGATTTCTCCAAAGCGTTTGATACTGTTTGGCGCTCAGCTTTATGGTCAAAGCTGTCCCAAAATCACATAGATGGGAAAGTTTTTGATATAATTAAAAATATGTATAGCGATATTAAATCAACGGTGATGAAGGGAAATAAGATATCTGACTTTTTCTCCAGTAATGTTGGCCTAAGGCAAGGGGAAAATTTATCACCGATCCTCTTTTCGTTATACCTTAATGATTTAGAATCGTTCCTGTTCCGAAATGAGTGCTCTGATATCGAATTTGATAATTCTCTTAATAGTACAAATGATCACGAGGTATACCTACGTCTCCTTGTTCTATAATATGCTGACGATACAGTTCTTCTCTCGAGCTCAGGAAAAAAAATGCAAAAGCTACTAAATGTATTTGATGAATATTGTGTGAAATGGAAACTACATATTAACATTTCAAAGACTACGATAATAAAATTCGGGAGTAGAATAAGCCCACGTGATAACTTTTCTGAAGGTCGTATGCCTATAGAGGTGGTCAATAGCTATAAGTACCTGGGAACAACTTTTACAAAGACTGGGTCTTATAAAACAGAAAAAAATAATAGATGTAGGGAGGCAAAAAAGGCAATGTATGCATTGATAAACAAGATGAGAAATCATCAACTCCCAATCGATGTCGTCATAGAGGTATATAATAAATCCATTGTCCCAATTATGCTCTATGGATGTGAAATATGGGGGTACACAGACGTCTCTGGGTTACATAAGCTAGAACTTTGGTTCCTAAAATTCGTCATGAAACTAAAAAAATCCACGGGAAGTAGTTTGTTATATGGAGAACTTGGTTTAACCCCTATAGACACCACAATAAAAATAAGAAACTTAAACTTCTGGGCCAAACTTGTGTGTAGCAACGAATCAAAAATATCAAGGCTGCTCTACTTGTTAATATATGGCAAACATATTAATGGGGAATATACGAGCCCCTGGATACATTACATCTCTTCTCTGCTGAATAGTATAGGTTTCGGATATTTATGGTCAAATCAATTTATCCCTGACTGTAAATGGTTCGACTGCACAGTAAAGGTAAGATTATCCGATATGAATTTGCAAGTATGGAGGGCGACCCTGGATAACTCTATAAAATTTCAATTTTATGGATTAATTAAGCCTTACCCTGCGTTTGAAGATTACCTTATAAAACTACCACCTTCATTAGCTACCCCACTGCTCAAGTTCCGCATGCGAAACCACCACTTGCCCACAGAAGTAGGAAGTTGGACATCCATTGAAATGTCACAAAGAAAATGTAATCTTTGCGGTTCAGACATTGGTGATGAATTCCATTATATACTTGTCTGCGAAAAACTCAATCACCTCCGAGTAAAATATATAAGAGCCTACTACTCACGAAACCCAAATATATTTAAGCTTCAAGCATTATTTTCCAACACAAACAACAAGGTAATTAGAAATTTAGCCAAGTTTATCAAAGAATTTCAGACAATTCTGAAACCCCTTAGTGTCTAGTCAGCAGTTACCTACTTAAAGTTGTATAAATCTTATACGAAATATAACGGACAAAACTATTAGCACTATTTATGAAAGTTACCATTCGGATTGTATAACATCCTAGTTTTTTAGTCTCAAAATATGCGTGTGACCCCTCACTGGGGCGATCTCATCCAGCTCACTCCAGTGAGAGGCCATGGGCAGTGTTTCTGAGACGGGAAGTGGGGATCTCTGAACATTGAAATAATTAACTCAAAGATTTCTAATCTCATTGGAACTTCTCGAGGCTAACCTCAGGCTCCCAGCACAGAACACACTTTCAGACTTCTTCAACACCCAGAACTGATAAGTACAGTGCACCCCTAATTAGAAATTTAGACAAGTTTATCAAAGAATTTCAGACAATTCTGAAACCCCTTAGTGTCTAGTCAGCAGTTACCTATTTAAAGTTGTATAAATCTTATACGAAATATAACGGACAAAACTATTAGCACTATTTACGAAAGTTACCATTCGGAGTGTATAACATCCTAGCTTCTTAGTCTCAAAATATGCGTGTGACCCCTCACTGGGGCGAGCTCATCCAGCTCACTCCAGTGAGAGGCCATGGGCAGTGTTTCTGAGACAGGAAGTGGGGATCTCTGATCATTGAAATAATCAACTCAAAGATTTTTAATCTCATTGGAACTTCTCGAGGCTGACCTCAGGCTCCCAGTACAGAACATCCTTTCAGACCTCTTCAGCACCCTGAACTGACAAGTACAGTGCACCCCCTACCCTTGCATTTTCCCTGGTATTTATCAGACAACGCATTCAGAAATCTAATGTGGGCATTTGCTGGGAATGAGAGGTTTCTCTCTTACACCGCATATATGTGCAGTACCTCATCCAAAAAGGCTCTTATCATCGAATCTATAGGGGGGGGGGGGGGCGCTGTATAACTGTTGTTGATGTATTCATACCAACAAGTACATGGAAGAACACATTGTTTGACGTGAGGCACCATGACTATACTATGTGAATATCACTGTATTGTATACTCATGCATGTAAATGTAAGCATCGGTGTATATATGTCTATGCATTCCCCCCCCCCCACCCTTGTATTTTCCCTGGTATTTATCAGACAACGCATTCAGAAATCTAATGTGGGCATTTGTTGGGAATGAGAGGTTTCTCTCTGACACAGCATATATATGCGGTATCTCACCCAAAAAGGCTCTTATCATCGAATCTATGGGGGGGGGGGGGGGGCGCTGTATAACTGTTGTTGATGTACTCATACCAACAAGTACCTGGAAGAACAAATTGCTTGACGTGAGGCACCATGACTATACGTATGTGAATATCATTGTGTTGTGTGTGTCTGTGTATGTATGTATGTGTATGTGTGTATGTGTGCATGTGTATGTGTATATATGTGTATGTGTATGTATATGTACGGGTATACATATGCGTGTATACCCGTACATATCTAAGTTTATAATTAGTTACATCTACTATTATGTGTTGCGGATACAGGTCTGGAGAATATTGGAAGTTGGGATAGGGATGTGAATAGGCAATCCTGTAGCGACACTCGAATTAGAAATGTAATAGCTGCGGTTGAGAAGAATGGGGGTAAAGAATTGTAATAAAATAGTCTAATATATCTAAATGAGCCCCTAAAACTGTGACATCTAGTATTCTTGAGCACCTGTCCTTGTATCGCAGACCACATTTCCCAAACCCACCCCCACCCGCCCACCCACTTTTCGTCGGTAGGACTAGTGCCTTTGTTCACCTTAATAAATTCTTGAGGATTGTGTAGAATTCTTTCAAATAACTCTTTGTCAGGGGACACTCTTGGGACATACCTAACTTTCGTGAGTGCCGACTGTGATGCAAGGAGGGAACGTTCTTCGGGTAAATACTACTTGTGGTTTAAACGTAGGAACACACCCTGTAACCAGCTCTTCCAAGCCTAGATTACTATTAAAATTATCTTCATATTAGCATTATTTAGAATGGTTCCTTTCGTGTGCCTGTGATACTTTTTTATGTACTCAACCCTAGCCACCCAAGCCTAATATAATCTCACAGAGAAAACGTAAAATACTTTGAAGGCAATTTAAACTTAGTACACCATGACATGGACACCGGTCAAATCACGGGCATTTGCTGCTTACTTCTTTTTTGTATCGGCACATCCAACCCCTATCCCTACACCACTCCACCCACCAACTTTGTAATTTATTCTGTTAGAGAGAGAGAGAGAGAGAGAGAGAGAGAGAAGAGAGAGAGAGACTGTATTATTCTCACTTGTATATTTTATGACTACCACAGACATGTTTTTTAATTTATGTAATATACTTCATAGTGCTTTGAATACCTTATATAAGGTAAAAGGCAGAAATAAATAAATCACCTAAATAAATCACGAAAATCCCGCACAACCAGGCACAACGAGTACTTACTCGTCTTCCTCGCCGCCGCAATTTTAGCTGTGTAAAACTAGCGCCGTATCGCCCTGACCGAGACAGCAGTTCCCACTTGTTTTGAAGAGTTGTGGGTACTACATTTAAAGATTTCCCCGGAGGTGCACTCCGTAACCTCTGCAAGAGAGGGTTTTCCCGCTTGGGTTCACATCCAATGACGTGTCTAGCGCCGGACTTCGCTGCTCATTGAGCTCAAAGCGCATCTACACGTTTTGCCGACGCGGATAAGTCCCATCACACCTTATTTTTGGAAGGCTTCACGACTTCCAACTTTATTTGATTGCAACTGCTCTATCGTATCCGCAAAGACCCATGTCTGCGTCTGTTTATTTTCCAAAATGACTGGTACGCACGACGTCATGTATGTCTGAAACTTTATTTTACGACCACTTTGTCCGCGTGACTCACACATTTGATTTCCCAGATCATAATTACATTGGCTGTGGTCAAGAAATTGATCGAAAAATCGAAACAGTGCAGTTTATTCACTCAGAATCGCTCAAGAGACTCTTATAACCGAAGATAGATGTAGGACTGGAAAATGCGCCATGAAATGTTTAGTACCTGTCTGGCAATTAGTAAGTTGGAACTTCTTCGTGGAGTGAGGAGGATATCGAGTTTTTAACTCAAACCCAAGTGTTCAAATATACAACGGCGATAGCCGATAGCCATTTATTTGGGCATGTAAGACGCGCCACATCTGATGGAGAGCGAAAAGGGAGGGGGCATATTCAGTTTAAAGTGGGGAGATGTAACCCTGATTAACCCTTTACCCAACGTAACGACCAAAACCGGCCAGCGCTATTCTAAAAAATCGTCAGCTAATTTTCATTATTTTTCCATTTTTTTGTCGCAAAAGCATAGGTTATGACCCCTCATTGGATTGAGCTCGACGAGCTCGTTCCCATGAGGGGTCGTAACCTATGTTTTTGAGACAAACAATGAAAAAAATTAGTTGTTCAAGAATTTGTTTTTGCAAGTGTCGTCTGCTTTTCATGTTAGGTAAAAGGTTAACGGTCCTCTCACGTCTTTGAAAGTATATATAAACAAGTGAGATTTCTAGTACTCCTATTGGCAAGAGAACTGTCAAAAGTGGTGTGTGGGAAGAAGTAGAGAGTCTGTACGCAACCGCCGTAATGACCACTAGACAACTTGATTTCAGGAACGTTAGCGAAACTAATTGTAGATAGTACTGTTTTCCAACCATTTACTATTCAGGCTTGGCAATTTCAGGAGAGCGAATTTTTAGCTCTCCTTACTGCCCTCCTGAAAGAATTAAGGAGAGCGAAAAATTGCCCTCCTAAATATATTGGTCTGGGATGATTGAGATTACATGTATTATGCTCATATTAAATTTCTGTAGTAAAGCAAAAATGTAATTTAACTTTGAAGTCACATAACATCACGTAATTTCATTTTGAAAGTCGTTTAGTGGTAAAAGGTAATGGCTGCAACCATACCCAAACGCAGTTGCAATCATTTGAAGCAAAATGGGCCACAGCAATATTTTTTTTTCTGTCATTTTCAAGTTCAACAACTGACATCACAGTTTGAGGGGTAATTATTTAAGGAATATTGACACTATAATATCCTACCATTACTACTATCCTGTCACTTGAAGCACGTGCACCAGGATGTGACTGTAGATTCAAGCAGACCTGTTGTACATGAAAGTCATACGCCTGCCACTACCACCTTCAACCCCCCTTGGGGGTTGAAGGTGATAGTGGTAGGCGTATGACTTTCTTGGACAACAGGTCTGGGTACACACACAGGTCTTGTCAAGCATGTGTTCGGTTGTTGAGTGAGACATCTAGATGTCTAAGAGATTTCGCTTTACCTTAGTAAAGTTAATAAAATCACTGATGAGGTCTGTTGGTTTCAGTTTCAATGAGTTCGTTCAACTGGATACTTAAAATGCTGTGTAAAGCTAATTGCTCTCCTAAGCTGATTAAGGAGAGCGATTTTTTGCCCTCCTGCATTTTTCAGAATGCCAGGCCTGACTATTATCGTTTTTAAACTTGTAAAAACAATAATCACATTGTTTGTAAATTCCTATGTTTTCACCGGCCTAAACCACCACCGAAGCCAAGGAAAATGAATCAATTCTGCGAACGTCGTTTATAAAGCCCTGAGAGATACGATTCGAATGGGGTCTATTATTCGAAATCGAATCACACCACGAGTCGATTCAGAGGTGTCTTGACGATGATCGATTGGGGGCTGCAAACCCGAGTCGTTCCGACTGTGGTGACTCCAGTCTCCATTGATCAAGGCATTCCTCCATCGAAGCCATGCCTTGATGATGTAGTTGGAATATTACCCTGTAAGGATTAGGTTCCGCTCCACAGTTTTTCAGGCATTTCCAAAAATGGCACATAATACACTCTCTTCGAATGCGAATATTCTTTAACTTGTTTATCTACACCACAACATATATTGCACTTTCCAAATCTACTAAAAACATAGAAAAACTATCTGACAAAGTTGAAATGAACAAACTTAACGCAGACAATATCAAAATTTATTATTTTAAATATCATTTATTTTTTTTAAATTTTTCAAAAAATTTCAACAAAACCATATCATGTGACCCCTCATTGGAACGAGCTCACTGAGCTCGTTCCAATGAGGGGGTCACGTGATATGGTTTTGTTGAAATCTTTTTGAAAAAATTAATTTTTTCAGCTGCTCAATTTACATGATTACGGGGCGGAAGAGGGCGATTCGTTGGGTAAAGGGTTAATGGGGGTGAAATAATTTACTATCAAATTCAAGGCTTCAACCTGGAAAATTGCAAGAAAAAATGCGAAACCATTCAGTTTCAGCCACCCAGAAGAATTTTCCCACTACTCCCACTTACCTCCCCCATGAAACATATCACCTCCCACCCCACCCCAACCCCACCCCCGTTTGTAAAATCTGAAAAAAAATTGTCGTTTGCGTGTCTTTTTAGCCACATGCCTGGAAAGAGCTCAGTGCAAAAATGACATTTTGAAAATTAGTCAATTTTTCGAAGTCAGTGTTTCCCATAATTTCTCTGGTAATTTACCCCTGTCCATCAGACTCCAACTCTGTGACCAAAACTTCAAATTCGGATTGTTGTCCAACAAAATACCGTAATGCAATCATAACTGATACTAAAATTTACACACCAATTCCTCTGTCTTCTCCGGGTTGGTAAGAGACGTGAACTACCCGATAAAAAATTGTCCCTGTATCAGTATGCATCGCGTCTTCTGATTGGTCAACGTGACCGAAACAAATAGCCATTGTATCGGCTATCTTCAAACATGCGGGTGATAAAAGCGCGCGCCGTTGTTCCCCGTTTGTCACTCGAGAAACATCCAGGTGATAAAAATAACCTTTGACCCCGACTGGGTCACATCGATTGCAAAAACTCCTATCAGAACTGTTAAGTTATATCCAACTTATTGTCGTATTGTAGTGAATACTAATACAAATTAAAAAACATCGTTGCAGCCCTATGAGTAGAAGCACTCGTTGGCTGTCGTATTCGTCTATTCGATGAGAACTGAACAGACTGAATCGCGTTCGCAAATATACTTTTGCGCATTGCGGGGTGAGAACATCAAGGGGAGCAACTCATCTGTTTATCTTCGATATCGCTTGACAGAAACTGGCGGAATACAAATGTCAATCTCTCGCTTCGCTTGTCACCCCGAGAGAGACATCGTTCCCATAAATTGTAACGGGGTAAATGCCGGCCATAAAGTATTTTTTTCAATGAGGGGGGTCACAATTTCAGTGAGGGTTTTGGAGCCAAATTGAGGTAAAAGTAGGAAATCCACGGTGGGCAAAAATACGGGCACAGTCAGGGTAACTTTAAGACTTGGTGTCAACAACAAATTAACATTACCAGGGCATTAAATCTCTGCTCACTTCATAATTTATTTTGCGGTTTCCGATGGTCAGCATAGAAATGTATGCTAGTAATTCCACCTTCCTCTTTCAGAATTCAATGACTGCGGCTCAATTCAAAATCTTCAAGTTTAAACCGAAGTGGAGTCTGAAATTGTGAGACATCGTTCACGAAATTCAAAATGTCACCTTCCATGTTCCATGTCCAGCGTCGCTTCAAGTGAATATTTAAGCTATTCTCCCAAAGACATGAATAAAACACACAACACAACACATCTAACATGTGCTGAAGCTTGTTCCATGGAAATACAATATGGAAGGCTGAATTTACACAGTTTTGAAACTTTTTCAACGAATTCAAATTCACCAAAGTGAAAAACTTCTCCATGTGCGACCTGGTTTATAAACAACGATTCGGAAATATACTCGGTCTATTTATAGTTTTGCTGTGACGTTTGTTTCGCTGTCTGGTTCAAAACCTGAGGATCAGTGTGGGGTTTAAACTTCGTAGCCTGAGTCTTAATGTGGGATCATATTTTACATCTAGACATTATTTCTGTGTTAGGAGGCGGGACAAAATCGTTATCTCGGGTAACAGCCAGGGTACATGGAGATTTAATACCTGGATGTCACTTTTCAACCATTCGGCTTGCGCCTCATGGTTGAAAACCGACATCCAGGTATTATTAAATCTCCATGTGCCTTGGATGTTGCCCGAGATAACTTATAATAGACTTGGTATTCAAGTGACGTCACTTGAACACCTGTACTCACTAACCGTACCTGGGTCCGTGCGTTCTGTGGATTGGCGTGTAAGTTAGTTACTAACCTCGCTGTCGGTATTCATGAATTTGAACAACCTGCCAACGTGCTGTAACACCTCACCGCTTCGAATAACGGAAACACACCTTGTAAACCCCACTATGGCACGATTGTGCATTTGAAATCTTCACGAAAACGGTTATTTCATGTTGGACCTCCCGGAGATGACTGGTCGATAAACTCGATTTAGCCTGACTCTGATAGCTCAGCTCCCGACCGACAACATGTTCCAACTCCGCCATCGAGGCATGGAGATGAGGCCTGCCTTGATGATGTAGTTGGAATATTAGTCCGTTAAGATTATGTTTCAAAACGTAGGCCTAAAGTTCTTGGAATTTTTTTGCATTATTGCGAGTAGTAACCGCGACGAGTGGACTTTTCAGCTCATTTAATTAGCACGCACCGTTCTCAAAGTTGGCCGTGCTTGGCCCCAATAGCCCAAATTTGTTACTACAGACCCCAGTAAGTAAGGCCAACTGTGCGTGTGACATAAGTCGTAGCATCAGTTCTCTTCGCTTAGCCCATTACCCAACCCTATCAGCAGACGACAGTCCGAAACAAAATATTTCTGGAATGACTATACATTTTCATTTTTTGTTAACAAATAGCTTATGATCCCTCATGGGGACGAGCTGATTGAGCTCATTCCAATGAGGGGTCATAAGCTATCTCTTTAAGACAAAAAATGAAAATATTATTAAATTTGAATGGCGATTTTTGTGAATAGCGCTGGCCGTATCTGACCTTTACGTTGGTAAAGGGTTAATATAGTATATGGTTACTTGCAAGAGGGAACCGATTTCTAAGTCTACAATTCACACGAGCACGACCAGACTGGAAAGGTTATTGGGGGCACACCCCTACACCCCCATCATTTACGCCTCCGGTTTCATGTCAGGGCGACGTTATCATGTCTCATCAGCAAGGTTTCCGTTCGGCAGACATGGGATCCCATCAACGGCCCTGTTCCCCTCGCAGACTTTCCCCTACCCAAAAGGTACTCGTAAGGCACTCATCAAAGACACTCGTTAGGCTCGCATCAAAGGTAGCGTATTATAGGGAACAATGAACAGAAAAAATCAACCAGACGCAATTTTTTTACCAAGTAAGTTGCAATAACCTTGATTATAGAACTACAGGCTCTGGTGATGGGTTAGATGGCATACGCGCACGATTTGGGTTGGGGCTGATTGGTAAGTTTTGTGTACACTCTGAAGACAGCCATTTTAAAATGCACAAGGCATAGTTCCTCCACTTGGGCGTCTCAGGCGTGCAATTAAGACAAACGAAATCTTGAGGCCGGTAATGATGAACTCAAGGAACCCCTCCTCTGCGACCATGGTCGCCCCGTCGGATCCTTGGATTCCACATTACCGCCGTCAATATTGTTTTCCTAGTGGAAAGCCTGCATCAGTCATGGGGCTGCGGGTTAGTAGATCCTTCCGACAGTTATTTTATAAAAGTGGACCTCTGGATAGACAGGCCCTTGTCTGGCCCCACTAACAAAATTGCTTTTCTGCTGAATTATTCTTATGCGTTAATGGATCCATAACTTTGGGAGAGATACTGGTAAACGGATGCCCTCAACTGAGTAATCTATCTGGATTCAGTCTTGCAAGTGTCTCCTCCACTCCTCTCTCTCTCTCTCTCTCTCTCTCTCTCTCTCTCTCTCTCTCTCTCTCTCTCTCTCTCTCCAGTAACTTATGCCTTGCCTTTTAGGAAGGAAATCGTAACAACTGCACTTTGTTTTGAAGCACATGTCACGCTAATAAAGAACTACTTACATTCTAAAATACACAAGATTTTCTATCCAAAATTACAAAATTTAAAATATCAAAAAATGCGTTTTTGGCCCCTTGCGGTGTTAACTCTCTGTACATAAATATTGACTTAGACAAAGGAGTAGAATCTGTAAAACCTGCGTTCGGAAAATGTCCTGACACTCAACGCCCAGACGAACAGATTTTCGATCTATTGGAGTTCAGCCTGAAAGAAAATGATTTCGAATTCAATGGAGATATCTATTTACAAATCATGGGCCGCCCCATGGGTAAGAGATTTAGTTCAAATTTTGCAAGTATCTGCGTAGCTGAATGGGTGGAGGGGGTTTTAAGCAAACGTGTTAACTGTTAAGCAACCCCTTATTTACGTCCGATATTTGGATGACAGTTGTATTAATTGGGAACACCCAAGAGAAAAATTTGACCATTTTTTTTTAGAAATTTTGAACAGTCACGAACCTAACATCAAACTTAAAGCTACCATAAGTCAAGATTCTATTGATTTTCTAAATGTGATAGTCTACAAAGGCAAACAATTTCAATCCACCGGTTGACTTGGCTATAAAGTATTTTTCAATCCAACGTCAACTTTTACACACCAAATCATTTCATACACCCCATACTTTCAACGGCATCATAAAATCAGAGCTCATGCCGTTTCACCGCAATTCGAGTGATGCGATTAATTTCTACGAGGCCTGTTCTATTCTTTTTAGGTCGCTGAGATCAAGGGGATATTCCACACGCCTCCTTAGAAGTCTAAATTCTGAAACCTTTAGAAAACCGGAAAATCTTGGAAATATCAAAGATTTTGAACCATCAGCAATTGAAAACAACAAAGTCTTGCATATCAAAAGAGGGACAGTTCTGAGTTGTGACAAACCTCGCTGCAAATTACATACTTTTATTCCGGATAAACAAAGATGAATTTTCGTCGGAACAAACAAAAAATCACTACCAAATCGTTCCCTGAATTCCAATGTGTTCTATGTGCCTACTGGCACATAGAACACATTAGAACTCAGGGGACGAAATGCGCAGCCTCCTCCATTGTGATTTGCCCAATTTGGTTTATCTTATCACTTGTAATCGCTGTTGAAAGCAGTACGTTGGTGAAACTCAGAATCCATTCCGTGAACGAGCTGCACGGCACAAAATTGATATAAAACTTAATTATGATACTCCAGCAGCAGAACATTTCAATCTTCCTGGCCATTCATAAGAAAATTTCGAGATGCACCCGACTGAGCCACCGCCAATTAAAGAGACGGAGTCGGAAACAGACGATTACAGAAAACGAATAGAAGCTTTCTGGGTCGACTGCTTCAAACACTTTCGGAATAAATAAGTCTAGCATTCCATTCACTCTAATTCATAACATCGATAGTGTTGAAATTTCCAAAATACTAAAAGATGAATTTACTCTGGTGAATTCAAAATTGTCAGTTCCACTAAATCGTAGACCTATTTTCGCCTATATAGAAAAAATAGAAGCCCGCGTAATCTCCTCGTTAGGGCCAAACTTGAACCCACCAGGGATTAGAATAAATTTTAGTTTTTGCCAGTCAAGTTAACCATTTTCCTTTTCTCTCTTTCTTCAATTCGGCAAAACACTTTTCCAGGAAGCAAGTCTGGCCCATTTAAAATAAAACAAAAAATATAAAAAATAAAAAAACTTTCGGATGTTTGTGACGCGGTGGGGAGCCAAAATCCTTTGTAATTTGGTGCTGTCGATGCAGTTTCCGATCAGATGCCCAGCTTTTGACTGGGCACTGCCTGGACGGGAAGGGAGGGGTCGGTGGATTGGATATTTTGTCCTTCGGTTCATTGGTCTGAAAACACCATTATCAAGTGTCCAACACAAAGCAAAAAATGTTTTTCAGTAAACATCCGTACCAGTGCGTTTTTTTCAGTGTAAAATACCTACTTACTTACAGTGGTTTATGTGTTGGACTCCTGAATGCCAGGATAGGAGGGCCAGTGGGCATGCTCTCCTGGGAAAAAATTGAAAAATTGAAACTATTTGAGTGCCTCTGGGGTGTATTTCTAACATTATTTCCCGCTCTTTTCGTTCGATATTCTTGGTATTCTATGCATCGAAACTTGAGTTTGCATTCAACAACACTATCAATAAATGAAAGTGGCGGTTCAAACGGACACACAACAAGCCATATGCGGCAAGTGCTGCAATTTTCCATTCGTTTCTAAGTTATATGTAGTGACTTTTCAAATCATAATTCATATTTCGGTTTTATGGTCCGAAATTTACACTCAATGTTAGGCATGGATAGGTCGAGGTCCCGGAGAGAGGGTGGCTAGCTTCCCTGTTCACCCCTTCTAGAGCCGCCACTGCTATATACTTCTTTACACATTCTGAAGATTCAGAACACATTTGCTCTCTCCATTCTGGCGCGTGAAGGATATAACGGGGACTGGAACCAGTAACCATAAAAATCTACCTTCATACACTAAGAACCATCACTGTGACTCTCACGCTTTTCAGTTAACCTTTTACCTAACATGAAAAGCAGACGACTCTTGCAAAAACAATTCTTCAGCAACTAATTTTTTCATTTTTGGTCTCAAAAACATAGGTTATCACCCCTCATTGGAACGAGCTCGACGAGTTCGTTCCAATGAGGGGTCATAACGTATGTTTTTGAGACAAAAATAATGAAAATTATCTGGCGATTTTTGAGAATAGCGTTGGCCGGTTTTGACCGTTACGTTGGGTAAAGGGTTAAAAAATTGTCATTTTTACAAAATGGGTCTTAACACCTATCTCTCCGTGATAACTGAATGAGCCAGTATGATATTGTCTGTGGACTTCTGAACCAGTTTTCTGTTTAAACTAATATTAGATTCATAAACTCCCCCGCACTCAAAAAGGCTCTTAAGTGCGGCAAAGATTTAAACAATGTTATTCATGAATATTACCACATCGTAGAAATCTGAATGCTTAATTTAGTTGTGAATGCAAACAAAACAAATGAAACGATATCCGTCAGTATGCAATAAATGCCGTCGGACAATATTATTTTAGCACAAAACCAGTAATTTTCTTGAAGAAACTATAAGTTTGATGACTCTGCCCTCCCTCTTCAAAAATAACAAAACCCACCAATAATCATCTGCATTCAGTAATGTGTCAGTTAGACGATGTCCGTTAATCTGTTGAAAAAGTAACGCAATCAATACGTCGCAGTGTTGCCATACTAAACTTACCTCTCATTGTCTGAAGCATACACTAAGTAAATCACGCAGATCTGCCATGTATTCTGTAGGAAAAATCAAATCAAACTAGAGGAAGTGATTGTACCTTCGGAACAATACACAGGATTTTCCTTAGTGGTTTTACTCACTGTTCTACTCAGCAATTCCTAAGGGGGCGCGATGGCGAATAAAAATTTGTATTTTTTTCGGTTTCGTGAAATGTTTTGGCAGAAAGGTATTAACCAACTACCATTGTGTGCCCTTGATTAATAGAGAAGTGTTTTACAGTCATTCCTGTGAAAAGTTCAAGTCAATCGCCCCTTCCAGTCCAAAGATATCGGCTCCCGCACATTTGGGCGTTTTTGGGCGGTTTTGGCTGGAAAAACATTTTCCACAATATGCGGATAGTTTTTATTTATGAGAACTAATTAATCTAGACATAATAAAGTAAAAAAAAAAAACAAGAATTTTTTTTTCAATTTTTGGTCACAGTGTCCCGAAGCCATGTTTGACTGCTAGCAGAAGCCAAACGAAGAACAACGCCAATTCCAAAAGACGATAACTGTTCATGTACACTGTGAATTCAACATTTCTAACCTTAGAAGCTTTCAAATCATCCCCGTTGTTGAGTACTCAGACGGCAAAGTAGCCCGGTCGTAACAAAAATTTCCGACTTTTGGTCGAAAATTTATTAAGTCCGAAACAGACCGAAAATTTTCAGTGTAAAAAAAAAAAAAAATTTTCGTCTCAAAATTGAATGAAATGCACAAATTTTTTTCGATTTTTTGGCCGCCATTTTGGATTAACGAAAAATCGAAACGAAATTCTTTCGATTTTTCTGATAAAGCGGTATTCTGCCTTCAATCTGGATCCCTTTTAGAGGGCTCATTATATCTCGATATTTCAATCCAAAATGGCCGATTTTCGAGATAACTTTCCGTTTTGTGAAAAATTTTGGCCGAAAACATAAAAAATGGAAAAAAATACTGATTATGTTTGTTTTAGACAAGAGTAGTTCTGACAAGTCTGTCAAGAAATTAAGTCGATAGCTTTTTTCCTTCATGAGATATTGGCCTATAAAGGTTTGGGCGTTTTTGGGCGTTTTTGCCCAACAAGAAACATTTTGCCCCAAATACTGATGGTTTTATTTATTAGGACTCATGACCGTCATTGATAGTTTTTATTTATGAGAAATAATGAATCTCGACATAATAAAGTAAAAAAAACACAAGAAAAGTTTTTGCAATTTTTGGTCACAGTGTCCCGAAGCCATGTTTGACTGCTAGCAGAAGCCAAATTAAGAACAACTCCATTTCCAAAAGATGATAATTGTTCATGTACACTGTGACTTCAACATTTCTACCCTTAGAAGCTTTCAAATCGCACCCCCCCCCCCCCCTTGTTGAGTACTGTGACGGCAAAGTAGCTCGGTCGAAACAAAAATTAAATTTCCGACTTTTGGTCGAAAATTTGTCCAAACCGAAAATTTTTGTGGTGCAAAAATTTTTTTTTCGTCTCCAAATGGCCTGAAACGCATAAATAACCGAAAATAAAAATTCGATTTTTCGGCCGCCATTTTGGATTGTCGGAAATTCGAATCGAAATTTTTTCGATGGTGTTTACAATTCGGTGATACAGTCTTCATATCTAAGCCATTTTACATGGTTCAGCATATCCCTGTCCCGCGATTGAGTTAAAAAATGGTCAAATTTTGAAAAATTGTTTCGTTACGAAAAACGTTTTGGAAAAAAGGTGTTAACTAGATACATTTTTGTACCATATGCTGATAGAGGGGTGTATTGCTGACATGTCTGAGAAAATTTCAAGTCAATCGCCCTTTCCAGACCAAAGATATGAGCTGCCGAATATTTTTGTGTTTTTTGGCATAAAAGGTTAACAAAAACATTTTCAGAAAAATGGGAATATGACGATTAGTTACAACTTATGACCCTTTATGAGTACAGAAACTTAAAAAAAAATCGTTAAGAGTGTTTTCGAGAAATAGTGAAAATAAAAAGTGTGGAAAAATAATAATAATAATAATAAAAAAAAATAATCATTGCAATAACAAATAGATTTTCCCTTTAGGAAAATCCAAAAAATATAATATGTTATGAGAATGAAGAAACCCGTGAAAACACATTTGCGGTGGATGTGGTCTTACAATTGCCCAAATCTGTGTTTAGTTCTTTTTCGACACCATTTTTAAATGCTCATCGATTAGTGAAAAGGCATTACTTTAATCATAAACAAGTTTACATACTCTATTTCGAATATTTAAAATGAAACCCTTCAGCCAATCAAAATTGAAAAAAGATTGCAAATTCCAAAAATGGTGGCAGAGAAGAGACCTGCATATAGGTTATGGTGTAAGTCACATTAGACGGCTCTCGGCTCTAAAGATGAAAGGTATAGCGTACTGATAACAATATAAAATAAGGAACCTGGAGCTCAAAGAGAAATTTCGAAAGTGGTGGAAAGTTGTGAAAAAAAATAATTTTGTAAAATTTTCACAACTGCTGTAATGGTGTATATTTAAATGTTAAGGCTTTCAATCTGGTATGCATAAGTTTTTTAACCATTGAACTGGATGGCCACCGACAAAGAGAACACACAACACATAATTACTTGCTGAAGGAGATAAGTAATGGTCCAAATTTACTGATCAAAAGAGTTGTAGGATATACACAGAACGTCACGATGTGTGAATGCGTTCGCCAATACGGTCCGGGAGCAAGCGCGAAATGATAGATCGAGAGGCACGGCCTCTAGTTCTATCCTTCCGCGATTGGTTGAATGCCCTATTGACGAATGCATTCACACATCGTAGCGCTTTGTAATTATTAGACGCCCTTACAACATAGAATCCATTAATTTAAAAATTCGATCTTATTTGAAGAATTTGACAGTCCTAACGTCTGCTTGAAATAAAAACAAAAACAAAACTGAGGTGTCATTGGAAAACAAGTACACAAACATTGATACACAAACATTTAAAGACATAAGTTGCCTTTTTGGGGTTATATCGACTTTAAAGTCAGAACGTGAGTGTCATAAAATCACTCAGAATTTATAGAATAAGTTTAGTTTCGTTAAGTTTGGTGGTCTTGAACAAAAACCATTTTCCAGTTGACAGTTGACATTCGATTTACCTGCTGTCATCGCATCTTCCGAATTGATCTTGATCAGAACGCAGCATTTCAATTGGCTGAAAACAAATGGGCGGAGTTGAGTTTTTGATGGGTCCATGACTTCAGGTAGAAACACAGTCCGTTAATGGAAATCCACATGGAACACGTGTTCCGTACCCATTTGTAATATGGAGCAGGAGGTAAAGTAATACTGTAAAATTATGTAACATCCTTGACCATGAATGGGATCACATTTCAGGATGTAAGTACTCATATTTCATAATATAAGTCAGAGGTGTTTCGTGTGTTTACAAGTAAAAAGTGGACATATCCGAAACTGACTAAAATGTGTTTTTTAGATACTGACCGCTCGAGGATCGGGTGACACCACGGATGCTCTTCGGTGAATTTCTCCAAAACGATCATTCATTTGTATGAATAAGGTTCTTGATTGTTTCAATATTTTGTCATTTACACCTAAATATTTGGGGTTGTCCCAAAGTTTTTTTTTGTGTAGTGTGTAGTATGTATCTTGATGTAGAGAGTTTGACAACACACGGTTTATCTATTCAGGGAAAGAACGGAGTCAAGTATTTGTGCGCCACTTTCTATAATTTATTTTAATTTGTTGTTAACTCCTTCTGAATTATAATTTTGTCACAAAGTATATTTTATACAAATATCCAGAGAATACCCACGGTCAACTTTTAACTCTTTACCCAACGTAACGGCCAAAACCGGCCAGCGCTATTCACAAAAAACAAACGCCAACTAATTTTCATTATTTTTTCATTTTTGTCTCAAAAGCGTAGGTTTTGACCCCTCATTGGTACGATGTTTTTGAGACAAAAAGGGTTACAACTACATTAACCCTTTAATAACGTAACGACAAAAACCGGCCAGCGCTATTCTCAAACATCGCCAATTAATTTTCATTATTTTTTTCATTTTTTTCTCAAAAAGATAGGTTATGACCCCTCGTTGGAACTAGCTCGTTCCAACGAGGGGTCATAACCTATGTTTTTGAGACAAAAAATGAAAAAAATTAGTTATTCAAGAATTATTTTTGCAAGTGTCGTCTGCTTTTCAGGTTAGGTAAAGGGTTAAAAACGTACGTAAGTGATACTAAAAATAACAAAACCCGATGGACGTGACAACCATTACTTATTTCCAATTTTATCGGTTGGTAACGAATGTCGAATAAGGATCTGGAAATACGTAACGGTTGTCACGTCCCTAAAACCTGAACTCGAATTTTTTTTTTAATTGTGATGTGTAGTTCATCAAGTCAGGCGGAGGCTTGATGAGAGGATGCAATCACTGGATAAGAGTTGAAATGTCAGATAATGAACTAACAGTTGAACGATGGAATCTTGAGTCGATCCTTGCATTTTCAATTTATTGTTCTCACTGTCTAGCACATCAGGTATTTGTTAGCCCTGTAAGGCATACTCCAATTAAATCAACCAATCTCACCTCAATCTACCCAATCTGTTACGAATAACTGGAAGATTGTGATGTTGTCGTCCTGTCGGTAATAGTTCGTGACTCAAGGCCGGCCATGGCAGTCTGGTAGAATACAAGACGTTATGTCAACGGCTTCACAAAGCGAACAAGGATATTACCAATGTAGTAACCGTTGCATTGACAGTGTGTTGAGCGTTCAGTGAATAGTGGTGCAGCCTCATAACACAACATAACCACTGCTGTACTGGTTTTGTTTTTGCCGTTTTTTTTTAAAGATGAAGGATGTATTGCTACGTCTCAACGCATTATCATGTCTGTCAAACTGAAACATAACATGTCCCCAGTATCTGTTGTTCAAATGCTTTCGATGAATGCACTGCGTGAATGGAAGGAACATATTGAGCTGTTAAATGTGGAAGTACACGAGGTCGTTCGGCGCATTAATTCCATCTGAATGGTCGCTTCTGAATAGTCCTTCGGAATACGCGAAGACTATAGTTTCCTCTATAGCTTTCCTCGATCTGACCGGCCGTTTCATGATCACCGAGGGCCATATGTATGATAAAACGATATACCGCCACTGTGATTGATCGCCCTTTATCAACAATACGCCAGTCTTTCAGTATCTTTTCAACAGTCTGTTCACGTGTGACCGAGAGACACTGAGTGTGTGATTTAAACATTTCTACCCAGCCCCAATCTGCAGCACCCCAATTCCACTTAATGCAGCTATACCCAGGATGCGATGCGACGGTTGAAAATAAGTTATAAATAAAAATGTTCTTCCTAGTTTTCAAGCTTGATGAAGTGCAATGCCAAAAAACAAACACAAATAATAATTATACACAGACCTTCGGCAGTGTGTTACCTTTACACAATAATTTATATTAAGTTGTTATAACAAGATAGCTAAGTTGTTTTAACAAGATAGCTAAGTTGTTATAACAAGTTAGCTAAGTTTTTATAACAAGATAGTTAAGTTGTTCAAACAAGATAACAAAGTTATTATAACAAGATAACTGAGTTTTTATAACTAGATAGCAACAAATATAGTCAAGTTGTTTTAATAGGATAGCTAAGTTGTTATAACAAGATAGCTAAGTTGTTATTACAAGATAGCTTACTTGTCATTACAAGTTAGTAACAAAGTTAACTAAGTTGTTATAACATGAGAGCTAAGTTGTTTCAAAAAGATACATAAGTTGATATAACGCGATAGTTAAGTTGTTATAACAACTTAACACGTTTATTAGCAACCAGAGTTTCAACCAGTAACCATGGTAGTATATCATTTTGTGAGAGTTCCTCTTGTGGTGGACCTCAGGCAGAATCTCCTGGCGGAACCTAGTGGCAAATGCCGGGAGCAGGAGGACGTGAAAGGTTCATGATATTATAGAATTGGTAAGTATACTACATGGATGCTATAGTGTGCTAAGGTATGCAGAGTAATGTATGTGACATGGCTTTGGATATGTAGTATGGGGATGTGATAGTAAAATTACGGGGAAAATATTTCTTTGTGAAAGGGTTGGCATTGCCTATAATGTCAAGGCATCATTTTGTGCACGCGACCTCCTAACCACCACTACTTTATGGACCAGAGTCCCCAGAGGTACACATCGACCTCCAAATCGACCACTTCAGTTCCCAAGTCCTCAAATCACCACTATGTTCAGTCCACGAAGGGCCGGCCAACCACCGTCTTTAGTCCCCAACAGTTCCTTCCAAAATCACCACTGTCTTCAGTCTTGAGTCATATGACACAGGTTGTTCTCCCTTTGAACCCTCGTGGCATCTTCCATGTCAGTTCAATGGCAGCAACTGGAAGAATCCAGATTCATTATTTGGGGGTGGACTAATTAAAATTTTATACCTTAGCACACTATAATATTTTCGTTGAAAATATTAATTGGTCTACCCCACACATTCACGCAGCAGCTATCCTACTTAATGAAATTATGACGTGCCATGCTTCTGGGCCGGAAAAAGGGCCGCTGGGGTTCAAAGGGTTAAATGTGTGTTGAACCCCAAAAAAGAAACGTACAAATATTCTATCATATATCCATACTATATACCCAAAGCTGTACATTATCTCAACATAACGTACTACTAAGCTATCTTGTTATAACAACCTAGCTATCTTGTTTTATTATGCCTCACGTTTGTAACATCAGCCGTGATTGTTTATTTTGACACCTTCTAAAAGTCATAGTACTGGAGTCTTTGGACAAAACACGGGTACTATCGGAACGTTCTTCACTTCCATTAATCAGCGTCGATTACGCACGCGCTGTCTGGAATTTCTCAACACCAAACGCTGGTGTCGTGTCTGTTTAACTTTTTTCGTCAGCGACAGACACAAACTTACCTACAAATATGTCATCTTCGGTGGTTGTGTTTTCAACATTAACTGCAAACAATGAATTCAATAGAATCAGAAATAACAAAAACTCACGTGTTGTTCACCACTTCTAGTGAATCATGAATGTGACTTCAATCAATTATCATTTTGTATTTCCGCAAGTTCAGTAATACTAATAATACCATTAGTCCTCTACGAAATCACTGAGTCTCCGCCTTAAGTTCAAAATAAATTGTTTCCTCCAGCTAAATTATAACAACTGTCGTCGTCCAAGAAACATGAATTTATATTCCATCATACCACTTATCACACAATCATTAATAGTGAATTATAACATGAACAGCATAATGCAGTTTTGAACACTGACATTTGGTGATATAGAAACTCCCGTAGCGACGGCACTTGTATTTGTAACAAGTCATTTTCGAATTTGGTGATCTGAAAACTCCTAAATCGACGTCATTCGTTCGAATGACGTCACTAAAAACATGTATCTGGATTCGGCTACATTGTTACAAGACTGATGGCATGTTGCAGTTTACGCTTAACAATGAAAGCTATTTTTTGTTCGGCAAAATAAAATAATTATGACGTTTCTTTTCATGATCTATTTGTCGATAGTACCTGAGTTTGTCTGATTTCTGTTAAAAACCTTCAGCAGCTTCGCTGCTTCAGGTTTTATTTCAGAAATCACACAAACTCAGATACTATCGGCCGATAGAACATGAAAAGAAACGTTCTAATATTATAATAACAACTTAGCTATCTTGTAATAACAGCATAGCAATCTTGTCATAACAACTTCACTATCTTGTTATTAACAACTCAGCTATATTATTATAACAGTTTAACTATATTATTGCAATAACTTACCTATCTCATTAGGTACATATTTGGTGTATTTTTGCTCTATTGTTATAATAACATACCTATCTTGTTATCAATGTTGCCAGCTGCTATCATATCCAGGCAATGACATTGGAATGGTTGAACAGTATAGATAGTTCTAAAATTATATTAATTATAGCTAACAAACGTCTGAAATAATCATCAGAGTCCTTGCTTTTCTTATAATCTCAATACAGCTGAAAACAGTGCAAAATAGTGACAAAGATTTTAACACAAGCTCATGGTTTTCAGAAAAGATCAAGGGAGACCATTGAAAAGTACAACACAGCCGCCGCGGACTGGTCGTAACGCGTGGGCAGCGGGGACGTGGCTAGAGGTTTCCGATTGGGGGGGGGGGGGGGGGTGCAGGGTAGTAAATTTCCAACTATGGGGAGAGACCGGAGGGGGCCCTCCCGGTCTCTCCCCATAGTTAAAAATTTTCTACAGAGAAACATTTTGAAAATGAAACCATGAAAAGGGGCACAAAATTGATTCAAGTAACTGAAATGCCAACACATTTATGATAGAATTATCAGGTTATTATTATTTGGTATTATTCTGGGAATTGAATATGTGCTAAACAAATGCTCAAGCTCAGAACAACTTTGAGCAATTCACATTGTCCTAATATTAAATCAGATCTTATGCAGGAATGATCAATTTTCGAGGTTTCATCATTTTGTGAATGTGAATGATGGAAGTAACTCAGGATAACGATTTTACATGAAGTGATTTTCTTGAAGTGCAATTCGAGGATTTTTTTTATCACGGTAAGTAAACGTACTATACAATTCTCGTACCGATTGACATCATGCATACTTATGAAGCTCGGTATTGCGTACAATGTAGTTGTAAATTAGTAACAGCTGGAATTTTTGCCGATTTGAAACCGATTTGAAATTTCGGAAAGTAAAGGAGACATCAGCATCGCCAAAGGAGCTCTGAAATCCAGATAGATGGAATTTGCAACTACTCATGACTTGCCCTCCAAATTTCCAAGTATAGAAAAGTTTGGCCAGGATTGGGTGGAAGGGGCTGACACCCCCCCCCCCCCCCCCCCACACACACCCTCTGTCGCCACGTCCCTGGTGAGCAGTGATGTCCACGCATGCGTTTACGAGGTAATAAAAATCATCAAAAGCAAAATTTTAATTAATGAAGCACCGGGTTGTACCCGGTGCTTCTTTAATTAATTTTTTGATGATTATTCCTATAATTAGTGTTTGGAATCTAATATTCTTCCGCCTTTGGAAATATTGTCTACACGAAGAAAGTGACCAGTCCACGGCGGCTGTAATGTAGTCAAAATTCAACATCTACACTTACAGAAGACCAAACCCTACTCTAAAAAGTCAATAAGTCTTCGTAACTACACCATGTAGTATCTAGTACTGAAATGGTTAACCGGATAACCGGTTTGAAACCGGTTACCTACCTAAACGATTAAAAAAAACGTCAACCGGTTATCCGAAATATCGATAGTGATCGTCATTCCACAGTTAAAACGTGGTAAATTTGCCGCTTGACCTTTGGGATAGAATACACCTCGAAGCAGCGCTGTAAATATTGAGAAATAATCGACTTTGGCGTTCAAGACTTCGTTATTGCCGGCAATTTCCGTGAGTTCTGAGTAACCGCAGAAACTATTCCGTAGTATGTACACAAACGAACGTTGTCGACCACTCGACAACGTTCATTTGTATACACACTATGGAATAGTTTCGGAGAATACTTCTTTCCAATTCCTATAGTTTTGATCCCTGATTCGGTGAAATAATGGCAACGGTTAAGCGGATATTATCCGGTTATAGCTCTCGGTTAGTCGGTCGTGAAAATGAACTACATAGGGGTACAACAAGATCCTTTTCTTTAGACATGCTTTCTCGATTGAACTGTAATATTAATAAAGTCCAAAGATTGGAATATAAGTCAGTCGGGATTCCAGTTATAAAACTCTTTGAAATTTAACTGTGGATAAATAAAATATGCATGTATAGTATAGCCGCCGTGAACCCATCACTTTCCGCGGGTGGACAATATTTTCACAGACGCATTAATATTAGATTCCAAACACTAATTATAAAAATAATAATCATCAAAAATTTAATTAATAAAGCAGTGGGGACACAACCCGGTGCTTCAGTGATTAAAATTTTGCTTGTGATTTTTATTACCTGGTAAACGCATTCTTGGATATCACTGCCAACGCATGGATTACGACCAGTCCATGGCGCCTGTACTGTTGTGGTCATGCCGCAATAAAACACGTAGCATACCAGTAAACCAAATCGGTAATGTGTCCCCCCCCCCCCCCCCCCTCAACCTCAAATCTGGTAATATAGACCTCCATTTGTATGACCGGGGCGCGGTGGCTCAGTAGGTAGAGATGCAGGCTGCAACTGCGTGGTGTCCTTGGGCTAGACACTTCACTCCCATTGCCCACGTGGGGGCCACGGTGGCGTTGTGTACTAAGACCTACTGCACGACGGTGGTGTACTTGTCTCCAATCAATGCTAACCCTGCTTGTGTGGAGTTAGTATGTTGTGGAGCCTGACAATTGCTCGTCGTTGCTCGGTGGTTTTCCCCGGGTACTCCAGCTTCCTCCACTCGTAAAACTGTCCGACATGAGATGACCCTCGAAAAAGTTGTTAAACCCCAATAAGTAAATACATACATAAATAAATAAATACATTTGTATGACCGACCGTGTGATGACGTAAGTCCAAGTCTTGTAAGAAAGTACATGATTTCAAGCAAAAGATAATCAATATCTCATCCTTCAACCTGGATGAAAATGACCATACTGGAAACATAATGAGGGGGGGGGGGGGGGGTGCTCTCCATTAGCGGTGCCCTGCGTTTATCACTATGCAGCAACCACTTTTAATTTTAGATTCGAGGAAATTTGATCCCTAGTTATTGATGTTATTCACAAAACAATGTTTTTACATCAATGTTGACTGCTCATTGCAGCTTTTTCGTACAGAATACAGCAATAATACTCTCAAAACTTCAATTATGAGAAGAAACTCCGGTCGTTACATCTCCCTTCTGGGAGGTGTGACACGTCTAGAGGGTCCTAGTTACGATTACCAAACACTGACGTTCATGAAACAAACTGGTGTCTTGAGAGAGTGTGAGAGAGATAGAGGGAGAGAGGAAAGAGCGAGGGAGAGAGTGAGAGAGTGAGAGAGAGAGAGCGAGAGAGAGAGAGGAGAGAGAGAGAGAGAGAGAGAGAGAGAGAGAGATGTCTGATCCCTATAGATAATCTGTCCACAAAATCAAAATGACTAATGGTACACTGCTGTGGCGACAGTGTTCTGGAGTGGCAGCACTGGCTCACGAACTGCCTCTCGTTTGGCACTGCAAATTCCCTGCTACTTTTTCGAGCCGGGACATCCACAACACTACCTTGCCAGTATCGCTTTTACCATCGTTCAGTCTCCCTCCACATTACCATCAGAGTAAAAAAGTGTCAAGTCATCCATTCTGAAATGACGGCTGCATCCCTGTTTCAAGTTGCAACAGATCTCAAGATCTCAAGTCTTGCGCGGTTAACGGCTTCTCGTTGAAGGCAAAACAACGACTTGTGTAGGCGGCTATATTGCGTTATCTGATTTCCGATAAAACAAAAACTCGTATGAATAATATTGAAAAAGTAAATATATCTGATAATAAGTCTGTGTTGAACGAAGTATTGACTTTCAATGAGAAATATTACTTGTGGATGTGAATGCGATGCCACACTTCAATCTAATATTGTTTATCAAGTTCACCCATTCATTGTGTGTTATCTCATAAACTCAGAAATCTGCACATTAGGTTATGAAGATAACCCTCTGTGCACACTCATATCTCTCCGACTGGGGCGCGGTGGCTCAGTAGGTAGAAGTACAGGCTGAAAGCCGAGAGGTCCTTGGTTCAAATCCCACCTGCGACAACCACGTTGTGTCCTTGGGCTAGACACTTTTCCCCCATTGCTCACGTAGGGGCACTTTGGCGTTGTGTACTAAGGCTTATTGCACGCCGATGGTGGTGCACTTGTCTTCAACCAATGCTAACCCTGCTTGTGTGGAGTTAGAATGTTGGGGTAGCTGACAATTGCTCGCCGTCGCTCGATGGTTCTCTCCGGGTTCTCCGGCTTCCTTCACCCGTAAAATTGTCGTGGTCATGAATAGCTATTGTGCAGAAATATGTGACGTTAAACACAAACAAATAAATAAATAATAAATATCTCTCCGACTCGACCGCTAAAGATATGTGTATTGTGCCAGTAATTCGTATTATGATCGCAGATGCTGTCCTTTTCTCCAGCGGAGCCAAGGGACTGTGGTGGGGGTTGACCCGCCCCACCTTTTTGACCAACAATGCTAAAAATATTTGAAAATAGTTAACAGTAGTAGGAGAGGTTTGGATAGGCCCAATTCAGACGGACCTACCCCCGGACCTATGAAGTGTTGTCAGGTGACTTAGTTACGTCATGTCTAGTTGTCTTGGTTTCCCGCGTGAGCGGCCATCTTGTCACGTCATCACCGGTGATACGTAGTGTCCATATGCATGCGCAACGCGTTTTGTTGCGCTGACACGTTTTCCCGTTGTCCATTTTGTTTACTGGAGGCGGTCGTCTTAGTTTCTATGGTGGCACGTGCCTGTTATGTGACCCAAAGGACTAAAATACGACGGGACTATGTTCTGAGGGCATGTTCGATTGAATAGGAGTAAACCAACCTAGACACGACACTTATCCCAAATCACCAAAAACACCCCTAATCACAGAAACGGACTCAGATTCCCCAAGAATCCTCTTTTTTGTTCAACAAGAAGGTGCGTACAACTGAACTAGCGGACATATAATTACCACAAACAACCCGACAATTTCCTCTAATCACCGAAACGGAGCGCAAAAACTCAGCAGCAGCTGGGTGTATATAAGGGACGACGCATGATTCAAAGTACCATTCGAGTTTGAGAAGGTAACATGAGACTTCATTTCCGAAACAGTAGATGACTTAATTTCACTTAAACATGGCTAATTGTAATGCCAAACTCTACAAAGATTATTACACGAAACAAGCTGAGAACGGTCTACCAGCTTTTTCTGGAGTTCAGATAGAGAGTGGTTATGGTTTGTGTAGTGGGAAGACTGCAGAACGTTGCGTTATCCTGATTGAAAACTACAACCATGATCGCGGGAACACAATTTGTGAAAAATGAGCAGCATTTGCCGAGGATGCCATCGTAGGGAAAATATGACACAAGCAGAGATCGAGAGATTCAAAGAGGCTGGTGTGGGTACTTTTAAGGAAGTGGTGGGTGGGTAGAAGTCATTCGACAGAAAGGGTATAAAAAGGCATATATCACGCGGAGTCAGCAAATCGAGAAAAGGAAAGCGAGGGGCGAAAACGCAAGTTGTTCTCGGTGCATGATGTCTCTCACCAACGAAAAATCTTGTGAGCGTGTCATTGACTTGACTTGTTTTCGATGCCACCAACGCGGACGAGTTTAGAACATGAGCAATGAGTGGAACACAGACCATTGACTACTATAGGAAACAGTAGACCGATATAGTTTAACACTGCGGGTTTGGGAGACGATTATTTGAATTTGGTATAGAGATATCTGTATGTTAAGACGGCGATTGTAGCTTCCAATGGGGCATCAATTGCACCCAGCGCCAGAGTGGGACCGGTTAATGTATGGATGCATTCCCTATTGTGTCAAATCGACATCATTTTGAAGGAGAAATTAGTGTTGCTTTTCAATAATACTTATCACTACAGGACCTATATAGAAACGTTGTTGACTTATGGGCCAGATGCCAATAAGTCACAATTGATTAATGCCTTGGTGCCGCTCACATGGAAAATCTGGCAAAAGAAAACAAGAGGTTTGTGATTAGAAAGACGTTCACAGAAAGAAGTACAGCTGTGGACAAAAATGGAAGATTACACTTGGATATGTTTTTGTTACCCGTTGAACAGAGTTAACGTCCATGTTAAAATGAACATATTTAAAGTCGCATTCGCCTTGATGGGTGATGCTGAAACCTACAACCTCAAAATTCTGGACGTAGCCATGCTTGCGCGTAAAGACAGGCCTCATTCGTTCGTGAAAATGGCACCAAAAAAAAAAAAAAAACATTGGCAAAAGCATCAGCAAAATATCCCATCGATCGCGTGGAAACGAAAGTGTTTTCGGTGCCAAAAGGAAATGATCATAACACAAGAAAATTTATTTTTGGGACACCTACCGAAACACATCGTGGTGGGAAGGGTAGACAACTAAAGAAAACTTTCAATAGAAGTTTTGCAAAGAAACTTCGACATAAATTACTTCTCTTTGTATGTGAATGGACATCAGATTCCTGTCAGACCTCTACAACCTCGATTCGATCAGTAAAACTTGGCCAGATGTTATGTGACCCTGTCCAAAAGACTGGGAAAATATACGAGAATGGAAGAAACTACATCAATTCAATATTATCCCTCCACCGAAATCCATCTCGTGCAGTAAAAAATGACAGTTCGAACACGTATGCTGTTCTGTATTTATTGCACGCCTACAGTTTACTAAAAAATAGTGCATATCAAAGTATCGCGTTGGAAAATTGTTTGGATGAAGCAGGGAGTAGCTAGAGATTTCCGATGGGGGTTGTAGGATAGTGAATTTCCAACTAGAGGGAAGGACCGGGAGGGGATACCCCCTCCCGGTCCCTCCCTCTAGTTGAAATTTCACTTTCGAGAAAAATTTTGAAATTGGAGGCATGAAAGGGGGCATAACATTCCAGTAACTAAATTGCCAACACATTTATGAAAGAATTATCAGGTTATTATTATTATTTGGTATTATTCTGGGAATTGAATATGTGCTAAATAAATATGCTCAAGCTGAGAACTTTGAGCAATTCACATTCTCCTAACATTAAATCAGATCTTATGCAGGAATGATCAGTTTTCGATGCTTCATCATTTTATAACTGTGAATGGTGGAATTAACTCAGGATAACGATTTTACATGACGCGATTTTCTTGAAGTACATTTCGAGGATTTTCTTTATCACGATAAGTAAACGTACTATAGAAATGAAATCTCGTATCGACTGACATGCATACCCATGAAGCTCATACTGCGAACACTGTAGTTGTAAATACTAACAGCTGGAATTTTTGCCGATTTGAAACCGAGTTGGATTTTTGGGAATTAAAGGAAACATCAGCATCACCAAAGAAGCTCTAAGTTCCAGATAGATGGAATTTCCATCTACTCATGACTTGCCCTCCGAATTTCCAACTACAGGAAATTGTGGCCAGGATTTGAGGGGGGGGGGGGGTGATACCCGTAGCCCCCCCCCCCCCCCCCCCCCCCCCGTCGACACGTCCCTGGGATGAAGTGTCCATGTCGCGTGGTCGGAGATAGGGCATATTTTTCAATTAACTGTTTTTAAAAACTGTGCCCCAATTTGCGCTATTTGGAGACCTTTTGGAGCTTGAAGAGGACGTCAGTTTTCAGCAAGCGTGGTTTGTCTCTGCAATTTCAAAAGTTCACACCCCATGCAGGTTGTTGAAATCAGGATTTTTCGGTGGCGTAGGAATTTGGGTGAGGCTCTCGCATGGCTATGTCACCGATTTTGTGTACAGAGATGCAGAGGAGGTGAGCAGGCCTGAACTTTTGCCAAATCTAGGGAAGCCGTAGTAGCCTGTACCAGGAGAGCTTTCTACACTTAAGTCCGTTATTAATAAGGGAATTGAAGATTCAAGGATAGCTATTACAGATCTTATGGAGAGTAATTACGACTCTCCTTAAATTAATTTTGCAGGAGCCATGGAGGGCGGGAGCTATAGCTTTTCTCAAAAGACCAGGCCTGTGTGAAAGAGGAATGTATAGGTACAACCTAGGACTGAAAGCGCATAGGCACGGCGCGATGCAGGGTGCGTGTGTGTGTGTTGGGGTGGGGTGGTGGTGTCCATCCACCATGATTTCCAATAATTAGGAACTTTAAGCCTCAGACCACGAAAAGTTAGAAATATCATGTCCTATAAGATAGATTTCGTGACATTTATCTGTATCTGTGGCCGTTTGTAAGATTCATTTTAGTGAATTTTGTACCACACTTTTTTGTGATTTTTCTAACCGGGGTCAATAATGCGTCCGGTGAGTGCAACAAGGCGCCACCTGCAATGCTAAAGTATCGTAGTTGGCGCCTTGTCGCATTCAAGTGACGATTTCAAATTATAGAACCCGAAGATCATATATTTTGAACACAAGAGTTAACCCTTTGAACCCAAGTGGTATCTTCCATGTCAAAACACGGACAGCAGCTGGAAGAGTCCATATTTATTATTTGGGGTTAGACCCATTAATATTTTCAACATGCAGCCCTAAGGCTACACGTTGGAAATATTGATTTGTCTCCTTCCCCCCCCCCCCCCAAAAAAAAATGATATAGCGGCCATCCTACGTAATGAAATTATGACGTATATTGTTCCTGGATCGGAAAAGTGGCCATGTTGAAACGGTTAAGGTACATTCAGATTTCTCCAGCAGTTGGAAATTAACAGGGAGTAATTGTAAAACTCTCACTCGGGGCGGGATGGTTATATAAAAACTGGGTGTCTGTTCGACAGCCGAAGAATTGATTTTAAAGGTGGATATTTAAAGGGGGTCATATACCCCTGAAACAAGACCCCAAGTCGCGTATCGATCCAGGTATCGCCATGTGAAAGGTATTTGAAATCGATTGCTGCTGATTTGTAACGCATCTGAATGACGTTATGGTGTGAATGAAATGCTTCAACACGAAAAAGTACTTATGTACCGATAAAATCGGTCGATAACGAATATCGAATAAGAAACTGGGAACAGGTAATGGGGTTGTCACGTCCGTACACAAGAGAGTAAATAGGCCGCCGTTGGTGATATTTTTTCTTTAAAAACATCAGGTTCATACATTTAACCCTTTACCTAACATGAAAAGCAGACGACACTTGAAAAAAAAATTCTTGCATTACTAATTTTTTTCAGTTTTTTGATTCAAAAAATATGTTATGACACCTCATTGGAACGAGCTCGAAAATTAATTGGCGATTTTTGAGAATAGTGCTGGCCGGTTTTTGGTCGTTACGTTGGGTATTGGGTTAATTAAAGTTTAGTTTAATCGTGGTACTTATACAGAACACAACTCAAGTAGAGTTTGGGCTACTTACAAAAAATGCTATTCCGATTTTATTATTTTTTAAAATATGTTTTGCCTCCACAACATAGCTCATGACCCCTCTTTGGAGTGAACTCCAACTCGATCCAATTAGTGTTCATGAGCTTTGTTTTGGAGGCGAAAATGAAATTTTTTAGTCATTCAAGAATATTTTTTCCCAGTGTCGTCTGCCATCAGGTCAGGTGAACAATTAAAATGTATGCATACAGTACGTGGAGAGTGGATTGTAACTAAATCACGCGGGGAGTGGAGTTATCACACAAAGTATCACTTTCAAATTTTGTACATGTGGACAAAAAACACAAGCAATGTTTCAGCCAATGGACCTCCGGGTATAACCCGGAGGTGCATTGGCTAGAACTTGGCTTGTTCTTGTGATACTTTGAAACAAATTTGAAATTATTACTTGGGTGGAATCGCCACTCCCCGGGTGATTTAGTGATAATACACTCTCCACGTACTGTATATTCGCAGTGTACATGTATTTGAAGTCTGTCCAAAAAGTTTCAAATATCATTTTAAATGACGATAACCCTTTTTTGCTTAGTGCTCATAAAAAAGATTAGGGTCGGGCATGAAAATTTGGATCTATCCGCAAATTTAAACCATTTAATTTTTTTTCAGCCCAAGATACCACTAGACGAGTAAATAAATATATGAGCTGACCCCCCAAAAATTGCTAGAAAGGATTTTTTTTTTTTTTCATCTGGTAATGGTTTAGGACAGTGTGAGAAAAAAAGTCTATCAAAATCTTCCACCAGGAAGTGGCGAAAATCCAAGATGGCCGCCAAGATGGCCGACGCATTACAATATCTAATATATCTGTTTCAATTTTTACCATTAAATGACGAACTCCGTCTCAAAACCCATGCTTTATCGGGATAGAACAATTAGGAATCACCACTTTCATATGCCAAAATACCAATAACAGGTAAAAACTGGGAACACAATCAACAAAATGGCTTCCAGTACCACCCAAGATGGCTACCAAAACTACCACAATGTCGAATAACCCTAATAGATGTTATAAAAGTGGACACACACATTTATTCTTGTATAGAGTGGAACTGAGATAACGGAATAGAATGTATAATTACTATATCACTTGTACAATAGGTGAACCAATGATTCCCCAAACGTGCTACCGGGGAAAGACTGGTGACCACCTAGTTTATGCCCCCCCCCCCCCTTTCATGGCGCTGCACTAATTTTCCCCTCTGTTTCCCCCAGTCGTCTGGATAAAACCGACAGGAAAACTAATGCAGCAACCTTAATATGATTCTGGAGACAGTTTGAAAGTTGAGGTCTAGTTAAATGTTCCTATTCTATTGGCACACATAGCATAATTATTATTATTCCGATGGAGTGATGTATTCTGATTTTGAATCCCCCCCCCTTCCCCCCCACACACACTTACAGGTCGCCGCATTGGTCTTTTTGCCGGTTTTCACCGGATAACTGAGTCCAGGGAAAATCGACCAAAAAACTAATGCAGTGACCTGAAAAGGGGTACCTATGTAGAATACGTGGGTGATGATAAAGTCTTACAAGAGCTCCAAAGGAATAGGAAATTCATTTACAGATGGTTCTCGTCTTCTCCGCCGATAAAACATTTGTTATGTGGGTTATTACATCCCTCAGTCTGGCAGTGTCCACATGCGGGTGTGCATGCAAGTCTGTATGATCTACAGGTACATCTTGGTGTCTTGCAGCCAACACAACTACAGTGTACGATTTTGAGAAGTTCATCAGGCGCAACACTGAGATCAGACATTTTGGGAATCATTTCATTTCCTTGAACTTCCCACCCCCAATCAAGAGCATCCATTTATGCATCCTTCCCCACCCACACCATGATCTGATAATAAACCCGGAGGGAATGGAATCTTGTTGATGAGTCAGTTGGGGTAGATGTTCCGATGCCACAAAAGAAGTTGATGATGCAATCTTCTTGGTGAGATGACTGTGGCGAAGATGTGTCATAGATTCACAATTATTTACACCAAAGATTGCAGCCACAGCCCTGATTCCCGTTTCTTCAGTAAATACTCTCTCTTGGTTTGGGATGAGAAATTGATCAGCACTACGGTTCAATACCTGGTTACCATTGACCAATTTATGGAATACTGATTTTTTCCCGACTCCAAAGATCCTTGACGTAGTATCGCATCCAGTGGATCCATGCAAGAATAATAATTTATTGCATAGATCATCGCCGAGGCCTCGTTTGAGTTTTTTCATAACATATGTTTTTGTTGATGCCTTGTCTGACAGGAAGAAGATATCTTCATATTTGTCGTTATAGTAATGAAGTAGCAGGATGAGTAAATCCGTGTCTTCGCCTATCAATGTTGTGGACTGGCACCTGGACGATTCAACAGCGGTTTTGGCGATATCCACATCTGTGTCTGCATTTGACTTAACCACATCACATCCCCTTACCGACAGCTTCTCACTAATAAGATTTATGAACTGCTGTTTGTTCTTGGCGTGAGAGAGGAAGTCTTCTTTCTTTCCGACGAAAGGTGTATCTGGTGTAAATCTAACCAATGATGGAGCTCTGTTGCCAATACGTCTTTGATGTGTGTTATCCTTTATTGAAGGTTTCCCATCATAGCCAACGAAGACCACGGTAGCAGAACCATAATGTCGAATCGTGAAATCAGCATACGATTCAGCGATCATGTCGTACGTTTCCCCTTTCTTCCAATGCACGCGGTGAAGAAGTGAGCCACCATCTAGGACGAAGTGTTCTGATTTTGGTGTTCCAGGTTAAGCTGGATCAGTTCTCTCATTTAAATAATGGGTGATGGCGTGTGCTAATTGAGGCTTATCAGGCTTACGTAGCAAATTCATCGATTCGAAAAGAACAGGTGGAAATGAACTCTGCTCATATCGTTTGAAATCCTGGGGCGAGAGCATACCTGATTTAGACACCACCAAGAACCGTTGGAATGGAAGAGCAGGGTCGATAAAACGTTCTGGACCAACTTTGATAGACAGTGTATCACCTAGTGTCTTTGCTTTATCCTTTCGTTTGAATGATATAGTGAATATCGGCTGCCCAACCATAGTTTCAATAAGTCCTTTCCCAACCCTATCCAGTTCATACATATTCACATCAGGATGAGTGACAAGTCCATTGACAACATTTCTCAAATATGAGTCATCAGAGAAATGGGGAGCAGCATTTCAATTTGTTCATTAGTTTTTCAAGGTCAGATAAATCTCTTCCTATCCTGGCTTCGGTTATGTCCTTGTGTTACGAATTCATACTGTATGATAGATCAGTGAACTCTTCCATTGAGTTGAAAAATTCAGCAGTGATTGATGTTGACATTGTCCACACTTATCTCTGTTCCTCTGTCATGCCACTCCCATGAGTAAGTCCACCAGATGTTTTAAGTGACCTCATTAGTGTTTGCTCAATCACAAGATCAGAGCTAAGACCTGCCCAGTAACGATCACTACGACGAATTATGTGGATCCCACTAGAGAATTTGTGGAAGACATCCGGGTGTGTGGTCTCCAGCTTATCCATGTTTTGCAGGTATAAGTAAGCAGACTTGAGGTAATTGTAATGACCTACCGCCGCGTATATGGGAAGACAATCAGAAAGAGCTTTCAGATGTAATGGCCATGATCCAATTCGATTCCCCATTATGAGTGTTCTGGCAACTGCTAACATCTCCTGGTAGTTAATCTAGAGCTTACTTGTCTTCGATCTCTCTTTGAGGCTGTTTTTTCGTTTATCCGATTCCATTTTTATCTTGAGAAGGATTTCAGATGCAGCATAGTCTTGGATGGAAGTCCGACCGGCCAATAAAGAAGAGTATATTTCCACAGAATCTTCCACCCGTGAAGCAAATTATGGATTTTCAGGCATCATACCAGACACAACCATGTTGTGGAGACATTTGTCGACAAGAAAGTGCCCTCTAATTGCTCTCTGAATCGACTTCCCTGATAGAATTTGTATAACAGCATTCTCCCCATAAATTTCTTGAAGGATTTCACTGAGACCCGTGCCATTCATGAGTGTCCCTATCGCACCAAACAAATTCACGAGCGAGTGAAAACATCCTAACAGTAGCACTGTCTTCTTTAGATAACTGTTGTGTGGTGCGTCTGTAATTATCTCGTTTGCCTTCCAGTACAAGGGTTGGCCGAACGCTATAAGTAGTGTGACACTGTATGTGTGAGCTTGGTGACCGAGAAAATCCAACGTTGATAAAATGCAAGACTTGTCTCCCGGGTACAAATCAATCATTGGTAGGTAAATAATGGATGATTTACTAGTATTTTCTTCTCTCTGGTAGATATCATCATTCCTTGCCAATTTGGTGTTGTTTGTTTGAAACTCAAAGAAAATTCCCACAAAACATCTATAGTTCTTTCATGTGCAGTTCGTTCCAACAGCCCTTCAAAGACCATCTCATGCCGTGCATGTTTAGCAAATTGATACTCTATGATGTTGATCTTCGTGTTTCCTTTGTGGTTCAGCTCCGAAATGCATCTTCTGGGAACAGGCTTATGAGTATTTCCACTTGGAGTTAGGGCGTTTCATCCCGTGAAATGTTCCTTTACCATCGATTGTGAGAATATTGTAATCTACACGGAAACATCTGATGGGCCACCTTTCTCACCAAGCATATCAAAAGCGCCAATATCAGCAGTATTCTTTTCGAACCCCAGGACTTCTTGGTAAGACGCAGAAAAACCTATTTGGGACAGAGTGTCTACTATAAAGCTGGAGCGATACAAATGATGTGCCTGTATGGCCAGCCCAATTTGTAATAGAGCAATCACGGCTCTCGGTCGCACTGCCTGGATGATAGCTTGTCCGATTCCAGCCACTTTTCTCTGTGTATCCTCCCCAACAAACATACACTCTAGCAGGTTATGCAAACTTTCAGGTAGATACTGTAATGAAGTTTCAAGGTTGAGAGAATCCACTGCTGGGTATGACTGATCATTCCCATGTACTCCAGTTTTGATGTCACTTTTGATGAGTCTTGCAGCGGCTTTTATAATTGCTCGTTTTTGTGATTCTTCGTCGCTCTCTTTAACAGTGTTGAAGTATGAGCGTAGAATCTGTGATGTTCTCTCTCTCTCATAGTAACAATGTCACTAAGGCCATCTCCTTCAGAAATGAATATAGAGCCTCCATATTGATCCTTCAGCTTCATTTTCAGGTACTGGTTACCATATTGATCTGAATCTCCAGCAACTAGGAATTCTTTCATTTTGCTTGAAAGATCTGAAATTATCAGTTGTTCTTCGCCGTTATCTTCGAGATACTCACACATTGTCAGAAAAGGTTGCCCCCGTTCTTCACATCGTGTTTTTGTCCCGTTCTCATGTAATTATATTCATTAATTCATCACCAATAATGCGTTCAATTAAGTTATTTCTGTAGAGTAGAGTTACGTCCCATTATTAACATATGGAGAGCAGAGCGTCAGAATTACGAAAAAATCCCGAGAACAGCGGTTCAAACATATAGCTATTTAACAATTTTCCCAGTGGTTGATTTTGGTAGACTTCCAGTATGTTATAATAGGGATATTGTACTTTAACAATCAATCAAAAAAAACCTTTTCTAGCAATTATTTTGGGGTTGGTTGGTTATTTTTCATATTTTTACTCGTCTACACTAGGAATGTTTTCACTTTCATTCTACATTCCAGTGAACAATGTGATATCGATTTTTTTTGATAATCAGCGAAGTTTTTTACGTGAATACTTGAATGGTGTCTTTTTTTGAAAACGTTCTTGAGGGTCTACGACAACATATTAGCATTATCACAACTTAAGAGTATACTAAAACTAACTGTTAATTGAAGATGGCATATGTTTTCATTATTGGAATTCACTCTATAAAAATGTCCACAGTCCAGTATGAGTATTTCCATTGGTCAGTGTATTACGCTATGCAACATGAAACCAACTGACCCTATACATTTTTAAAACCCTAGTCATTTTTACAGCCTCTGCAACATGTAACCAACTAACCCTATACATTTTAACAACCTTAGTCATTTTTACAGGCTATGCAATATGTAACCAACTAACCCTATACATTTTAACCCTTTACCTAACCTGAAAAGCAGACGACACTTGCAAAAATAATTCTTGAATAACTAATTTTTTTCATTTTTTGTCTCAAAAACATAGGTTATGACCCCTCGTTGGAACGAGCTCGACGAGCTCGTTCCAACGAGGGGTCATAACCTATGTTTTTGAGACAAAAAATGAAAAAAATAATGGAAATTAATTGGCGATTTTTGAGAATAGCGCTGGCCGGTTTTGGCCGTTACGTTAACAACCTTAGTCATTTTTACAGGATATGCAATATGTAACCAACTAACCCTATGCATTTTTACAGCCTTAGTCGGTGTATGTTTTCATGTAGTATGTGATATGGAACTCTATCAACTAATCCTGTGCAATGCCTATGGTTAGCCAGTGCGTGTTAGGTAACCAACTAACTCTGTGCAATGCACAGGGTTAGTCACTCTTTTCCTTCTGGTTACAATAAGATCATCTTTATTATGCGACTAACCTGTTGCGTTGCCCAGCCCCAGTGAGTGTACATTTCCATGTAGTGTGTGATATGGCTGTTACCATTTTTATAACCAGAATGTGTGACTAACCCTGTAAATTGCACAGGACTAGTCACACTTTCTGGTTATAAAAAAAAATCATTATTACCAACAAACCCTGTGCACTGTGCATCCTTAATGTAAATCGCATCTGTATAATCTTTAGCCAAAACTATCCAGTACTATTCTCAAAAAAGTTCGAACTCGGCTTATGACCCTTCATTGGAATAGATGGTGGAAAGGCTTTTTTTCAGTGAGTTACGAAAATGGAAACAAGTTCAGTTTTCAATAAATAGCTTGTTTAAACTGTTCTAACAACGCATTTAACCCTTTACCCAAAGTAACGACCAAAACCGGCCAGCGCTATTCTCAACAATCGCCAATTAATTTTCATCAAAAAAAAAAAATGGACGGACACTTAAGTTAACATGTTGCGACAGAAGTCGAATTTTCTGCAAAAAATAACTGAAATAGCAATTTCTGTGTGGTTAAGATCCCTTCGTTGGAATCTTGGAACATTTACGCAAGATGCCTGCTTAGATCGATACCAGATGTTCCATTAGCGTGCGGTTTTCAAGTATTTTGTCGGCCTAACATCCTAACTTCGAGGTATTTTGTTTTGAACTTTTAGTGAGATATCAGTGAGCTGTACTCAGTATCTGATTCTGTCAGACATCGATCAACTCTCCGAAGCTTGGGTTAACGGTAAATGGTTAAACATTAACAATGGAAGGGAAAAAGAATACGAAGTCCGCTAATCCAACAAAGAGACAGACAGAATTCGTCGATGATGAGTCAAAGTGGAGATGACGCGATTAACACCTCACTTGCCGAAATGGACGATGAGATTAACCACATTACCACGGCCCTGAAAGATGTTCCAAAACATGATGATGTTAGAACGATCGTTAACTCTGTAATTGATAGCAACATTAATATTCTCAAACTGGAAATAGAGACTCTTATTTCGTCAAAAGTCGCAAACTTGGAAAATAAAATAGAATCCCTCCAATTTGAGAACAACCAGTTAAAAGATGAACTTCAGAAATGCAGACACGACAACAGAGAGTTTGACAGGAAATTGAGGGGTATTGAAGAAAAAACAGACAATGCAATTAAGATGGCTAACCGGAATGAACAATATTCCAGAAGGCAAAACTTGAAAATTCTTGGACTTCATGAAAACACTGGTGAAACTCGGTCCAAAGTTATCTGCGACCTTGTGAATCCTACACTCAAAGACATGCAAGTTTCTGAAGCAGACATTATCGCTTCCCACAGGCTGCCGTCAAATCGCAGAGACTCACCCCGACCAATAATTGTAAAATTTCAAAGAAGAGAAATAAGAGACTCTGTTTTGATGAGCAGGAAAAGAATTGTAGAGACAATACAGAATAGAAATCCAGGCGACTCCCGAGTAAAAATCGCGGATGATGTGACAGCGCTGAACGCTGGGTTGATCAGTGGACTCTACCGGCACGATCAAATTGAAGCCGCTTATCATCGCAATGGTTCAGTATGGGGGAAACTTCGAAACGGGAAAAGACTCAAGTTTGACATTTTTGACGACATAGACGATATAATCAATAAGAATGTTCATAGCAGTTCTCAGCAGTAATCCAGTCACTGTATCTTGATGGTGACGTGACCAGCTCTTTTTAACCTTACGTATCAAAGCCGTCAAACCCAACGAGTAATATCCAGATCACAGTGGAAAGCGAAAAAAAAAAAAATGACATCGCAGTAGAAAATGTAGGAAAAATGCAGAATTTTTTTTTTTTTTTTGGGGGGGGGGGGGGTGCCTCGGTCATCAATAAGACTACTTTCGGCACCCACTCAAAAACGGTACATACTTGATAATATACTCCGTTTACAATTGATAATTTCCAGAAATAATTTGACTTGCATCGCGGGTAGGCAATGCTCGGCTGGAGGGTTGCATGCGTTGGCTCGGGGTGGAATGGGTCGGGTTGTTGCTGGATGTGATTGGTACCAACCCAATAACGGAATTGGTTTTTTTTTCACAGAGGGATTTTCTACTGCTGTCTTTCGGGAGTTTTTTGTTCAATATCATTAGTTACACGGTTTGTCGGTGGCCAAGTGTGGTGTGGTATATGTGGTATCGGTTAATTTCATATTGGACGAGAGCGAAGCTCGAGTCCAATATGGAATTGACTGACGCCATATGTGCCTTATAGGGCTGCCCACGAACTGTGTAACGAATATATCTTGCCGACTGCTGCATCGATGCACATAACTAGTAAAAACAGCGATCAAAATTAAATTAGAGAATTCGCCCAATGTGTTCACGTGTCTTTGCCTTTTTACTGTTTAGGGGAGAGTGCCTACAGGCACTCTCCCATAAATTGTATCAGGGCAAATTGGAACATAACAAACAGTTGCATTTCGAAGTTAACATGAAACACATCCACAGAATATTTTATATGCAGTCTGCATGTGACGTCTTTGAACCAATGAAATTCCCAGATACTTGTAGGAGGTAAGATATATATATATATATATATAAGCTTGTTTGTACATATATGGAATGTGGAGCGGCGATTCCGGAAGGATATTATGTCTATACATAATCTTTACACGACTTACACTCGCATATGCGCCTGCATACGTGAACGCATATGTGTATATAGATATATATATATATATAAATGAATATTTTTGTGTGGGGGCGTGTATGCGAGTGTGTGTTTGTCTAGGGCGACACCCTTTTATTTTTGATTTTTCGTGGAATCTGAAAGTTTAATGAAATACGTCTTGACTGCTGTTTGTCTTTGTTTTGTTTTGTTTTTGTTTTGTTTTTTTTTTTGTTTTTTTTTCACAGCTCACGAGCGGAACTGTTAAATTGTGACCACGGGCTTTAGAATGATAATCGGACGAATGCGAGACCCTTTTAGTGACAGAGTCTTTATAAACTAATTTGCAAAACAGCACAGGTCGCCAAAAGAAGTGCCGTCTTGCAGAGATGCGGTGTGTTTTTGAATGCATTTGCAACTCCATTTTCAGGCTGTGGCCCGCGGCATCTCATTTGGACAAGCACTTGTCCTTCTCCAACCAGAGGAGACCGGATTCGACTTTTTTGTGGGAGGGAGGCGAGTAATGCGAGAGAAAATTCCCCTTTTCTCGTTGGTTGGCGGTGGTGGGGGCTTTGCCTTATCGGCTGTCACTTCGGGGCGTAGGTGTGGTAACGAATCAGATCTCCATTTTCTCCTCTCATAAGCTTAGCATATTTCTCCTGAAGTACTTAATATGCCGGCTTTTCATTTGGAAACTTTTCACGCCACTTCGTAGGACTTCACGGTTGTGCGTTCTCTTCTTAGTCTGTTGGGAGGTTTGGTGGTGATTTGATGCAGAAGCTATGTCACGCAGCTGGGTTAAAATTTTACCGGGCTTCGCTTCAGATGTCTTGCTATTTTTGTCGTCTGCTCGGCCAGCCACACCAACACATCGAAATTGAGGGCACTTTAGATGTGGGTTGAGAAATAGGGGCAATTGGTATACAATTATTTTATCATGATTTCACAAATTTAGAGTTAATTACATCAGATGAACACGCATACTCACTCGCTCGGTCGCACAGCCGCCTCCTCTACGCACACGTATAGTAGTCGTGAGCCTTCCCGCCAATTCCTCTTCAGACGCTGCATCCCCTTCCCCATATAGCACACTAACTTGTTCACATCAGCGATCACACACACACACCCACCCACCCACCCACTCACCCACCCACAAACAAACACACCCACACCCATTCACACACACACACACCTACACCCACCCACCCATCCACCCACCCACCCACCCACCCACCCACCCACCCACCCACCCACCCACCCACCCACCCGCCCGCCCGCACGCACGCACGCACGCACGCACGCACGCACACATATACACTCACACACACAAATAAATACTCACTCAATTATATATACACAGTGTATAGAATAACCCTCACTCTACCACAGATTCCGTCTTATGTCACACTCCTAAAAAGAAGTTGCACAATACAAACAACAACTTTTGTGTTGTACATTTATGGTGCAGAAATTCGACTTTTGTAGAGGAACAGATAAGAAGCAAAATGAGTTCATTTTTGTTATTGTTTTTTGTTACCTTTTTTGTTACTGATAAAATTTTAAATTTCAGATCTAACAGATTTTCTAATGGCAACTTTGTACAGAAGAGCAATGTTTTTGTTAGGGGCAAACCCAGCAGATTCATAGGTCTTTCCATGTATTGTTCTGTACAGAAATGCAAATTTAAAAAAGGAAAAATGAATAATTCACAACATAGTAGCTACACATACACTTCTAGCTTTACCCATAACCTCATACAAAATGGCTAGCATAATAATAGGAAGCATGAACTGCCGTGGCTTATCTTCCGAATCTTATAAACGACGAGACATGTTTTCTCGATGCAGGGATAAATTTGACATAACTTTTCTGGTGGATACACATTCGAGCAAGAAAGTGGAAAACTGTTGGAGAAGTGAATGGGGTTATGAGGCTGTATTCTGTTCTCACTCAGGTTCAAGCAGAGACGTGGTTATACTTTTTAAAAATACCTTTGGGTTCACCATACACAAAAGTATTTTAGATGAGACTGGAAACTTTATTATTCTGGACGCTACCATCAAGGATCAAAGATGAACCCCTTCAGTTGTTTACGGTCCCAATGACGATAGACCACAATTCTATGATGAATTATTCTCTAAAATCGAAAGCATAGGTAATGATTCAATCATAATAGGAGGGGACTGGAACGTTCCCCAAGATTACGAAAAAGATACAATTAAATATAAGCAAAAAAAACAACCAAAAGGCAAATAAAAAAATAATGAACTTAATGGAAAAATTTGACTTACTTCAGATTAGTCTACTTTCTATTATCGTCAGACTTGCAACTCTTTTTTAAAAATGCAGAAATTCACACTAGATACCGCTCCGACCATAATCCAATAAGTATAAAACTGTCTTTTGATAACCAGCCCCGGGGAAAAGGCATTTGGAAGTTTAATAACAGCCTACTCAGTGACCCAGACTATGTAACTGCTATTAAACAAATTATTGCTGAAACAATAGACCAATATACAAATAATAATACAGGAAGTTATACTATAAATAACCAGCTTCTTTGGGAAACACTAAAGATTATGATCAGAGGGAAAAGTAGTGCATATGCCTCTTCTGTAAAACGTAAGGCGGACAAAAGGCAACAAGAAATAGAAGATCATTTAAAAGTTCTGAATACTAAACTCGACAGCGGGGATGAGTCAGTGTCAGAAGAAATGAGATCACTTGAAAACGAACTTAAAACCATTAGGGATAAAAAGCTTCAGGGAATAATAATGAGAACAAAATTAAAATGGAAAATAGAGGGGGGAAAATCGACCAAGTACTTCTGCAACTTGGAAAAAAGACATTATACAGAAAAAACTATCCCCAAGTTAGTAAAGGCTGCTGGATCGGAAATTACTGATATACACGAGATTCTAACCGAGCAAAAATCATTTTACGAAAATCTATATTCATCAAAACTATCTACTAATCAACCTCTTGATACAGATGATACTTTTTTTGACAAAAGTAACCCCTTCCTTAACTTTTTAAGCAATGACGAAAAAAATTCTCTCGAAGGGCCATTATCACTTTCGGAAGGCTTAAACGCCCTTAAAGCAATGCAAAACAATAAAACACCCGGTTCTGACGGCTTCACCGCCGAGTTCTATAAATTCTTTCGGAAAGACATTGGCATTTATCTTATAAACTCGTTAAATTGTGGTTATGAATTGGAACAACTTTCAATTACACAGAGACTCGGAATTATTACTTGTATACCAAAACAAAACAAACCTAGACAATACATAAAAACTGGCGCCCAATATCCCTAATTAATGTAGATACAAAAATAGGATCCGCAGCAATTGCAAACCGAGTAAAAACAGTTCTTCCCGATTTAATTTCAGACACCCAGCTCGGTTTTATGAAAGGTCGTTATATTGGGGAGTGCACTAGACTAACTTTCAATTTAATTGCTAAATGTGAGAAACTAGACATGCCAGGCATCCTAGTTCTTATAGATTTCGAAAAGGCCTTCGATTCCCTGGAATGGATCTTTATCCAAAAGACGATGGAATTTTTAAATTTTGGACCCTCTATGATAAGGTGGTTCCAAACCTTCTACAGCAATATTTCTAGCTGCGTACTTAATAATGGCCATTGTTCTGAAAGATTCAATATAGAACGAGGTGTAAGGCAAGGTGATCCCCTATCGCCCTATCTTTTTATTCTTAGCGTGGAAATTCTTAGCGCGTCTTTAAAATTTAACCCCAGTATAAATGGAATAAAGATAAAAAATTCTGAATACTTAATAAGTCAATACGCTGATGACTCCATTCTGTATTTAAGCGATGATGGATACTCTTCAGACAATGCCCTGAATATGGTTAAACAGTTCTCACTAATCTCTGGCTTAAAGGTTAATTTTGATAAAACGGAAGTTATATGGATAGGCTCCAAGCGGGGTTGTGGTGAAACACTATCAACAAGAGAACAAGTTGTCTGGAACCATTCCAGATCATTCAAAATTTTGGGGATTGAATTTAATCTATTTAGCGACAATTATATTCTAAATAATTATACTAACAAAATGCAGAAAATTGAAAAATTATTAAGTGATTGGTCATTTTGTAACTTAACAATAATCGGAAGAAATACTGTTATAAAAACTTTGGCTTTACCAATTCTGACACATTGTTTTATGGTTTTACCAGATCCACCAAAGGAGCTATTTAACAAAATTCAAACAATTTTTTATAATTTCTTGTGGTCCGGAAAAGTTGAAAAAATTAAACGTAAAACAATTACTGGCCTTTTTGAAAATGGTGTAATTAAATTTCCTCACGTTGAAACTTTTAGTCATGCTTTAAAAATGATTTGGATTAAGAAATTATTGGACTCCACCTCATTGACTGCATGGAAAACCCTTTTAATTGACGAGTTAGAAATGTTCGAAACTTACAAACTTTGGCACTTACATAAAGAAGGTTTAAAGGTAATTGGAAAACATGTGAACACTTTCTGGAAAGATATTCTTTTGGCCTGGGCTCTTCTTGACAATAACAGCATCACAACCCCAGCAGACATATTAGGTGAAACTATTTTCTTAAATAATCAAATACAAATTAACGGACAGCTTTTCTTCAATAAAACTTGGTGTAATAAAGGTATTTACTTTGTAAATGACCTAGTATCTGACAACAACGGCCTCCTAACCTTCTCTGACTTCTCCAACAAGTATAACATTAATACACCATTTACAGTTTTCCAGGGTATTATAAATGCATTACCCAAAGCTTGGAAAACGGCAACCAGATCCAATAAACCTTTGAATAATATTCAGCATAGAAACATCGAAACGTTCCAATCTACTAATAAAGTCTCCCGAACCTTTTATTTTAAATTTTTAGAACTGTACACAACACCTCCCATTCATATGCAGAATAAATGGAATGAGGTTTTGGATGTAAATCTGCACTCAGATGATTGGAATTTTGTATATAAAATCCCATTTTCAATAACGGGCGATATATATTTACAAAGTTTACATTTTAAAATTGTCCACCAAATATTATATACGAATTCAAAACTTTATAAATGCAAACTCTCTGAAACGCAACTATGTACTTTCTGTTGCAATACAAAGGAGTCAATACTTCACTTGTTCTTTGAATGTTCTGTTGTGAAAACAGTTCTTCTGAATTTTTGGGAACATTTGAAAGACAAGTGCGGCGTTGAGTTTCCCTTTACCCCAGAATACATCATTTTAGGCTACAGAAATATCCTTGCTCCACCCAATAACACAACAGACTTCTATATGTTGATCTACAGAAAGTTCGTTTATTCCTGCAAAGTGAAAAATAACTTACCAACATATACAGGATTTATTGAACAATTAAGAAACTACAGAAATCTAGAACTCATGTCCAAATATACATACTCGAATAAACGTAGAAAGGAAATAAACTTAAGGTGGGGTACAATCAGTTCATTGCTAACTGGTTAACACCTTTTGCCTTTTTCATATACTGTTTTGTCACAATAATCCTTTACCTAACCCAACATGTACGTAGATTAATATGTATATATGTATGTGTCACATCGATCCCATACCAAAACACAGACGGCAGCTTCCTGCAACAATGTGCAGCTACAAATGAAATGTCATATCACTATGAATGAAAATCAAACTTTGCTTGTTCTCTTTTTGTGTCATGTATGAAATCTCTTTGTAAAATTTCATGGAAACTATGCATTTGATTGTAATTGAAAACCTTAGATCTGAATAATAGAAAAAAAAAAAAAAATAAATAAATAATTTTCATCATCTTTTCATTTTTTACCTCAAAAATATAGGTTATGATACCTCTTTGGAACGCGCTCGTCGAGCTCGTTCCAACGAGGGTTCATAACCTATGTTTTTGGGACAAAAAATGAAAAAAAATTGTTATTGAAGAATTTTTTGTGCAAGTGTCGTCTGCTTTTCATGTTAGGTAAAGTGTTAAACTGTTATAACTACTATAACTTCCACTAAGTGTATACAGGCCTTGCATTTTTGTCGGGAGTGAGACTATTAGGCCCGGAGTTCATCCAGAAACTTTTTTGGCGGGACCTATCAGTTGACCAAATTATATTATTAGAAACTTTATAAATAACAGTAGTGCATCACGTATGAATCGTCCCCTATTATCCGGATTTTTGCCTGTGCAACTTTTTCCGCTGCAAAATGTCGACACCATACATCTAAAATGGTGTACGTACTGCATATATAGTATGCTATGGTATGTATAGTGAGATAGGTAAACACAAGGCTCTGGGTATAAAGTATGGGAGTGTGATGGAAAATTGATGGGAAAGATGAGTTTTCTTGAAAGTTTTTTTTCCGCGAAACGGTTGATGTTGCTATTGATGTCGTGACGTCATGATGCGCACGCGACGTCATAGAGACGTTGACCATTGTTGTTGTCCACTATACAATCTGGCATAACGTTGTTCGGATCAGAGGGTGTCGGACTTCTAGTAAGTGGGGGTGGGGTGATATCTTAGTAGTGGTATATATCCATGTAGGTATGCTATTAGCCCTTGAGCCTTCATATTATCCTATGTCTGCTATTGCTAGGCCAAGCATTATCGTGGGTATGGGGGTCATGTATGATCGGCCAGTGCGGTATTGCGAGATATCTTTGGTGGTTTAGATTGGCAGTATAGGATGAATGGTCTGTTGGCCTATTACCCCCTTAGTACTATTTACCTATCGAATCCTTTGTATTATCTTATGGCTGGTATTGGTAGTTCGTAATGCTAGGTCAGGCAATATTATAATCGTTTGTTTAGAACCGGGGCATAGGATGCATTGTATATACCACTGTAGGTCCCCTGTTAGTCATCGGTATTATTAACCAACCGATTGCTTTGTATTATTCTTTGACTGGTATAGGTAGTACGTTATGGCAGGTGAAGTGGTATTGTGGAGTGGGGGTGGGGGTAATGCCTGGCAGTAGAGAACGACAGTATAGTATGGACAATATATACCTCTATATACAAAGCCTACGTCGTATACTATCACACTAGACTACCGTGCATTACCCCCGCCCCCACCCCCCGTCAATAACGTCTGGTCTTACATACTACCTAGACCAGTCACATAAAGCATTAGGTCGATTAGTACTACCAATGGCTTTCGGGGGCCCACAGAGGTATATATCGTCCATACTATACTGCCGTTCTATACTGTCAGGCATTACCCCCACCCCCACTCCACAATACCACTTCACCTGCCATAACGTACCACCTATACCAGTCATAGAATAATACAAAGCAATCGGTTGGTTAATAATACCGAGGACTAACAGGGGACCTACAGCGGTATATACAATGCATCATATGCCCCAGTTCTAAACAAACGATTATAATATGGCCTGACCTAGCATTACGAACTACCAATACCAGGCATAAGATAATACAAAGGATTCGGTAGGTAAATAGTACTAAGGGGGGGGGGGGGGTGGTAATGGGCCAACAGACCATTCATCCTATACTGCCAATCTAAACCACCAAGGACTATCTTGCAATACCGCACTGGACGACCATACATGACCCCCATCCACACAATACAGCTTGACCTAGCAATAGCAGACATAGGATAATATGAAGGCTCAAGGGCTAATAGCATACCTACATGGATATATACCACTACTAAGTCCGACACCCCCTGACCCGAACAACGTTATGCCAGACTGCATAGTGGACAACAACATTATGATCAACGTCTCTATGACACCGCGTGCGCATCATGACGTCACGACGTCAATAGCAACGTCAACCGTTTCGCGAAAAAAAAACTTTCACGAAAACTCACCTTTGACATTAATTTTCAATCACACACCCATACTATATACCCAGAGCCCTGTGTTTACTTATATCACTATACATACCATAGCATACTATATTTGCAGTACGTAAACAATTTACTGGATCCAGATGTATGGTGTCGACATTTTACACCGGCAAAAGTTGCAGCGGCAAAATTCCTGTTCCTATGGGAATTTAACACTAGGTGCAAAGGCAAAAATCCGGGTAATAAGGGACGATTCATACGTGCTATACTACTAATAACCACATTTCTAGTGAATGGATCTTATACACGTGACTGGTACGCAGACATCCATGTTCGCCGTTTTTCCAGTGAATATCAACTTTCAAAATATAGCTTTTGGAAATCTCTTCTCTAGTTCTATATCAATCGACAAGCATGCGCAGTCAACCTGACTTCCGTCTCAAACGACAACAATGATGGAGTGGTTTGAAGCGACAGGACGTTTTGCTACAGTTTCCGGGGATAATTTTAACAAATTACTGTCTGAAAAAGACGCATTTAACACAAGAAGACTACTGAACATGCCGTTTTTGTTTTCGAGGCTTATTTGAAGGAGAAAAACTTAAGCAAGGATTTTAAGAAGTACGAAGCGGAAATGTTGGACGCCACATTGGCTACATTTTTCACGGAAGCTCGATCAGGAAAAGGTGAACTTTATAAAATGACAACCCTTACGTCCACACGTCATGGATAATTAAAAGTATTTCTGGTTGATATAATTGAACTTTTTATTGACAAATAGAAGATTGTTTTTTGAGCATGGGGTATATAATAACACAGTTATGGACTTTTGTGGTGGTAAATATGATTTGCTAGGAACCTAACACCTCGGTCAATATAAGTTTTTTAATTTCATATCACATCATATTCACCATCACAAAAGTCCATAATTGTATAATAACATAATATCATTAGGTTAAAAGAAAATGTTAAAGTAGGTCCCATTAATCCTCTTGAAGGACTTCTGGTGGGCCCCGATATTATTACAAAATGCCAGGCCTGCGTATCGATTGTGAAGTGGGTCGGTTTCAACAGACCGCACCGTTAATGTATTCAAGGTTCAGTTACGTGGTACATAATACTTTTAAGAGAGTATGGCTTCACTGGATGTAAAGTGCGGTGCCTATAGTATCAGCTGATTACAAGGCTATGGTTGTCTGATGTTAGCCGTGTAAGTTTTGTTAATGACTGGGAACATCGGTTTCACTGTATCCTAGATCCAATTCCCACTAGTATACTGAAATCGTCTTTACCTCAGCTGGTACCTACTATAACCCAAATCTCAAATATTTCACTCCTGTCCGGATCGGTACCTCCCGAGTTCAAACAAGCAGGTGTTACACCTCTGCTTTAGAAATCAAATCTAGATGAAAACACTCTCAAGAACTACAGACCAGTTTCTGACTTGCTATTTTTATCAAAAATCCTCGAGAAAACCGTTCTGGCTCAGCTAAGAGAGCAATTTACAATAAACTCTCTCCTTGACACATTTCATTCGGCTTACCGAAAGAACCACAACACTGAAAATGCTCTTTTACACATCACACATTCTTTACTTTGTCACGCTGATGAGGGCAGAGCGACTCTGTTGACTCTATTGGACCTATCAGCAGCATTTGACACGATTGATCATCAGATACTGCTCGAGAGACTCCAGACCACTTTTGGCATCACTGGTAATGCCCCCAAGTGGTTTTCATCATATCTGTCTGCGAGATATCAGAAAGCCAGCACAGACGGTCTGCTCTCCTCCCCACAGAAACCCAATTTAGGTGTCCCACAAGGCTCCGTTCTTGGCCATGTTCTCTTTACATTGTATAAACAACCGCTCTCACCAATAATTAGCCAAAATGGCTGTGACCATCATAGACACGCTGATGACACCCAACTCATTAAACCTTTAATACCCGACAATTTTGATGATTCAGTACAACCTGTCGAAAACTGCATCAAATCGGCTAAATAATGAATGATTAGAAAAATATTTAAATTATTTATTTATTCATTTATTTATTGATGTTTAAGGGCACATATTTATGCACAATGGCTAATCATGACCGTGACAGTTTTACGGGGGGAGGAAGCCGGAGTACCCGGAGAGAACCACCGAGCAACGACGAGCAGCTGCCAGCTCCCCAACATCGTAACTCTGCACTGCAGCACAGACAGGGTTAGATTGGTTGAAGACATGCGTACCATCGACGTGCAGTACGCCTTAGTACACGGCGTCATCGTGCCCCCACGCGGGCAATGGAGATGGAGTGTCTTGCCCAAGGACACAACGCGGTTGCCGCAGGTGGGATTCGAACCGAAGACCTCTCGGCTTGCAGCCTGCACCTCTACCAACTGAGCCACCGCGCTCCCAATATTTAAATTAAACGACGATAAGACAGAAGCCGCATTGGTCGACCCACACTCAAAAGTCACCCCATTCCTAAACTATCACCTGTCAGTTGGCAATTCAGTCATCCCTTTCAAGAACTGTGTTAAGAAACTCGGGGTCCACATTGCCTCCTGCTGAACAATGGGTTAGTAAGTTGGACATATTTGTCGTACGTCCTATCTAGAGCTTAGGGGAATTAGTGCCATTCGCCATCTTCTGACAAAAAAGGCTACTACACAACTTATCTGTTGTGTTGTTTTATCGCCACTTGATTACTGTAACTCTTTGTTAGATGGCTTGACATTGAAGCAGCTCAGCTTATTTCAAAATATTCAAAATCATGCAGCGAAGCTAATATTTCGTAAGCCCAAAAGGGACCATGCAACACCTCTGCTGATAAAAGCTCCACTGGCTCCCAGTTAAGGCTAGGATTGGTTTCAAAATCTCTCTTCTAGTATTTAAATACCTTAACCCTTTACCCAACGTAACGGCCAAAAACGGCCAGCGCTATTCTCAAATATCGCCAATTAATTTTCAGTATTTTTTCATTTTTTGTCTCAAAAACATAGGTTATGACCCCTCGTTGGAACGAGCTCGTTCCAATGAGGGGTCATAACCTATGTTTTTGAGACAAAAAATGAAAAAAATAGTTACTCAAGAATTTTTTTGGCGAGTGTCGTCTGCTTTTCGTGTTAGGTAAAGGGTTAATGAATCTCTCCCAGCTTATCTCTCTGCACACCTCAATGCAAACACACCAACACGCTCGCTATGCTCTAGTGCTGAAAACAGGGTCCTTATCAGAACTAAAATGAAGTTAATGTGCTGGGGACAACGGGCCTTCTGTTTTCAGGCACCCAAAATCTGGAACAGTCTACCGTTCCACATTCGACACCGCACATTTGTTCAAGGTTTCAAAAAGAGCCTTAAAACATTCCTATTCATAGATTCAATGAGTACCTATTGGGAAATACCCGCAAGCTTTCTTTCTTGTTCAGTCTTTCTTTTCAGTCGCGAAGCTCATAGCTTATTTTGTTAAGCGCTTTGAGCCTACTGTACGTGGAGAGTGGATTGTAACTAAATCACCCGGGGAGTGGAGTTATCACCCAAAGTATCACATTCAAATTCTGTATATGTGGACAAAAACACAAGCAATGTTTACCCGGAGGTCCATTGGCTGGAACTTTGCTTGTGCTTGCAATGCTTTGCAACAAATTTGCAATTATTGCTTGGGGGGAATCTCCACTCTGCGGGTGATTTAGTGATAATACACTCTCCACGTACTGTACATATTTCAGTGGGGATAGAGTGTTATAGAAATGCGATTATTATTATTATTATTATTATTATTATTATTATTATTATTATTATTATTATTATTATTATTATTATTATTATTATTATTATTCATTCCGCGGCCGAATCTCTCGAGGCACCAGTCTAATTCTGTAAGGAATGTGACGCTGATATGAACTAGAACCACTTTAGCCCTTGAATAGTCCATTGCCTATGCTGCAAGCCGAGAGGTCTTCGGTTCGAATCCCACCTGCGGCAACCGCGTTGTGTCCTTGGGCAAGATACTTTACCCCCATTGCCCACGTGGGGGCACGGTGACGCTGTGTACTAAGGCGTACTGCACGTCGATGGTGCACCTGTCTTCAACCAATGCTAACCCTGCTTGTGTGGAGTTAGTATGTTGGGGAGCTAACAGTTGCTCGCCGTTGCTCGGTGGTTCTCTCCGGGTACTCCGGCTTCCTCCACCCGTAAAGCTGTCACGGTCATGGTTAGTCATTGTGCAGAAATATGTGACCTTAAACACCAATAAATAAATAATAATACTCGTTTGCGGTATTTTCGTTGGTCGCTTTTTGATTTACTGAAATATTCCAGAGGATTGAAGCCAAAAGTACCACAGATATTTTTTTTAAATCAACGGCTGATCTGTTTCTCAATCGAGAACTGATCTAACCTAATCTTTGATAACATTACATATAATATATATCCATAGTAGCTTGGTGTACCAAATGTTCACCACGAGTGGTGAACATTTGGTACACCGAACTACTTTGAGCATATTTTATTTATACCACGGTCGTCAGAATATTAAGAGTTTAAATGTTAAATGATACAATATTCAATATTAAATTCTAAACAATGCCCGTGCGTACATGCGAATCTGTTTTTGTTTACATGAGCACGGGTGGGCGGTATTTTCGCTGTCAATTTTACCGCCGAAACGAAATTGAAAAAGAAACGCGCAAATCACGGGGCCTTTTTCATTTTAATAATATAATAACACACGATTTCGAATTATGAATGCTTTATTAACATGAGACAACGCAAGTTTGTTGATTTTTGGTATCACATAAGGTAAACTCATTTAAAAATATCATAAATAATTGCCGCTTTCATTTCACTTTTCGCGAGGCGCCGTGCGATAAATTTAGACAAGTTTGCATTCAGGTCGAGGTAACCAAAGGTCAACTTGGATGTAGTTCCACTGTAGGTGTAAATTTTAACTACTGTAATCCCATTGGTGGCATGTTCACAACCGTTGGTGTGTAAAGTAAAAATTTATGACATGGGCTTTACAGTAGAATAGGTAATCATGGTATAAAATACTGTTAGACATGTATGTAAAGTAAATATTCATTATTAACGACAACCCACCGCTGTTGTTTTACAATTACGCTAATTTGATCCATTAACTGTGTTACTCCTTTGAACTCTAGAGGTATCTTCCATGTCAGTCCGATGGCAGCACTTGAAAGCTTCTATATTCATTAGTTGGGGGTACACCAATTAATATTTTCAACGTGCAGCCTCAGGTCTGCACGTTAAAAATATTGATCGATCTCCCACACACGTTCACTTAGCAGCCATACTACTAAATAAAATTATGACGTATAATATTCTTGGACCGTAAAAGCACCTTCTCGGGTTCAATGGGTTAACATGGGGAAGTTTTAAAGGCTAATTAAATACTTATTCATTAGAATAAGTGTAACGGGTGCACAGAAAAATATATAGTTTTCTTTGTGTGTAAAGGGACATCATATTGTATCAACGATCTTCTGCGCAAAATCCACGAAAAGTGGGTAAACAAACAGCTCATAACAGCGTTGAATTGCGAACAGAATTAGAATGGTGGCTCTAGATCTTAACAACGGCGTTGGTTATGTAGTTGGCTGCCATTTATGTTATTGGATAGCAATGAAAATCATCGGTTGTACTCGTTACTATTTGAAAGGTTTAGCATGCACAACCTTAATTTTAGTGTCCATGTTGTTTTGATGTTCGTAATTTGGGTTGACCAGGATTTTCCAGTTATTACAGGCAGTTGGCTGTTTGACAGAAATACACCATTAGTCCTCCATGTTGGTAGTTGTAATACACCTCTTGCGTTAACACAGTTTTCTTCCAACAATTTTCATGTTCTGTTTGTGACTTCTGTTGGTTGGTAATATAAAATGAAGATAATCAGAGATGGGGTGTGGGAGGGAGGGGGGGTACGAGGAGGCTATGGGGTGTCCCAACCTTCCCCACCCTTCTCCAAATCTTGACCAAAAATTTCAATAATTTTATGCTCAAACCACCAACAGCTAGAAATGCCATGCCCTATGACATTTAGTGATTTTTTAACCATATTCATCGGATTTACTAACTGGCGTTAATGTTAATAGTACTTCTAAAATATTGCGGATGGCGCCCTCTTGCACTCAAGAGATGATTTCCGTCTCTAGAGACCGAAGGTCAAATGTCACAAACACAAGGGCAGAGGTTGTATTCGGATTTATTCAAAGGTGACAATTTGAAAATTCTCACTCAAGCGGAGCGCGGTAAGCAAATGGTTCTCTCAGAAGATGGATGCGCGTAGCCAGGATATCAAAGTTAGGGGGGGGGGGGGGAGAGTAATATTTTGGGTGAGCTAGTTCAGCGATCTGAACGTAGCGGCTACCCCCCTAAGAAGGGAGGTAGCCTCTACGTTCAGATCGCTGAACTACTTGGTGGCATACAGAATAGGATGCGCAGCATCATCCGAGCCATGTAGCGGCGAGATGGGATCGAGCACAAGGAGGGACACCCCCACTCGCTGGAGGGGGCCTTCCCCGGGGAAAAATTGATATTCGGGACAACAACCCCCCCCCCCCCCTCCACCCCCCCCCCCCCAATTTACTTGACTCTGAGTCCGTTTTTGTCCATACTTTATAAGTTTTGAAAGGCATCAATAATTAGAGGGGGGAAGCATGACTACAATTTGGATGGATGTTCGAAGTGACCGGGTGGGGGAGGGGTACAGTTGGAAATTCACCACCCGAACCAAAACGTCACTGGATGGATGTTCGAAGTGACCGGGTGGGGGAGGGGTACAGTTGGAAATTCACCACCCGAACCAAAACGTCAAGCCACGTCCCTGCAGAAATAATTGTTTTAACTTCTTCCTCGTTCAATAAAGATATTCCTGTTTTTCACATTCTTACAGTTGAATAAGAATAATAAGAATGCTACCAGCATTGTACAAAATTTTTCTTTTGAAATCCCCGCAACCTTAGAGTTAAATTTACAGACAACATTAGAACATTAAGGGGAGCTAACTTTCCTGTAAACCTCTTCCAATGTCGGAAATTATCAGCCATGGAACCGTCATATAATATACGCACATAATATACACAATCATATTGAATTCCCGATTGCAATTTTAGATAAGACAAATGAATGACTTCTTTCCAGTACGATCTGTCCTTTGTATCGACATTTCCATTACAGACAAATGTTCTAGAGTTTGAAATACGATGAAAAGGTACTGGTACAACTTGAAGGCGCAGTAAAGTGAATACAGAAGCAGAATCTCTCTCGATCAGATGGCGATCCGGTGGCAAAAAACTTACACCAGCGGGTCGAGATTCCAAAAACAAAAGATTGCAATATCGAGATCACACCAAACAAAACAAACCAATAGGCATTTTTATACAGAACATAACGATGGCGGATTACGGGCCGATTTGGAATATTCCCTGTATTTCTCGTGAGCCGAAGACGCGCGTGAAATACACGACAAACTCCAAGGAGGGTAGTTCTTGTCCCCCGGACTCAAACCGAGTTGTGTTTTATATTTATGCCACGATACGACATGAATGAAGTGAATGGGGCTGATATTATTTTTTATTTATTGGTGTTTAAGGTCAGATGCTTATGCACAATGGCTAATCATGGCCGTGACAGTTTTACGGGTGGAGCAAGCCGGAGTACCCGGAGAGAACCACCGAGCATCGACGAGCAACTGTCAGCTCCTCAACATTCTAACCCTGTTCAGGCTCCACTCAAGCAGGACTACAGCGGTTGAAGACATGTGTACCATCGACGTGCAGTACGCCTTAGTACAAGGCGTCATCGTGCCCCCACGTAGGCAACCAGGATGAAGTGCCTTGCCCAATGACACAACGCGGGTCATCCCGGACGGGGATCGAACTCGGGACCTCTAGGATAGAAGTCCAACAGTCTACCACTGAGCCACCGCGCTCCCGGCTGATATTATTAACGGAAAATATCATCTTCGGCGGTCTGTTTTATATTATAGCTTGGCATCGTTTTGTGTCGAAGCATTCATTCACGCCGTATCGTCACCCAGATGCGTAGCGACCAATCAGATATGTTCTTGCATGACGTACTGATACGTAGACCGGATTCCACACGTGATGCACCAGTCACATTTCTCAGTGTCTGTTTTGTATCGGGTAAAGCTGAATTCCCACAGAAGTCGTATAAAACACCGTACAGTGAATGTTTCTTTTTCGATATGCGAGATGCTACAGTGTTGGGGAGAAAAGCGGAACAAATGATTTGATCAGATAGCACTTGACGCTTTTATAATCACGGTCTCACCCTGTATCAGCTTGTTCACTTTCAAACTTCTACGTACATAACCTTTAGTCGCAATATTTACTGGGCCTTTCTAGTTCATCCACATAGAGATCGTTGAAAGGTGGTGTGGATGACATAACACCACAGGTCAACTACGCCGGAAACATTCAAGGGCAAGGTGGCAGGGTATCAAAAGGGTACTCGACTCCGACTATGAGCTAACTCTTTGAACACTGGTGGTATGTTCCATATCAGTTCAATGACAGCAACTGGAAGAGTTCATGCTCATTATTTAGGGGTCATGTTCATGTTCCTGGACGTAAAAGCGCTTCTCAGGTTTAAAGAGTTAAGACCGAGAGTTTACAATGCATCATTAATAGGCACTAATGAAAAACTATACCACTCACCAGACCCTCGTTCCAGTATTTTCCAATTTAAAATCTTGGAATGCCTGCAAGAAATATAAATAGTATAGATCCAAATGAAAATGCCGTGATGGAACTGGAGAAATGGGAGATAATAGATTTATGAACCAGGGACCAAAGTTATACCTGTTGCAATCGTGTTTTCTGCCTGTGAATATGAATGGTCAAAACAAATCATCACCGTTTGAAAAGACATAGCAATTTACCTTTCGGTAAACCATATCACCCCCGTACGAGAAGTCCGACACACCCTGGTCGGAACAATGTAATATCGGATCGTACAGTGTACATCAATAGCGGTCAAAGTTTCTATAACGACGCATGCGCATCATGTCACGACGTCATGAGTAACGTCAACTGTTTCGCGGGGAAAATTAAAAAAAAATAACCTTTCCCAATCAATCTTCTATCATATATCCATACTATATACCCAGAGCCATGCATGTACATAACAATACAGGCCATGTCCGTGCATACGTGACTACAGTGCAGGTTATATGTGCTGTATGTATAAGCCTACCGCTTGTCAGATCTTGTTGGAGGCGGCGGAGACTCGATAAAAGAGTAGGGGCACAAATTTTCAAAGCCATCATTGTTCGGTCCAGTGGGAGAAATGTTAAAATTGTATGTTGGTAAATGTACCGGGAAATCTTTCGTTTAGACGGCGCCACCGCACTGTGATCACTGCCGTATACATTTCTTCTACTTCAATCAACTTCCAACCCGAATGCTTGTCTTCGGGTTGGAAGATAGTTGAAGTACAAGAAACAGACCAAAGAGCTTGGATTTGCAAATAATATATTACAGGAATATCTGTATATTGACACATTTGCACGCGTCAATTTTAAAACACATTGTGTAACTCATTAAAACTCATTGTGTAACCGCGTAAGTAGTATGTCATGTTCCCCTACAGGTGGAGGTTGCCGGACCTCGGTGCCGGACCTCGGAAGTGACGTCATGTCACGTGACCCAGTGGCTCCATGTTGTGTAGTCGTGGTAACCCGCGTGAGCGGCCATCTTGTGACGTCATCTCCATAGTGATACGTGGTGTGAGTGCGCATGCGCAGCGCTTGTTGTTAGGGTGATACGTGTTTCCGTCGTCCATTTTGTATACTGGAGTCCGCCATCTTGGTTTTTATGGTAGCACGTGATTGCTATGTTACCAATGGCTTCTAACAAGACAGGGGTATGTTCGGGGGTGTGTTCGATTGTAGAAGAGTAAATCTAATTACCACAAACAACCCGATAATCCCTCCAAATCACCAAAATCCACCCAAAATCACCGAAATTGACTTTATTTCCCCAATTTATCGGCTTAGCACGTAGTGCCATAGTACTAAGGGGGTGCCGGGGTGTGTTCCTTTGTAGAAGAGTAATGTTCTGGCGTTGAATTCGCCCAGATTCCCTTTTTGGATCCCTATCCCATGACGTTTTCTCCTATTAAGAAAAGCACGTAGTGCTATAGGACATATTTACCCAGAATTCTCTGCTTCTATCTATATATGCAATAGTTATCGTCTATCTGACTCTGTTCCTTTGTTCTAGAGTATACTCCGGTAGCGTAGAAGAGCCTATCATCTGGAACAGTATACCTTATTATTGCTACATTTAGCAATTTCTAGTCTATTCTTGTTAGTTCTGACCCTATTCCAAGTACTCTTGTTGTTTCGTTTATCTAGATCATTTATATAAAGAACCAATCAGATTGCTTGATTTCCCATAACCTGTACTTAATCGTATAGAGTTATCTCCCTTCTGTACAACAAAAGCCAATATCATTCCCAAAGCCAATATCATTCCCAAAGCCAATAAGCTATCGAGCAGTTACTGATAAGCCATTGCTCGAACGACTCGAAGCTCATCGAGCAAATGAGCCTTAGAGCAATTGCTCGATCGAGTGACTCGGCATATTGCTCGAATGACTCGAAGTCCGTCGAGCAAATGAGCTATCGAGTAATTGCTCATCGAGTGACTCCTCGAACGACTCTTCGACTCATTTCAGTATTTGAGGATACCTATGGCCCGGCATTGTATTATTTGAGGATACCTATCGAGGATACCTTTTATAGGATACTTATCTGAGGATACTATTACCTATATCACAAGGCATACCTATCCCAACTATCCCTTATAAGCTAAAGAGCAAGAGAGTAATTGCTCCATGAGTAATTGCTCGATCGACTCGAAGCTCATCGAGCAAATGAGCCTAAGAGCAATTGCTCCATGAGCAATTGCTCGAACGACTCGAAGCTCATCGAGCAAATGAGCTATCGAGTAATTGCTCGTTCGAGTGACTCCTCGAACGACTCTTAGACTCATTTCAGAAAAAAAGGATTCCATAGCCATTGGCGTTTTCAAAAAAGGGATTCCACAAATGGGATTCCAAAAAGGAATTCCAAAAGTGGGATTCCGTCTTATGTCGAGTGACTCGCAACTATTGCTCGAATGACTCGAATCCCATCGAGCAAATGAGCCAACGAGCAATTGCTCGATCGAGTGACTCCTCGAACGACTCGACGACTCATTTCAGAAAAAAGGGATTCCATAGCCATAGGCGTTTTCAAAAAAGGGATTCCACAAATGGGATTCCAAAAAAGGGACTCCACAAACAGGATTCCGTTTCCATCTTGTCGCCAAAGCTCCAAGTCCACTACAGGTCTATGGTCTATCTGTCCTATCGTTAGCTTCTACAACAGTCTTGTTCCATTGCGGCCTTGTACCAGTACTATTGACTAAACTACCATCCATTAATATTGACTTGTATCACTACTTCCTAGCTATACCTATCTCAGTCTCGACTATAAGAATGATCAAGGTTGAATCAGATCTCCCCTGTATACATATAAAGCATTTCGTAATTGAGATTCTTAGTCGAGTCCGTAAAATTTGGATTCCGTGTTTTAATAGTACTGGTACAAGGTCGCAATGGAACAAGACTGTTGTAGAAGCTAATGATAGGACAGATAGACCATAGACCTGTAGTGGACTTGGAGCTTTGGCGACGAGATGGAAACGGAATCCTGTTTGTGGAATCCCTTTTTTGGAATCCCATTTGTGGAATCCCTTTGTTGAAAACGCCTATGGCTATGGAATCCCTTTTTTCTGAAATGAGTCGTCGAGTCGTTCGAGGAGTCACTCGATCGAGCAATTGCTTGTTGGCTCATTTGCTCGATGGGATTCGAGTCATTCGAGCAATAGATGCGAGTCACTCGACATAAGACGGAATCCCACTTTTGGAATCCCTTTTTGGAATCCCATTTGTGGAATCCCTTTTTTGAAAACGCCAATGGCTATGGAATCCTTTTTTTCTATTACTATGGAGATGACGCCACAAGATGGCCGCTCACGCGGGTTACCGTGACTACACAACATGGCGCCACTGGGTCACGTGACATGACGTCACTTCCGAGGTCCGGCACCGAGGTCCGGCAACCTCCACCTGTAGGGGAACATGACATACTACTCGCGTAACATTTTTGTGGAAAAAAGTGGAGGGGGACGTGTCCCCTGTGATCCCCCCCCCACCCCCACCCCCGGTTCCGCCGCCTCTGTGTAGCCTAAAACATGTCTCATGTCCGCTCCAGCAAAAAGCTCCGATTCTGCTCAGACAAACTCCGCGTATTGATTGACGATTCAAACGTGCTATACAGCTGACTAGATTCGATACTTGAAGTGATGTTACACACACTGTCAGTCATAAAAATCGACGGTCGTGGCACCCGATTCGGAAAATTTGATGCCAGCATGACCAACTTGGAGTACGATACGTGATAATTAATTAAGAATTTGCGTCACGACATGACAGGTACATTTCATTTATTCACAAATATATTTCCAAGTCCGGAGTTTTTTTTTACCTATAACTCCCACAGTTTGAACAACATCATTAAGGCATTCCAACGACGGAGGTATGCCTTTATGACGTAATTATTTTTATTACACGCCTGTTCTTTGAAATCTTCTCTCTGCAGCAACTCTAAACCATGCGGAAAATGAAAATGTGCGGAAGGAAAATCGTTGACGGACTATTTTTAAATAGAAGCGAAATTTCACTGGGTTTTCCAACAAATCGTGCATGAATTAAACTTTGAATCGCTGGCGATAGCTAGCATAGTAATACGGGTTCCCCTCGCAAATTTGGTTGGCGATAAAATGTGTTATTTTTGTTGATAGTTCGTCCCTTGAGTTCCAATGGGTTCTAAGTACCGACTGGAACATAGCACACATTGGAACACGGGGGGCGTAATTGTCAGATGAATTGCTGAGTGTCCTTCCAACAATTTATAGACGTGGAGGCGTGAAATAAACACAGAACGACACACGCGTGTGAATGGATCAATCAATATGGCACTTGTGCCATCGCGGTAGGATAAAACTCGAGGCTTATGGCCTCTCGTTTTATCCTTCCGCGCTGATACCCGTGCCATATCGATTAACCGAACGATATGGCCCGTTTAGCACTTGTGCCATCGCGGTAGGATAAAACTCGAGGGCTGCGGCCTCTCGTTTTATACTTCCGCGCTGAAACTCGTGCCATATCGATTAACCCATTCACACGCGTGTGTCGTTCTGCGTATTTTCAGTCGAGGCTTGAGCCATCAGAGTCGCGACAAATCAGGTTTACATCCTCCGCCCCCACAATCGGATATCCAGTGTAATGGTGAATGTTTTTTGTCAGAGCCAGTTTCAGTAACTCGGCCGGTAAAGGAAGGTTGCAGTCTCTCTTCTGTATTACACATTCTTTATTTGGAACTGTTGCCTCTACATTCAGAAGGATGAGGAGATTAATGGGTTACCCCATGCACGTTAGTAGTATGTCTCGGGTTTTTCACCCCCAGGTTGGGGGACCTCGGTGGGGGACCTCGGAAGTGATGTCATGTCACGTGACGGAGTGGCGCCATGTTGTATTGTCATGGTAACCCGCGTGAGCGGCCATCTTGTGACGTCATCTCCATAGTGATACGTGGTGTGAGTGCGCATGCGCATCGCGTGTTGTTAGGGTGATACGTGTTTCCGTCGTCCATTTTGTATACCAGAGGCCGCCATCTTGGTTTCTATGGTAGCACGTGTGGTTTCTATGGCAGCACGTGGTTGCTATGTTACCCAATTTTTCTGCAATAAGACGGGGTATGTTCGGAGGGTGTGTTCGATTGTAGAAGAGTAAATCTAATTACCACAAACAACCCGACAATCCTTCCAAATCACCCAAATCCACCCAACTTTTACTATTTCGAAGTGTTTCAGAATTCTCTGCTTCTGTCTATATATGCAATAGTTTTCCGCTACCTGGCCATGTTCCTTTGTTCTGGAGTATACTCCAGTAGTGTAGAAGAGCCTTTTAGTCGGAACAGCTTTACTTATTATTATTATAATTAGCTATTCTGGTCTATTCTTGTTAGTTCGGACCCTATTCCAAGTACTCTTGTTGTTTCATATATCTAGATCATTTATCACCAAGCAACCACGTGCTACCATAGAAACCACACGTGCTACCATAGAAACCAAGATGGCGGCCTCCAGTATACAAAATGGACGACGGAAACACGTATCACCCTAACAACACGCCCTGCGCATGCGTGCACACACCACGTATCACTATGGAGATGACGTCACAAGATGGCCGCTCACGCGGGTTACCATAACAACACAACATGGCGCTACTACTCACGTGACATGACGTCACTTCCGAGGTCCCCCACCGAGGTCCCCCAACCTGGGGGTGAAAAGCCCGAGACATACTACTCACGTTATCTAACGTTATCACACAGACTTATAAAACCCAAGGTATGGTTGAGTCCTCATCATCATTTAAACGTTTCTTGCGTCTGCGACATGATGCATGTTTCAGTCGTAATTTTGCACCGGGTGAACATTTCCATAAAATTTACATTTTATCAGTCCGGAATTGAGGCATCACAGTCGGGGTATATCAGGTTTACATCCCACTCCAATTGGTCATCTTCGCAACGTCCTTGTAATCATCCGCATGAATACCCCGCGTCTTTAATTATTATTTATTTAATGGTGTCACATACTTATGCACAATGGCTAATCGTGACCGTGATAGTTTTACAGGTGGAGGAAGTCGGAATACCCGGAGAGAACCACCGACCATCGACGAGCAACTGTCAGTTCCTCAACATTCTAACTCTGTTCAAGATCCGATCAAGCAGTGTTACAGCGGTTGAAGACAAGTGCACCGTCGACGTGCAGTGCGGCTTAGTACACGGCGTCATCGTGCCCCCGTGTAGGCAACCAGGATAAAGTGCCTTGCCCAAGAACACAACGCGGGTCGTCCCGGGCGGGGATCGAACCCGGGACCTCTAGCATAGAAGTCCAACAGTCTACCACCGAGCCACCGCGCTCCCCCGCGTCTTTACTAACCATGTTCGTCATTCTCTCGTGACGCCATTCTGTCCTCCTAGAATCAAGTTATCAATCATCCAGATAATAGTCCAGGAAAATTAAGATAAACTGGGAAAATGAATATGTTACAACTGATTTTTTGAGGATTTAGTTCAATCTATGGTCCTAAATGACATACTAAATTTCCACTTCAATCCGAGTTGAGCTTTCTGAGAAAATCCCTGTTTTCTAAAGAAGATCGGAATCTGAATTCCCAACACATTGCCCTACCACTAAATTTGTCATCCAAATCGACAAGCAATCCACGGGGGCATGGCAATCCCTGATGGGTATGGGTGTGGGATGGGTATGTTACACATGCAGTGGGGGGGGGGGGGGGGATGGAAGAATATAATAATCCTTACCCCTTCCCCTACCCCAAACCCACTCTACTTAACGTTCGCGGGGATAAATGCCTTTTTATCCTGGGGCCAACATCGTTTTAGCACTCCCTCTTTGCGGTCTGTGTCCTTCAAATTCTCGTAGTTGAATCGTAGCTGTGCTTTGATTTCATTTCTCCCCACTGCATGTATAACATACGTCTGTCCAGGGTGAGATAGCAGGGAGAGACAGATGTATCCCACCCCACCCACGTGACGTTATTTAAGGAAGAGTGCATGGCTTGGAGTTTACTACGCCCATATAGTGCCCAGTGAGGTGGTGTAGTTCCCGCCGCGAAGCGGAGGGAACTACCCCACCTCACTGGGCACTATATGGGCGTAGTCAACGACAAGACATGCACTAAGCCTTATATTATATCGAACACCCATCAAGAAAAACATCTGTCTGATTTGTTAATCTATCACCAAGGTAGCAGCCCTACCGACCAGCGTTAAAAAGAAAAATATACCATGTAGCTTTTAAAAAACATTTTCTTCTTCCAAAACACGGCTAACTTGGATAATTGATATGAGCAGAAGACAGATTTTGAATCGGTCGGCAAGAGTAAACAAAACATTTTCCCCAAACGGAACTGTGTATTCTAGAATCGCGCAACTCGCGAATGAAAGCTAACATTTTGATAATTTCCACACATTTGTCACATATATACATTACCGAATGGGTCAGCACGGGATACAAACACGGCTAACACGGGATACAAAACACGGCTAACTTGGATTATTGATATGAGCAGAAGACAGATTTTGAATCGGTCGGCAAGAGTAAACAAAACATTTCCCCCAAACGGAACTGTGTATTCTAGAATCGCGCAACTCGCGAATAAAAGCTAAAATTTTCGAAATGTGTATTCTAGAATCGCGCAACTCGCGAAGGAAAGCTAAAATTTTCGAAATTTGACAACGCAGTTTGATAATTTCCACACATTTGTCACATATATACATTACCGAATGGGTCAGCACGGGATACAAACTCCGAAAATTCAAGTGAATTCCATTATTTATTCGTTTACTGGCCAAAACATACAATTAAATTGCGAAATAATATGAGCAGCGAAACAAACGATTTTTCATATCCGGACGCGTTCTCATGAAAGTTGGACCCAGGTATGGATCATTCTTTTCGAAACGAGATGTGGATCATCTTCTCGAGGAATAAAATGAACGCCTCGAAAAATGTGACTTCAACAATGGAAAAGCGATACAGTTTTCCACAAAGATTTCTTTCCGGGTCGTTTTGTGGATATTGTGCCTCTGTGAATCGATTTTTAAATTTTGCCTGCTCAGTTTTATTCGCCCAGTGTGAAAAGAAAACTGATAGAGTAGTGTGCTAAAATTGAAAATGTGTAGTGCCTGGGTGTAGTGCCTGGTCAGTTCTGTGGATGCAAACTACACGAAATAGGGTATCATCTTTCAGCCAATCAGAATGCAAGGAAGTCACGTGAGATATAATATACATTTAAGACATTATTATGACGTTATGCATATCGTATCAGTTTTTTGCTACCAACTAATTCATATTGACGTCATCAGAATGACGTGTGATCAAAATTTGATGCTCTAAAACTCTTTAAACCCCAAGATGCCACCGTTCCTAATTGATTTCATGGTATATACCTTTGGTATATACGTAACTTTTGCATGCTCTTTCCGATGGTGTCATTAGTTTTTCAAAACAACGAATACCAAATGAGTTGATTATATCAGCACGTGACCGCCGATTACCTCTGGCCAACATTACCGCTGTATGGTGGGGGGGGGGGGGGGAATAATCCCTGATGGGTACGGGTGTGGGATGGGAAAATCTCACCCTCGGGACAAGATATTTGGTCCAGACACTCGGCAAGTCTCGTGTCTGGCCCAAATATCTTGCCCTCGGGTGAGATTTGCCCATCACACACCCGTACCCATCAGGGATTATAATATCCCCCCTCCCCACTGCATGTGTAACATACGCCTGTCCAGGGTGAGATAGCGGGGAGAGACAGATGTATCCCACCCCACCCACGTGACGTTATACAAGCCTCGTGTCTGGCCCAAATATCTTGCCCTCGGGTGAGATTTTCCCATCCCACACCCGTACCCATCAGGGATTATTTTTCTCCCCCCACCATACAGCGGATACGTTAGCCAGAGGTAATTGGCGGTCACGTGCTGATATAGTCAACTCATTTGGCATTGTCAATGAATGACACCATCGGAAAGAGCATGCAAAAGTTATGTATATACCAAAGGTATATACCACGAACTCAGTTAGGAACGATGGCAGCTTGGGGTTTAAAGAGTTTTAGAGCATCAAACTTTGATCACACGGCATTCTGATGACGTCAAAATGAATTAGTTGGTGGCAAGAAACTGATACGATATGCATAACGTCATAATAACGTTATAAATATATAACGTCACGTGGGTGGGGTGGGATACATCTGCCTCTTCCTGCTATCTCACCCTGGACAGACGCATGTTACACATGCAGTGAGGGGAGAAAAAGATATCTGTTACGTCTATAAAACGTATGGCGCGACAATGAAAGAATGCCGGAGTAACGTTTTCAATGGATGAGTATCTACACTGCATTGCCTTTGTATTTTGGACTCGACGCACAAGCGGACTGGCCATATGATCCACCGGGAAAACTCCCTGTTGGCCCCCTTTTGGGGATGCCTCTGGGGCTCAAAATTGATGCAGCCCAACACATGTTGATGCATGAACGTTTGTGAAAATGACCAACAGGAGAAATGGATCTCATTGCATAGACTGCCGGTATACCGAAATGCTCTCTATGTGGACTGCCATTGACAGTACATAAAGAGACATTTCTTTATACAAGCAGTCAAGTCTGTATTTGATCGCTCAGGTACAAGGAAACAGCGTTTTGTCAGTTTGAAAAATCAAAATTTTCTCCCATTAGGTCGAACTATGGTCCACTCGATGGGTCCAAGTCCTCACCCGGTCCAACCACTTTTTCCGAATGAGCGACGAAGATGATACAAATACGCCATCGAAACGTCCTACACGCGGATTGCAATTGATTGCGCAGATGCAGGGAAGTAGTGTTCTTTCAGTTCTCCAGGTCCGCCCCACCCCAGCGCATTTCCCAGTAACTTTTGTTGGCCCAGTCTGCCCCTGACTCAACGATTAATAATACTCATAATTTTAAACCCCGAACTTTCTGACATTTTGAAATGATGCAAATTATGGTAAGTCAGGGGAATATCAGCAACAAAATTCATCACCGTGCGTCTGGTTCGGACGTCTATGGTTGTGCGATTCAAGCAAGACTCTGGTGTCTCTGCGCGTGATAAAAGTGGCATTAGTGATGGAACTGATCCGCCATTGGGTAATATCTGTAAGTGCATGGATCATCAATACATGGACTGATATTACCCAATGGCGTACCGTTATATCTTCACCCCTGCTCGGGGGGGGGGGGGGATATTGGATGTACAGGTTAGAGCATCTCACAGGGACGCTGGGATCCTGTTTATAAGATCGATTCCTACTGCCTCTTTCTGCATGTAGACTTTCCACTCAGCGGGTGTACTAAGATAGGACCAAGAGGTCGCTCGATAAAAATAAACACGCATCGTTTTAATGCATGTGCTTTCCAGCCGCTGTTTGCAGGTAATTGTTTGTACATTTATTGATATGTAATCCTGAACTGTGTAGTCCAAGGAAAAAAAATTGTGGTACTCTGTGTATAATGTGAAAAGCTTCTGGAGCCAGTGAACGCTTAGTTAACGCGAACCAGGCCGCTCATATAAGGAGAGGGCTTTGCTCTCTGTGATGGCCTCGTATGTATGTTCCTCCAGTAGAAAAGAGGTAATCGAGTGAAGTGATGTTTGGCAGTTGAAAGCCGTGCGGTCTTTGGTGGCCTAACACGCGTATTCCTGCAGAAAGGAGAGAGATAATTGAACTATGCTGTTGGTCAACATGTTGCGGTAGCCTAGCAAGCTGGTTCCTCCTGGTAGGAAAGATCCGTGCTGTCTGTGATGGCCTAGCAGGCATGTTGTCCAGGTCAGTTAAGGGTAATCGTGCAATACTTTTGACAGGAGAGAGCCATTTTACCGCTGGTGGACTACCAGGAAGATTCCTCCCGGTAGGAACGAGGTCATTGCGCGATTCTATTGGCCAACGTGATGCAGTGCCATAGCATATTGACTACCACTGTTAGTGAAAAGCTGTGCTGTCTGTGGTGACCTTACCTGAATTTTGTTCTGGGTAGGAAATAGGCAACTCGTGGGTGTTAAAAGCCGGGTGCTGTTGATCAGCATGTATTATTTTTTAAGTAAATGGATATCTTCATTGGAGAAGACAGTTTCTGATTTGATGTGGAGGGTATTGGCATAAATTCCAGTGCTTTACCCAGCACAAATTATTTGTGGTAACTGAGTTTTATCAGCCAATGGGGTGTAGAAGGACAATATTCGGTGTATTGTTGATAAATACAACACTGGTGGTGCACATCTGCTCCTCCTCCCCTTTCCTCGAAGCATGAAAAGTCGAGTTGTTAAGCAGATGTGGGAGTTTGCATTGCGTTGTGGGGTATAACGTCTTCATGGTGGAGTTTCGGAGTGTGTATAATAAACGATAGTGATGAAGTGTGGAAAGTTCTTCGCGTATTTGTGCGGAATAAATTCGGCTATCTGTAAAAGTTCTAAAACAACAAATCTCTGACAAATTGCTTCCAATCAGTGACCGACCATTTCCCGACAATCAGAGACATAACAGCGCACCACCAGCTACAATCTCTATCCACCACTGCATCCGCAATAGCCCAAGTTTGCAATATTACCGACATAAACACAACAGATCTCTGTAAAATTATGCACTGCGTCACAAACACCTTCGTACTGCTCCCATAATTGAGGCTTTATTCTGTACACATCCTATCCGATTACCCCAGCAAGAGTGACGTCTTAGCGCGCTTTCTCGCCCGAAGACACGTAATCCTGTCTTCATGCGTCAATGTTCAGTTTACGTCTGACATTACCCAATGACTTTTCAGTTCTGGCATCATGCCCAGAGATATTATGGCCTAATCGTATTGCTTAACAATAGGCGAAGTAATAAGGCAGGCCCTGTGGCTGCGAGCTCCTTTACTCATTATAATAGTATCGTGAGCTATTTGGTGGTGCTAGTGGAGGGATCTCGCCCACTTTGATTGAAATGATCATTCCAACCACCCGACCATGATTGTTGTTATATGTCACGTGCTACTTATGGCAGCCCTGGTTCTTAAGTCGTGCAGAAAATTGGGCAAATCTCAATTTCAGGTGAGGAGTGTTATAGGCCCTTCTTATAATATATTATAATTGATATATCCTTGGTTAATACATTATAAACAATTAATATTTTCTGAAATCATTCTGTTTTGTTAGAAAGCAGACCTCGGCTGGTGTGGTCACTTATTTACACTGGGTGACCTTTGAATGTATCTATCAAGATGTTTACAGATAGTGTTACTCAGTATCTATTTTTATCTCACTAATTGTTTATCTGGGTCAAACTTGTTTACTTGATATTAGACAGAATCATCTAGAAACTTAATAAGGTGATTTAATTCGGCCAGTCACATTTAATGGAACAACAGAACTTAGGAGAAATTTCTCATTTTAGAACTTTCTATTTGAAGACTATATTATAACCTCTGTCAACAGACTTCTGACATTCTTTCATATCACACAGCATTGAGAAGTGACTGACTATTGTTTATGCATTCAGCATTAGAGATTATTATAACAGGACAGTGCATTATTCTAGATAGCAGCTGAGTTTAATATATATTTTACAGAATATTACTTTGTAATCTGAGCATCTTTTGTACTGGAAAAGGGTTTCCAAAATTTGAAGAGAATTTATTCTTCTTGAGTGAACCACGATTTATTCTTGTGGAAGCCCAGGATTCAACTGGATAATATTCAAACTTCCCGCGGAGCAAATATTTGTTGGATATTAATTACATTTGAATTTGACTGAAAGCTTTGTTGGAATTTATTGCAGACTGAAGAATGCTGAGTGAACATTTCATAACAATTTATTAGATACTGTTACTGCAGACACATTCTTGGACATTATACACACCTGCAACTTAATTAAGCACCCCCTGAAACGTTTCATGGCAGTGAAGTTGCCGTTACTGATTATTATGTTTTAATGATTGCTATGTCTTGCTGTGCATTTCATTTAGTGAAACATAATGTTTCTGATTGATAGCTTTATGCAAACACATCCCATCGTCCACGTGAAGCATGCTTCCCACGAATGTCACAAAAACACGCTATTATCCACGTGCAATATCCGGGTAAAAAACAAGTAAATTTGTCACTTCTTTTATCAGTAAATGTTGACATGCATGACAAGGCGGAGACTCCCAACATCACAAATCTCAGCTCGAAAGGGAATTAATAAATATAGGATACGTAGTGTTTTTGATTTGATACATAAAATTATCTCCCTCGTGACCGAGACAAATGGTTAGTGTCGCTCGCGCTAAACAGGTTATACGGCGGCCATGTCTCCAAAAGGAAAAGCTGCGAAGAATTTCAATTTTAATTCATGTATCAAAGAAAAACTTAGTGACATTGAAACGAGTTTGATTTCACCCAGTGACGAAAATTCAAAGAAAGCCAGGACCAAAGCAGCAAAAGGTAAAACGTCAATCAAACACAGACATATAATGATTAAACTAGCAGACACCTCGGAATTGGGTCGGAAAGTCGTGCAGGAGTATGGCGCTAATCCGCTAGCTAGCGATTCAGAGGATAAGAAAAAGATTTATATAGCAGAAGCAAGGGCAGAGAGAAAGAATAGAAAATAGAAGCAAAAGAAAACATCTAACACAAGAGAGACATTCAGTACAAGGCAGCAAACTATGGGACATTCAAATTTGTCAGGTACTTAGTCAAACGGGACATTCATTGCCCAAAACAGCATTCAAACCGGATCTGTGTTGGGGATTGTTACAACCAGTAGTGTATAAATTTACCAGTAATGTCGAAATCGACCAGTAATGTCGAAAAAATTAACCAGTAATGTCGAAATCAACCAGTAATGTCGAAAAAATCGACCAGTAATGTAAAAATCCGTAATGTCGAAAAATTAACCAGTAGTGTCAAAAAGTGGCGACCAAAATGACGATTTTTCGCAAACATTTCAATATTTTTTCGGGTTGCTCAAATTGTACTTTTGCCTGTATTTATCGACTTTTAACCATTTTCGCGCAAGTTTGAACACATTTACCCCAGTAAATATGGAATTTTATGTTTAACAATTATTTCCCTCTTTCATATGCACAACATATCCCATCCTATTTGCTCTCTCTCTCTCTCTCTCTCTCTCTCTCTCTCTCTCTCTCTCTCTCTCTCTCTCTCTCTCCCTCCCTCTCTCTCTCTTTCTCTCTCTCTCTCTCTCTCTCTCTCTCTCTCTCTCTCTCTCTCTCTCTCTCTCTCTCTCTCTCTCTCCTCTTTCTCTCTATCTATCTCCCCTCTCTTTCTATCCCATGTCCCTCTGCCTTTGCCCCTCTCTCTCTCTCTCTCTCTCTCTCCATCATTCTCTCTCTCTATACCCCTCTCACTCTGTCTTTGCCCACCTCTCTTTCTTCATCCCTCTCTGTCTGTCTGTCTGTCTGTCTGTCTGTCTGTCTGTCTGTCTGTCTTGTCCGTGCGTCCGTCCGTGCGTCCGTGCGTCCGTCCGTCCGTCCGTCCGTCCGTCCGTCCGCCCGCCCGCCCGCCCGCCCGTCCGTCCGTCCGTCCGTCCGTCCTGTCTTGTCTTGTCTTGTCCGTCCGTCCGTCCGTCCGTCCGTCCGTCCGTCCGTCCGTCCGTCCGTCCGTCCGTCCGTCCGTCCGTCCGTCCGTCCGTCCATCCATCCATCCATCCATCCATCCATCCATCCATCCATCCATCCATCCATCCATCTGTCTGTCTGTCTGTCTGTCTGTCTGTCTATCTATCTATCTATCTATCTATCTATCTATCTATCTATCTATCTATCTATCTATCTATCTATCTATCTATCTATCTATCTATCTATCTCCCCTGTCCCTCTGTCTTTGCCCCTACCTCTATCTCTCCTTCTCTCTCTCCCCTTATGTTTCTCTCTCTCGCTCTCTCCCTATCCCCTTTTCCCTCTGTCTTTGTCCAACTCTCTCTCTCTCTGTCTATCTGTCTCTCCCCTCACTCTCTCTCTCTCTCTCTCTCTCTCTCTCTCTCTCCCTCTCTCTCTCTCCCTCATTCCCCCTCTCTTTCTCTGGATAGATAATGAATTGATACGACGCTGGAATATTTAGTCTAGTATTTAGCGCTCGCACAGACAGACATACAGTCATACATGTGGGCTGGCAAGTGTGTAGGCAGGCAGGTTAGCAGCATCCAGGCAGACGGACAGAAATCCAGACAGACAGATAGCAATGTGGCGTATGAAAAATAACCCCTAGACGTGGATAGACAACTGAATGACGGAAAGACAGGCAGACCTACACACAAAGATTGATTGGTTGGTTGATTGATTGATTGATTTCGTTTACGACACTTGGTTTAAAGCACGCGCACCATACACGTGTCATTTCGGCATGTGGCTTGGCACACGAAATCAACGTGCATCTGGGATAAAGTGTCATTCCCAAGGACACAACTTAACTGACCTCATCAGGTATAGAACCCGGATATTCATCAAATTGAATTACGAGGCAATTTCTCGATTGAGCTAATAGTGCTCCCCACGTACATGCGGGTGACGCAGACTGACTGATTGATGGATGTAGGTAAAATGACAGATAACAAATTGGTAGAACTAGATGATAGACATGTAGCAAATATCGGGTAGTGACTGACATTATAATAGTCAGTCATTAAAGCACACGACCAGGGGTGTCATCGGGGGGGGGGGGGGGCTATACCCCCCTTCCCCGTCGGCAAGTGTTAGTGCTCCTCATTTTGGTCGTCACTTTTTGACACTACTGGTTAATTTTTCGACATTACGGATTTTTACATTACTGGTCGATTTTTTCGACATTACTGGTTGATTTCGACATTACTGGTTAATTTTGTCGACATTACTGGTCGATTTCGACATTACTGGTAAATTTATACACTACTGGTTGTAACAGGGATGTTGTCTGCTTGAGCATTGGAAGACCGATTGTGAAACGGCAAAGAGATCATCTGTCAGTAATAAGATAAGTATTATTAGCTTAGATACTTTTTGTGAATGAGATAATGTATGTGGTGAGTTGGGTAAATGCCAACAGATTGACTGTTCTAACATACGGGCAGAATGTGACCAGTCGGACATCCGAAAAATGTACAAGGTTGGAGTGTCCAGGCGGTTTGTGATGACCCAGTGTTATGTAATGAAAGTTTTGTAACACTGGACTGGCTATTGAGTGCAATTCGGCCGTTTTATCAAACAAATGAAGTTAACACACATATCGTGTCTCCAGTGTGGCGACTGACAGCACGTTATAGCAATTGGGCGTCCATAACAGACAATGGTCATATTCTGCGTGTTATAAAAGATGATTACAAATTGCCTTTTAAAGAATTATCTTTGCCTAATATTCTTGAAAATAACAGATCTGCTAAGCTTAATGCAAAATTTGTAGAAGAGGAATTTATTAATCTCTTGAAAAAGGGTGCATATCTCAAGTTTTCAACAAACCTTATGTGGTTAATCCCTTCACGGTTGCAATCAATAAAACGGCCAAGTAACAGTTAGTGCTGGACTGCAAGTACATTAACCCTTGTTTGATAAAATTTAAGTTTAAAAATGAAGATTTAACACTTTCCCTACCGAAAGCGACTGTTGTCACCTATTTTATGATGTTTATCTGTACGTTCTAATACGCGTAGATCTAACCTAGCATCTGATTAATTGTTGGAAAGGGCTCATAGAGCCATTTCCAACAATTAATCAGGTGCTAGAGATTCAAGTATGTCATAAATCGTATTAAACGTCCTCGCATACAGGCGTTCATAAATGTCCTCCATATATGGCTAAAGTGGGCGTGGCAGTAAGAGGGTTAAATGTAGCCAAACAACTTTTAGTAAGGATACATATTTAATTTCTTTTGATTTAAAAGAGGCTTATCATCACTTTTAACTCATTACCATTCGGGTTAGCAACGGCTGGTTTAATTTTTTCTGAGGTCAGGAGGGTTTTGGTTCAGGTCTGGAGATCAAAAGGTTACAAGGTAGTAATGGTTTTGGATGATGGTATAGGAGACACATGGCCAAAACCTTGGCTTTGCATGTTAGTGTTTATGTAAGGAAGAGTTTGCAAGAATTTGGATTTTTGATTGCTGAAGAACAGCGTGCATGGAAACCATCTCTAGATGCAAACTTGTTTGGCCACGTTTGGAAAATGGAGAAAGGTATTATTTTAATCACGGAACGTAGAATTGCTGGAATAGAAAACACCATTGATTCTTTATTTTGGCAAATTAGTAAACAAATCACTCCTTTGATAAAGGTTAGATTTTTGGCTTCCGTTATTGGTCAGATCAGCTCAACAAAAGCAGTACTTGGAAGCCTGGTGCATCTGAAAACTGTTCATTTATACAAATACACTTTGGTTAGAGCCAGTTGGAATGCTCCTGTATTAGTTACTTCAGATGCCATCCATGAATTGAAGTCTTGGAGGTCATAAATAAGGGGGATTAACAAAGCAGGTCGAAATATAGAAGATTTGGACACTGAAATGATTGTGTTTTCTGATGTCAGTTGTGAAGGGTATGGTTGTTGCATATCTATTTTGGATTATAAGAAACCACATCTGCTGATTGAGAGTATGGCGGACTATTATGATCCCCGATGAGTCTGGAGGTGGGATGGGGAAATCTCGCCCGAGGGGCAAGATATTTGAACCAGACCCGAGGCTTTGCCGAGGGTCTGGTTCAAATATCTTGCACCGGGGGTGGGATTTCCCCATTCCCACCTTCAGAATTATCGAGGATGCTTTTTCTCCCCCACCATGCAGCGATTACGTTAGCCAGAAGTAGTCGGGAGTCACGTGCAGATTCAGTCAACTCAGTTTGTATTCGTTGTTTTGAGAAACTGATGACACCATCGGAAAGAGCATGCACGAGTTATGTATATACCGAAGGTATATACCACGAAATCGATTAGGAACGGGAGAAGCTTGAGGGTTGAAGAGTTTTAGAGCATCGAACTTTGATCTCACTGCAATCCGATGACGTCAATATGAATTAGTTGGTAGCAAGAAACTGATACGATATGCATAACGTCATAATAACGTTGTAAATGTATAACGTCACGTAGGTGCGGTGGGATACATCTGTCTCTCCCTGCTATCTCACCCGGGACACACGTATGTTACACATGCAGTGGGGGAGAAAGAGTGTGATTCCCACAGAATCGCTTCAATTGCGTGGCATTGCATTGAGTGTTGTTGGGCTCAACGACGATGGTTTTGAGAATACTATCTTAGATACAGACATATATGTCCTAGAGACGGACATACAGAAAACCGAACCATTAGTTGGCTAGGTTATTCAAAGCCAAGAAGTACTCGATTGTAATGGCGTTTGCCATGACACATATGAAGCAGGAACGGGTGATATTCAACTGTCATGTACAGGCACGGGTGGGTATAAGCAGTTACGTGGAACGGAAGTTGTAGGGGGGGGGGGGGGGGGGGCTGGACTGAAGCCGAGAGGCGTATAAAAGCGCCACGTGGCGGGAGGCGGAAGCTGAGAAAAGGGTGCTTGAAAGTAACATACAATTTATTAGCGGTGAGAAGTTAAAGCTTTTTGTGACAATAAAAACGTAAAATCTTTGTTAAAGGAAGGCAGTAAATTGGACGATTTACAACATATTGCGTTGCAAGTTAACAGTTTTTGTGATAAAATGTCCATCAATCTCATTACGGAATGGATCCCGCGATCACAAAAATGTTGATGCAGATATTTTGAGTAGATGTGACGATTGTGATGATTGGGGTATTAGTCAATGGGCATTTTTATTTCTAAAAAAGGCTTATGTGACCTTGACCGGTTTGCTTCTAATATCAATACAATATACTCGCGCTTCAACTCCAGTTGGTGGTTATCTGGTATGGATGGAGTTTCAGCTTTAAACGATAGATTATCGAAGAAATTGCGGAAATATAGAAATCGTATCCCCAACTGCGAAGATATAGAGATTGTCAGTGTCATGGAATCAATCAAAATGGCAGCTTTTAAAGCATCACTTCAAGGTGAATACGAGTCAAATTATCACTGGAAATGATCAATTTGTTCTAGAAACATATGATGAAAAGAAAATTTGATGTTTTTGAGCGGATAGTGATCATTTCGAGCAATAATTCAACACGTACTCACCTTAAACTGATGCATGAAACCCACTAGTCCAAACATAGCCTGGATGTCCGTAATATAAGTTTTTGGTTTGGTACGTCCTTTCAAAGGACGTTCCAAACCAAAAAACTTATACTACGGACTTTCGGGCCATGTTTGGACTAGAAACCTGCCAACTGAATCAGGTCGCAAGACGCTATCTGTTACGAGTATCAATCGAATCACTTCCGCGTATCAATGATTCAATGCGCTTTTTACCTTCATGCATCCATTCATGGTCGAAACGAGTGGAATTATCAGATTTTTATAAGAACGTATAAGAAGAAGAAAATATAGTGTTTTTGAGTGGATACCGAAAATTATCTAACTTGTGATCGAGAGAAATGTTTATTTTCGTTCGCGCAATTTTGTTATTCTTGATTTGTTATTCTTCAAACTCGCATCGACAAATATAAAACTTTGTTTTGTTGTTTTGTTACTGACTATCGTTTAGACTTATAGTTTCTTGCGTTTCGCAGAATAGCTAGAAACTGTTGTCTTAACGGTTGTGAGGTATCGGCCAGTTAAAGAGTTAACGAGTTCTTCAGTCACGTGATGTGCTGTTTAGTTCAGAAGCGTTTTTATGCTATCCCAAATACCCACATCCATTTTTTGATACCCATATTATGTTCATTTATGATGCATCTTGATATCTCTTCCGATTTCGGAATGAGATCCGGTCTAACACGAATTAGTATTTCCGAAACCGATCGGAGAGCATCATTGCTTTTGCGGCTTCCGGTTTCACCATTATTTCCATCATCGCCGCTGGATCGAATTGAGCGCGCTTTTCAGATGCTTTTTCTCAAAATGAAAAAGCAAACAAGCTGTCGTATTTTTGCAGTATCTCGATATCAATTATCATTTGTGACTAATTGTGGCAGAAATATATTTTTAATCATGTTTCTTGTCATAATCTTTGGTAACGAACAGAACTTGTAATCACTATGGAATATTTTGCATTTATGCAGCGAGAGAATATACCTATCACGTGGGTTTTTATTGTTAATGCCATACAAGAAACCGTATTTTTAGCGTAAAAACGCCTCTGGTCAAGGTTAGTGATTGTTAAGAAAATCAGTTCTTGCGAGTCAGCGCCGAGAGAAAGTCAACTTTCTTAATGGCAAATACCACGATATGTCGAGTTGGTGTATAACATACGCCTATACTAATAGTGTAGTCTCAGGTCTGACATTTTAAAAAAAAAATCACCATAGGTTGTGTTATATATGTATCAGTAAATTTAGATGAGGTCTGACATCTGCCCAGAGAAATGGTGACTTCATGTTTTTCAGCGCACTTTTCCAGGGTTTTTTTTTATCCCTGTTTTTTGTGAACCGCTATCATTTCGATGAAGGGGATATTTGATACGAAGGTAGTTTAAGCCACATACAGCTCCGTCCATCTTGCAATAAAACTCGCATCGGCAGATATTAAACCTTTTCTTTGTTGTTTTATTACTTACTATCGTTTACACGGCCCAGATGTGGCGGAAGGTCCTAAAACGTGGAGGTGGGGTCACACTTTTCTGGGTACCGCAAAGGTGTAGGATGGAAATTTCTTTTCGGAGGTAGGGGGGATGTCAATGGAGTGGGGCGGTGTATTCATGGATTAAGTGCCTTTCTCAAGGACACAGCGCAGTTACGCCTGGTGGGGATTGAACGGTGGATGTTTCGGTTGAAGTCCAATGCCGTAACCTCTGAGCCACCGCGCTATCTGCACCATCATCAGTTTATGCTGAAAACAATACCTACAATCAATAGTTTGTATTAACACAACCAACGTCGACTGACATTCACAAATGTATTTCACATTATCGTTGCAGGTGGTAAATGATTTCACAGCTATACGGTATGTGGAGAGTGGATTACTAGTAAAACAACCGTGGAGTTAATCCCGCCCCTCCCCCCCCCCCCCGACAAAAAACCCCTTTTCTATGAAAATACTTAAGAATGCCAAGAAAAGGTTCAGCCAATTGGCCTCCAGATTTAACCTGCAGGTCCATTGGCTGAAACTTTACTTGATATTCCTATGCATTATCAGATGAATAAATATTTATTGTATGTGTGAAACTTCCACTCCACGGGTGTTTTAGTGGTAATCCACTCTCCATATACTATACTTACTGCCTATGGATACTAAAATCCAATTATGTTAAAAAACTAATTTCAGCAAAAAATAAATAACAAAAATATAACGATTTAAAATTGAAAAACAATTAAAAGCATTACTAAACTATTGAAAAAAAAAACAAAAAAACAAACAAATTAAAACAATTAAAGAACAAATAAGCAAGGCCGTCATAACCCTGCCCGAAAAAAGTACATCATATATTACTTCTCATGACTCATCGTATTTATAGAGAGGTCGAGACAATTGCTGTATATTCTGTCTATGTCTCTGGAGGTTATAGCTTATGGTATTACTCACGGCTTTTAGACAACTATTGATCAGAATTACAATTACAAGGGATTGATATCCGGTCTTTAACCTTTTGAACCCGAAAAGTAGATTTTCCGGTCCAGGATCGTGATAAAACCTGAATTCTTAAAGTAGACTGTTGCTCAGTGAATTTGTGTGGTGGACCAACGAAGATTTTCAACGTGCAGCCCTGGGGCTGCACGTTAAAAATATTAATTGGTCTTCCCCTAAGTAACGAATATAGACTCTATCAGTTGAGGCTCTGAAATGGCATGGAATATGCCATCAGGGTCCAGAGGGTAATATTTTAGAATACTGCAGTAGTGTAACTTGCCACTCATTTTAGAATACTATCAGCGGTTTCCGACTAACATTGAATGCGTCTCCATCTGGACATGCATTTTACAGAGTGTTGTCCCAATGGTGTCTTTAATGCTTTATTGGTGAAATTATAAGATTTCAATGTAAAGGCAGAACTTGTTTGTCAATCTATAAAATCGGACATGCTCGGCAGTTGAATTAACCGGTTAGAGACGACACTTGCAAATAATGATTTTTGAATATCTAAATATTGCATTTTTGTCTCGAAGAAATACATTATGACCCCATATTGGAAAGTGCTCGACGAACTGGGATCAGAAGCTATTTTTCCAAGGCAGTACGAAGAGTACGGAGGACAGTTATCAACGATCCGAGCTCGTGTTTTTCCGGCGTTTCACGAGTGTCGAATGTCCCCCATACTCAAGTTGTCTTCTGTATTTATTCCACGATTAAACTTGAATTCAGTGGATGAAGATTATATTTTTAACCCTTTACCTAACTTGAAAAGCAGACGACACTTGCAAATAATATTCTTGAGTAACTATTTTTTTCGTTTTTTTGTCTCAAAAACATAGGTTATGACCCCTCATTGAACGAGCTCCAGGAGCTCGTTCTAACGAGGTGCCATAGCCTATACTTTTGAGACAAAAAAATGAAAAATTAATAAAAAGAATTTCGCGATTTTTGAGAATATCGCTGGCCGGTTTTGGCCGTTACGTTGGGTAAAGGGTTAAAAGACATTATCCTCGGTGGTCTATTTTATATTGGTGTCGCCCTGTTTTTTATTTGCGAAGCATTCCAATGACGCAAAGTAGCTTCCATTGGGTTCACGCGACTACCAGCGTCATCATCTGGAATACCTTGTTTGAGGCCTGATACCATGCATGTTTTTTCCAACACATTTAACTCATTATTGTTTAGATACATGGATCAAGGTCTTTTTGGGTTTTGTAAATGAGTTTGGGGGTTATGAGGAGCGCCGAAATAAATTTTGGACGGCGGAGGCTTAGCAGGTAAGTGGACTTTGAATATAAATATTTGTGTCAAGGTTTGCTACGCGGCTATCAGAACTTCAACGTCCACCCAGAGCAGTATTCAAGTAACACTCAGTGATCTCTATGCAATTGAATTCCTGGAAGGTCAACGAAAAAGATCACCACCCAAACTCCCCCCTCCGCACACACTTCTTAAGCTGGCGGCAAGTCAATAACGCGATAAATCCTCTCAGTCCATGACCTTTGACGACATAAAGGCTGTTACGCTGTGACTGCAGTCACAGTGAAACAGCTTACACTTCATCAAACGTCATGATATTTACCTTGCACGACAAACAGTTATGGTATCAACTTTCCAACCAATCTCAAGGTTTATTTCTCGTCAATAATAATTAAAATATTCTGTAAAATCGTCTCAACTCCCCCACCTCTCCGGCGGCGTCAAGTCAATCAACTCGGTAACTCCTCCCTCCTCCCAATCCACGGTGTTTGATGACTAAAATCAAGACGTAACAGCTTTCATTTCATCAGCGTCATGGTGTTTACCTGGCACGAAATTCATAGAACGACACATGCGTGTGAATGGGTTAATCGAGATGGCACGAGTCCCAGCGCGGAAGAATAAAACGAGAGGCCACATATCATGGAACGGGCGTGTAATAAAACTAGTTACACAACTTTTCAGTCTCAGAGCATGTTTTTTGTGAAAAATAGCAAAAATATGTTGTAAATATTCGATACTTATTGCCGCGAAAAATGTGTACATTATGAACATATTCGTGTTCGCAGACATCAAAGTGTATTCTTTAAAACGCGGTCGGCGGTTGGGGGCCTTGTGAAATTGCAAAATTTCGCCAAAATTTTTGTTGTTGATCATTGTTTATTTACAGCACCCCACATCCACCACGCCCCCACCCACCCAATCAAGTTGTATAGAGATCAGTGATGTCACTTCACAAAGGTTGCTACTTTCTTCCCTCGAAACACAACTTATAACCCCTGATTAGGGCCCTGCGAAGCTTCGTGATTCGATTCGATTTCGAATCTTAAGTAGATATTCGGATCGATTCGAAATCGGCTGCCCGATTCTTTCCCTCGCGAATCTTTTTCATAGGAATATATAGCTTGTTATTACTTTCCAAAGAGCGATTTACTGGGATTTCCGGGTTTGATTATAAACGATAACTTCACAAGTGAATTATGCAATCAACAATTGGGCCATGTATCCGTGCCCGAAAACGAAGACGCTTTGCCGTGGGTGTAATGGGGACTTCACTGTTTTTTGTTTTTTTTAACCCTTTACCTAACAAGAGAAGCCAACGACATTTGCAAAAAAAATCTTGAATAACTATTATTTTCATTTTTTGTCTCAAAAATATAGGTTATGACCCCTCATTGGAACGAGCTCGACGAGCTCGTTCCAATAAGGGGTCATAGCCTATGTTTTAGAGACAAAAAATGAAAAAATAATGAGAATTAATTGGCGATTTTTGAGAATATCGCTGGCCGGTTTTGGCCGTTACGTTAGGTAAAGGGTTAAATAATATAATTATCGTTAATAATGAAAAGTAATAAACAGAGTAATCGCTTGACTGGACTGGTTACGTGAAATAATTCATGAGAGGCGAGGGACTATATTGTAAAACACTCGTGTGCATGCGCGCACTCGTGTTTGTACAACGTCCCTCGCCTCTCATGAATTATTTCACGTAACCAGTCCAGTCAAGCGATTACTCTCCATGTATCAGTCATAGTCATCGTCTCACAAAATGTATAGTTCAGATGGAAATCGTACATAAATAATGTTGAAAGAAAAGACTGACTGTAACTACCTCTACATCAACATAAATAACATCTGTACTTATGCCACCAGCCATGCTAATTCCAAATATCACAAGTCCCTACCACTGTTAAATGCAAATTTGAGATTTCCAAGCAATGTCCACGATGAACTATATTCCTCACAGGATAATATTCCAACTACATCATCAAGGCATGCCTTCGACGAAGGCATGCCTTGATGATGTAGTTAGATTATTTCATCAGTCGGGAGTTGAGTCACCACAGATGGAACAAATTTAGTTTATAGCACTCCAACTCCCATCGGTCATCTTCAAAATGCCACTGATTCGATTCGAGGTTCCACTCGAATGGAAAATGTGTGATTCACAAGGCAGTAGTATAGCATGTACCCGATCGTGCCTCATTACCCGGACTTTTGCCGGTGCAACTAGTGTTAAATTCCCATAGGAACCGGACTTTTGATGTGAAAATTGGGTTTTCTTGAAAGTTTTTCCCGTGAAACGGTTGACGTTGCTATTGACGTCGTGACGTCATGATACGCTCGCGTCGTCATAGAGATGCTAACCGCTGTTATTGTCCATTATACAATCTGACATAACGTTATTCGGGTCAGGGTATGTCGGGCTTCTCGTATGGGGTGGGGTGATATGGCAGTAGTGCTATATATCTATGTTGGTATACTATTAGCCCTTGGGTCTTCATATTATGCTATATCTGCTATAGCTAGGTCAAGCAGTATTGTGGGCATGGGGGTCATGTATGGTCGGCCAGTGCGGTATTGCAAGATAGTCCTTGGTGGTTTAAGTTGGACAGTATAGGATGAATGGTCTGTTGGCCTATTACCCCCTTAGTACTAACCTAACGAATCCTTTGTATTATCTTATGGCTGGTATTGGTAGTTCGTAATGCTAGGTCAGGCAGTACTATAATCGTTTGTTTAGAAGTGGGGTATAGGATGAATTGTATATACCGCTGTAGGCCCATGTTAGTCCTCGGTGTTATTAACCAACCGATTGCTTTGTATTATCATATGGCTGGTATTGGTAGTTAGTAATGCTAGGCAAAGCGGTATTGTGGGTAGGGGTACTGCCTGGTAGTTTAAACGGTACTATAGTATGGGCGGTATATACACCTACAGGCCCCTGTTATTGCTTGGTACTATCAACCAACCGATTGCTTTGTTTTATTATATGGCTGGTATATGTAGTACGTTATGGTAGACCTAGTGATTTTGTGGGGGTGGGGGTAATGCCTGGCAGTATAGAACAGCAGTATAGTATGGACGATATATACCTCTGTGGGCCCATGCAGGGCCCATGTTAGCCTTTAGTACTATTAATCCACCTGATGCTTCATGTTATCCTATGACTGGCATAGGTAGTATGCAATGCTAGGCATAGAGGTATTGTGGGTAGGGGTACTGTCTGGTAGTTTAGAACGGTACTATAGTATGGCGGTATATACACCTATAGGCCCCTGTTAGTGCTGGGGGAGGTCACATGATATGGTGTTGTTGACATTTTGGAAAAAATATATTTTGGGGAAAATGTTCGTTAGGTAAAGGGTTGAAATAATCCAAAAGTTGTATCTTGAACCATCCTTTACTGCCTTCTTTTCGAGATCGTTCTACAAACTGTTGCCAGTCAGAGAACTGTTTCTAATTTGTTTACTTTACATTTCTGCGTTCTCTATGAAACTCTTGGAATACTGTACACAAGGATGTGGCGACGGGGGGGGGGGGGGGGGTAGGGGGTATCTCCCCCCCCCACACCTAGGAGTATTTTTTTTTAATAGTTGGAAATTCCGATGTCAAAAATCAAATAGTTGGAAATTTAATAGATTAACATTGTTCATGAAAAATATTAAAATTCCAACTAATGATGAGAAATTTTGATTTTCCTTCCAACTGGGAACTTGAGTTTCAAATTTCCTACTCTAAAATTGACATGGCCTCAAAATTTCGACTCTGACATCAATCCGGTAAATTTTCTGACGCAGACACATTATAAATGATGCCTTTTCTGTTTCAGGACTAGTGAAAATGTTCAGAAGGGTTCATAACCCTTTACCCAACGCAGACGATTTCAAAATTCATTATTTTAAGAATCATTTTTTAAAATTTTTAAAAAAAATTTCAACAAAATCATATCATGTGACCCTTCTTTGGAACGAGCTCGACGAGCTCGTTCCAAAGAGTGGTCACATGATATGGTTTTGTTGAAATTTTTCGAAAAATAATATTTTTTCAGCAGCTGTATTTGCATATTACGTGGGCGGATGCGGGCGATTCGTTGGGTAAAGGGTTAAAAGATATCACCCAGCGCTGCAGTGCAACCACCTATCGAAACTACTCACAGTTGGAATTTACACCGGTGGCACCCCCCCCCCCCCTCCCCAGCTGAAACCCTCTAGCCACATCCCTGACTGTACACAAGAATTTTATTTCCGATTTTTATCAACCCGTATCTAATTCCGGGTTTTTTTTCTCTCGAAGCTTTTCACGACAAAAGTATACAAAGAGAGAAAACACAAGAATCAGAGAGGATTCAAAAGAGGTCATGTGCCGTGTTTCAAGAGAGAACATGTATTATCTTCTATCGCTACGAGTCTCTATTATTTCTGTTTCTGAAAGTTGGTTTTTATGTCTGGTTCTTAAGCCTTCACAGAAAGTTTACATATAAACTAGAAAATTAAATTAACGATGTGAATTCTACGCTTCAAGTTTGAATGGATTTGCGGATCGAAGAGTTAATAATTATCCAACATATAAGTTCCCTTGAGATGAGAGCTTACACCGAGGCTTTGAGAGCGTCTGAAAGAAAATACCATGCCAAAAATTGTGAACAGTTTAACCCTTTACCTAACATGAAAAGCAGACGACACTTGCAAAAAAATTTCTTGAATAACTAATTTTTTTTCATTTTTTGTCTCAAAAACATAGGTTATGACCCCTCGTTGGAACGATCTCGTCCAGCTCGTTCCAACGAGGGGTCATAACCTATGTTTTTGAGACAAAAAATGAAAAAATAATGAAAATTAATTGGCGATTTTTGAGAATAGCGCTGGCCGGTTTTGGCCGTTACCTTGGGCAAAGGGTTAAAAGTATTCGGAAAGCTTCATAGTTAGATTCTTCTTCAGGGAGCAAACACTTGAAAATAACAAAATTTTGAAGTTACTTCCGTGCACACGAGGACCGATTTGTAAGACTAGGGGTTAGGCGGATGTCTACACAGTAGTTTACTTCAAGGCAGTTCCACCTCACATTGTTTAGAATATATGGTTTGTAACTTTCCAAATCAACTTTTAAATTTTATTGGCGGCAAGCTCCCTATAAAAGTTTATTACTTTTTACATACGGCAGGAAGATAATGGGTATACACACAATCTGGATCGAAAGAATGTGCCGTAAATAAGTGAATAAAAGTTGAACAAAAATATCCAAATAAAGTAAATCGCTGAATCATGCTTATATAGAACGTACCCGGATGCACTGATTCAGACCGTAACTTTGTTATCTCCAGTATTGGTCGTACAGCACTGTTATTGCAAACGGGCACACACACAGAACGACACACGCGTGTGAATGGATTGATCGGTATGGCAGGAGTGCCAGCGCGGAAGAAGTAAACGAGAGGCCACAGGCCTCGAGTTTTATCCTTCCGCGATGGCACAAGTACCATATCGATTAACCCATTCACAGGCGTGTGTCGTTCTGTGTTTATTACACGCCTTCCCGTCTATAAAAAACAATTATCAGAAGGACACTCAGCAATTCATTTGACAATCAACAAAAAGAAATTATTTTATCGCCAATCCAATTTTGCGAGGGGAAACCGTGTTATTCTTTCGTCCACTGAGTTCCTGTGTGTTCTATATGCCTACTGGCATATAGAACACATTGGAACTCAGGGACGATTTTCAGCTTTCGCTAGCGATTCAAATTGTAATTGCGTTGCACGATTTGTAGAAAATTCCAGTGAAATTTCGCTTCTATTTAAAAATAGTCGGTCAACGATTTCCGTTCTGCACATATGTGCGGAACAGATTTTCATTTTCCGCATGGTTTAGTGTTGCTGTAGATTGGGAATATATAGGACAGGTGTGTAATAAAAAGAATTTCGGTCGGGAGCTGGTCGAAATTCTCTTTCCGCTTCTTTCTGTCCATTGCTCTACGGAATTTCATCTGTTGAAAAGGAAGAGTGATCGTATTGTATCAGGTACAATTTTTGTTTATTTTCCTTGGAAGAGTCTTGATTTTTGTGTATAAAATCTAGACACACTAGAGTGAATCGCAGATCTCTATACGGCTGGGTTGCTGGAAGACGCATTGGTCACATATAGAAATTTATCCCAACCGCCGCCATATTACGAGGGTGGATGTTTCTATAAATAAACAATACCCAACAACAAAAGTGGTCGAAGCTTTTAATCCTTTGAACTCTGGTGGTATCGTCCATGCCAGTTCAATGGCAGCAATTGAAAGATAACATAATCGTGATTTGGGGGGCAGACCAATTAATATTTTCAACGTGCAGCCTTGGGGCCGCACGTTGAAAATATTGATTGATCTACCCCATACTATACTATACTAAGTTTGCTAAGCACCACATATTTGACACATCATTGTGAAATTTTCTTATGGCACATTTGCGATTTTTATGGTGGATATGATTGAGGAAAGTATTGAGATGATCCCCAGTGTTTGCATTAGCTCTCTTGACAGGCAGACTTTTCGTACCCCTTGATTTCCATGATGTTTTCGAGTACTGTCTACATGTACATGAGCTGTGTAGGATATTCAGTCTTCATTTAGTTTAATATTTATTCAAGATAATTAGATCGGTAGATAAGCTAGGATTCGACAGGAAACCTTAGGCTTATGTGAGTCGTCTCCTACGTTTTATAGTACTTTTCGTAAAGATGTTGGCATTGATAGGTAGTAACAAATGAAACATGTATATCGCAGCCCAAGGGAGTGAGAACTAGCGGGCCAGTGAATCTGGTTGAATCTCTAATCTTGGACAAGCACACCACCGGCCCGCGTCATATTACGTGAGCATTCTAGATGCATACGCGCATTCACCTGCAACTGCGTAATGGCTCACTTTTCTTTCATCAGCAAGTGCAGCTGGGGGTACCGACAGCTCATCAAAAAAATTGAAAAAGGCAATTTATACTAATTTCATGCTTAGAATAAATTGACCAACAGACTCAGCTCCTTATCCAGCGATATACGAGGTTGTCAAAACTGCACATACGTGAAATCAGAAGTGGTCTAACCGATAAAAAAAAATATTAGATGAATAAAAAGAAGTCAGATAGGTAAAAAGATACAAGAAGAAAAAGTAAAATAAAGAATATATGGTGTATTGTATTTAGATAAAGGTGAATAGAAAATAAGGTCTAGAAATTGAGCAACTCTATCAATAACTAGATAGTAAAATTGTGGTGCATTGTCTTAATCGCGCGGACACCGTTGGAGGAATTCTTAATGAAGATGAAGCATCTTCAAAAAACAGATGTAATCAGTCGTCAGAGGACCGGCCACTCTGTAAGATGAAGTCTTGAACTACATCAAAAATTAGCCAGCCAGTTCTCCTCGTTACTGAAACATTCTGAGCCAAAACGAATTGTGGTAATATCTATAGTGAAATGGAGTAATTTGTTGGTTCCATTGCGTGCGTTGGGAAACATTGGACAATGAAGAAGGAAGTGATCTAGAGTCTCAAGTTCACTACGCTGACAAAGCGGACTAGGTGCGAGATGATTATCATATAAGTGGGCATTAAGGCTGCTGCAGTGTAACCGCAGTCTACAGCGGTAAATTTGAGCCGTGCGAGAATTCGCGCCACTGTAAAATGATGGTGGTCGAAGTTTGCCACCATTCAAGAAGGTCTTAAAAATACTCAGTGACGAATTCTCGCGAACAGTTAAAGGAAGGTTATTCCACTGATAAGTTACATTAGGAATGAAAGAGGATCGGTATAACTGTGTGCGACAAAATGGAACTCTGTGATTTTGGCGCATTCGAATATTGAGTGATAGGCTTGTTGAGGATATGAGAGGTGGAACTTTATTGGCAATGTGAGGAGGCGTAAAGTTGTGATGCATTTTAAAGAACTGCACGAGCTTATGTTTTCGGCGTCTTTCTTGTAGAGTGTCCCAACATGTTTCGGAGTATAATAAAGATTTACTAGCACTAATTGTGCCCCTGTAACTATTCTTGCTGCACCGATCTGAATTTTTTCCAAGTCGGCGACTTGCCCTGACGAGCAATTATCCCAAACAGTATCACCATCTTCCAGTAATGGCCTGACAAAGGCAAAGTATATCTTTTCTAAAACATGTCTATCAAGCTCGAATTTGTGTTTCCGCAACAAGTCTAGTCGAGACCAGGCTTTGGAACATATATATTCAATGTGATTGGTCCAAGTACATATTGTACTTAGCACAACTCCTAGGTGCTTATGAGAATTGACTTCACTTATTTGAGCACCACCTAAAAATAAGGGTGGATGGGCAGTTGGGTTCATTTTGCGCGATATTACCATGCTCTCAGTTTTTGGGGGATTAAATTCGACTAGACATGTTTTTGTCCAGTGCCCAATTAAAGCTAGATCTAGGTTAATTAAATTCGAGGTTTGGTTTGGATTTTCTACAATTAGATATAACGAAGTATCATCTGTAAAAAGGCGTATGCTATTGAGTAAATTTTCGGTTATGTCGTTAATGTAGATAAGAAAATAGTAAGGGTCCTAATATAGAACCTTGAGGGACTCCAGCATTTATAGGGCGCCACGGGAAAGCCTCTGATCCCACAACTACGCGTTGGGATCTATCTGAGAGGTACGATTGTAAGAACAGCAACAATTCACCCGAGACACCAATACTCTCCAGCTTATGAGCGAGACCAACATGCCATACCTTGTCGAAAGCCTCACTGACATCGAAAAGAAAAACAACCCTGGCTTATTTTCCTTCATCGAGCGCTTTACAGAATTCATCATATATATCAGTTAGCGGGAGGACCGTAGAATCACCTAGTGTAAAACCTGACTGAAATTGGCTAAGTACGCTCGAGTCTTCCAGGAATTGACATGGTCGTTTGAAGATGCATTTTCAAAGACTTTACCTTGGCAACTAATCAGAGATATGAGACGATAGTTACTGACTAAGTTCGCGGTTTTTTTTAACTGGTGAAACATTAGCCCTTTTCCACAATGAAGGAAAATACGAATTGTTTAGCAATATATTGAATAAAATCGATAGTGGTTCGCATAGAGAGACGTTACATTCTTTAAGAAGACGTGGGCTGACAAGATCAGGACCCGATGCTTTGGACACCTTCAATGACTGCAGTGCTTCGTACACCTCTTCGTTCGCTGCAATGAAGGGTTATACCATCAATTGTTCGTATAGGATGGGCTATGGCTTCTTGGAAGGAAACGTTCGAGTCGTCAAGTGTTGAGATTGAACAAAAGTATTCATTAAGCACTTGGGCTTTATCGACATTCGAGGTGCATACTTCATTCCTGTAATTAACAACAGGAATCTCTGCTTGGCGACGGCCACTGAAAAACGTTTGTAACGTTTTCCACCAATGTGAACTAGGGGTTTCGTTACTTTTTAAAACGGACTGAACTTTGGATAAGTATAAAGTTTTTGCCTTCCTAATAGCTGATACAACTTCATTCCTTTTAGTTTTATACATTGCCCATGCATTCGGATGGCCAGTCCGTTTGGCTGTGCGATATAGCCCTCTTCTTTGTCTTATTAGTAGTCGTATTTGGTTATGCATCCATTTCGGCTGATCCGACCTCGAAGTAATATATTTGTTTGGTATATGTTCGGATGCAATATCGAGTAAATGATCAATGGATTTTGAAATTATCATATTTAAACATGAGATATCAAAAAGAGCATTCCAATCTTCGCGAGAGAGAGCATTTAATGCATCATAGTTGCCTTGGGAATACAGCCATATCCGTCTTTTAAAAGTGTGGGATCGTGGCACAAAAAGCTCAACTTCCATTGCAAGAGGGCAGTGGTAGCGGATCATGTATGGGATCGGTTCTAAGACCTCACATGATTTCACGTTGACTGTGCTGCTGACCGCAAAGAGATCTATCAACGAGGCAGATGACTCAGTGAAGCATGCTGGCTCACCCACAAGCTGTCTGAGATTAAAATAACTGATTATTTCAGAAAAGGTACTTCTTGCGTGGCCCAGCTGGTTATCGTTAAAATCGCCGGTAACTATTATGTCTTCGACTCGCGTGCCCCTTGCTCTTTCAATAGAGGATGATATGGCATCCCAAGTGTTTTGAGGGCTGATGGGTGGACGACAGAATACCCCGAACAATAACGACCTATTACGTTTTATGAATACTTCGACCCACAAACACTCAGTATTCGGCGTCTCAGTGTCGGTGTCAGAATGAAATGCCCTCTCTAATGTACAAGGCCACCCCCACCACCTCTCGTTGGGCGGTCATAACGCAGTGGTTCATGAAACCCATGAATTATGATGTCTGTTGTAGAGTCATTGTTTTGTAGCCAAGTCTCGGTGAGAGCAAGAATTACGGGGGATAAAGATTCACAGTGAACAAGATCTATTTTGGGTTTCAAGCTCTGAATGTTGACATGGAGAAACCTGAAGGTGTTCTTGTCGTGCTCGAAATTAACGGAGTTAGGACCCGGATTTATTTCAATGTAACCTGACAATAATAATAATACAGATAAGTAGAAAACGAGTAGAATTACCATGGAGGTTGAAAATGAATTTTTTTTTTTGCGAGAAATTTACATTCGGAACTTTGGGCTTGTTAGATGGATACTGCCTGACGTTTACGCAACTTACCATTCGATGACTATAAAGTGGCCAATTAAAACATGATTTGAGAGATACGATGTATTGACAAAGAAACAATGCAACCATAATAGTGAAACTTTCATCCAGCGCAAATCCATAGATGCGTAGTCGCAGGTAATTGAATACACAGATTGATTGGTCTTTCAAGAGCCTGAACTTTAAGCTGCGAACATAAACTCTTGTGCTAAAAGTACCTAGCCCTGCACGGTATAACTCAAGGCAACACACCAAGTAATCTGTGAGTGATATGAAAAACGAACTGCTCGGATATAGGTGCTGGTCAAGATCACATTTAGCAACATGGGCTCATAATGAAAGCAAAATGTATTCGAGATGGTTCTGGAAGATTGATAGTAATGAATTGCAAATTGAGAAAAAGAAATTTCTGAGCTGAAGGATACATGGAAGAAACAGAAAACAGTCAAAATAAAGATAAACAACATGTACAAGGTGTTTGTGTAACATCTAAATGTGGCTGGGCTTTCGGTGGCGAGCCCGGCAACTGAGATGTAGGTATCTTCAATATGATCAGGTTCGTTGTCGTTCATATGAGACACCTTTGATTTTGTAAAATATATGTACACACTCAACTTGGTTATGATCATCTTGACAAGTCGAAAAGCCACCTTTCAAATCAATTCATTAAATATATCAGGTAGCCATTCGCCTTGCCAGCATGTCATCCAATTCGCCAATGATAATGTGCCTACGCTAACAAGTAGTCGCTTTTTGTTCAAAGGTGGGTTGGGGCTTTCATATAGTAACGAATTGAACATATATTTGAAAGTAAGATTTTGAAATAGAAAGGCAGTGATAAAAGCTCGAACATAACTATTACATTTTTGGTTCTCATAACCCATCGATGCGACTCCCAGTATGGCACTCAACGACACAAGCAAAAGTGTTGTTGGGACGTATCTACCTACATACATCAATTGTTAGTACTGACTAGGGAGTGAAGAAAAGAGAGAGGGATAGGGATAAAAAGGGGAAACCGTTGTGAAACTAATCCCCCTTCGTTATTCATCCTTGCACCCCTACCCCTTAAAAAGGAAGAATCGAAAGTCGTCAAAGCACAAGGGGAGGGGGGGGGGGGGGGATTCAGAGGACATCACATTTGGGAGTCAATGAATAAATCGCTGTATTCGTTCAGAGACTTTTGGGGCTATACTTGGGGGCTTACTGGGCAAAGGGGTAACAAAGATGTTAATGATGCGTACCGCGGCGAACAATGTTGCCTCTGGGTATATACAATTTAATATACAATTTATAATCCAAACACATTTCCTTTGAACTTAACTTGTTCAAAAAAACCTCCATATAATGTGCCTGTAAAGCAGTATGCATTTGACAACTACCGGGGACACCGCACTGAGATACTTTCGCTCACACGAATAAATAAAATTGCTTCAGTCGCAGATAGCACAACAACAGAGGTGACTAAGGCCACACGAGTTTCGCAATGGCTACTTATGACAAAATAAAACATTAATTGATAACAGGGATATTCATGGAAATCATGGCCACCCACATACAGGTGGACAAGCTCCACCGCCGAAATGTTTTAAATTCATCCATACCTTCTGCTAAAGTCGCTAGAATCAGGACAAAAACATTGTAGGGTCTGCCCTATAAATAAGTATATATAACTCCATCAGTTACCATGAACACTCAGTGGTCTCCATATCATAGAGGCGCTTTCTAGATAAATATATATAACAACATACACGAGCTTTTCCTGCTTTTCACGATCCCGCGTATTCAGATATCATATTATGAAACTGTGAGTTCGACTGACTGCAACCCGTGCAATGAGTCAAACTCAACGTGCTCAGCATTCCAATATGTCCTCGTCACACACATGTAAGCACGGTGAATAAATTCCGGGCTCTATAGGCAATAGAACCAAACTACCGCGGTAATTTCAATTCATGCGAGAAACAAATCAAGGTCACGCAAGATTACAATGAACTCTAAAGCCAGTACTAGATTTTCCTAAGCACAACTACATCAGACGCCATGCGATCTTAGGCATCACCAGTTTACCACATCGACTCGTGATCCAAAGGCAAATTGTGAAACACCAAAAACTTTTCGGACCGAGTTCAGTGGCTACTGCCAGACAAGATGGAATGGATCAATCTCACAGTTCTCAATGATCAATATGATATACCATCCTTACACATACAGTACATGGAGAGTGTAGTATCACTAAATCACCAGCAGAGTGGAGATACCACCCAAACAATAATTGCAAATTTGTTGCAAAGCATAACAAACACAAGAAAAGTTCCAGCCAATGGACCTCCGGGTTATACCCGGAGGTCCATTGGCTGAAACATTGCTTGTGTTTTTTGCCGACATGTACAGAATTTGAAAGTGATACTTTGGGTGATAACTCCACTTACCGGGTGATTTAGTTACAATCCACTCTCCATGTACTGTATACACACATAAACACGGGTACAAAAACATTTCGAGAAAAAAATACGGTAGTAGCAAAAAAATTATGTTGATCCGGGAAATGAGCCATGATATTCCACCCTGAACACTTACCCATCTCTATTTTGTCATGATGACCCGTGTTTCAACTGAGAGACTGCCAGTTCCACTGACTGCAATCCATCCATTGGGAAGAGATGAGTGGCCTCTGCCAGACAGGTCTGAGTGAGTTAAACTCACGGTTCTCCACATACGCAACCCACACATATGCACAAGTGCAAATACAAAAAGCCAGGCACATTGCACAATAAAAGGCGAGTCTCCTGAGTCTTCACGAGCACAAGAGACTCCACTTTCCGTCAGCTCCCTGAGACAGAATAACACAATGTGATTGGTGACAGTGGTGTTCCGTGAATTTCTGGCTAATCGGGAAACCAAGAAGACCCCACGACCAAGATAATTCAGATTTTTTCAGGATTTCAGCACAAGTTCGCTAGAAACGAAACAAGGTCAAACAAGATTAGGATGAACTCTCAGGCCGGTACTATATATGCCCATGTACAACTAAATCAGACGCCATGAGATCTTAGGTATCTCTAATTAATCATGATGATCCGTGATCCAAATATTAGTTGTGAGACTGCGAGCTCGACTCACTATAAACTATCGGACCGAGTTCGGTGAATGCTGCAGACAAGTTGAAGTGAGTTCACAATCTATAGTGACATGCAAAGCTGTATGTATTTGCCACACCGTACACCGCACACCGCACTGAGAAGCTTTCTTTCGTTTGCACGAATATATAAAATTGCATCAATCGCAGATAGCACAACAACTGAGGTGACTAATGCCACACGAGTTTCCCGAAGGCTACTTTCCGTTAACTCATTCTGACAAAATAAAGCGTGAATTGATAACCGGGATATTTAGGGAATTCGTAGTCACCCATATTTAGGTGGACAAGCTCCACCGCCGGTTTTTTATATTCATCCATACCTACAGCTAAGGTCGCGAAAGTCAGGACAAAGACTCACAAACTGGAATGAATTCTAAGGTCTGTCCTATATCCAATTATATGCAACATGAAAATACAGGTTCGCACAGGTTCCCGAGAAACAAAACAAAGAGACACCAATTTGAGTTGAACTCTAGGACCGCTTCTATATATGACTATATCCGGCTACATCAGACGCCATAAACTCTTAGCCATCTTCCGCTTATCCTGCCAACCCGCTTTCTTATCGGATATTGTGTGATTTCGAGTTTGACTGACTACAACTTGTCAGAGTTCATTGACTTCTCTCAGACAAACTGGAGTGAGCCAAACTTGCGGTTCACGACATTAAACGATAATAAGCACTCGTCGCACACTCACTATGACACACTTACAAACATAGGTAATCCGACACAATGTGCAATAAGGAAAGTGACCCATAAGGCTTCTCGAGACTTCGCAAATTCCACTTTCCATTAGAGCCTTGTAACGAGTATCAATATGTGATCAGTGACGGGTTTCCAGTGAGTTTCTGGTTGCCTATGGACAAGCAAGCAAAAACTCCCAACCGAGAAGAGTTCGATTATTTCAGTAATAAGCACATCTTCGCGAGAATTACGGCCTTGCATCACAAGATGGAATAAATCTTAAGATTGATGCAGGCAGGCAGGCAGGCAGGCAGGCAGGCAGGCAGGCAGGCAGGCAGGCAGGCAGGCAGGCAGGCAGGCAGGCAGGCAGGCAGGCAGGCTCGCACGCACGCACGCACGCACGCACGCACGCACGCACGCACGCACGCACGCACGCACGCACGCACGCACGCACGCACGCACGCACGCACGCACGCACGCACGCACGCACGCACGCACGCACGCACGCACGCACGCACGCACGCACGCACGCACGCACGCACGCACGCACGCACGCACGCACGCACGCACTATGTGTAAAGAATTATAGGTTGTTTGTTTCTAACGAATTCCAGGTCGACTGGAGGAGCTTGACCCTTTACCCAATTCACACATTATCAGCATTTAGTCTTCATTTCAACACAAACCCTTGTGATTTAATGATTGAATATGGCGAATGTAAATGTAAGAAGACATTTGTCTGAAGCAGAAATGCGGTGGGCTGTAGGGATGGTAGAACAAGGCGCTACCCATCGTCAGGTTGGTGAAGCCCTTGGTGTGCATCATTCGGTGATCACCAGAGCCTGGGTAAGATGTCAGCAGTATGGCACACCAGTCAGACGCACTGGTGGTGGCAGAGATAGGGCAACATCTGCAGCTGAAGTCCGGTTTTTGATCATTCAGGCCCGTAGGAACCGCTTTGACACAGCAACCCAGCTTCGCAGACCTTCAGAATGCAACCGGGGTAAATGTTTCGACGCAGACGATCCGGGCAAGGTTTCACGAAGGTGTCTCCGATCGAGAAGACCATGTATTCGCATTCAGCTGTCCCAGAACCACCGCCAGACACGATATGAATGGGCCATGGATCACGTTGGATGGACCAGAGAAGATTGACGACCTGTCATTTTACAGATGAGTCAAGGTACTGACTAGACAACACAGATAAGCGTCCTAGGGTATGGAGAAGACCAGGAGAGCGATTCCATGCAGCCAACATTGCTGAGCATGACCGCTATGGTGGAGGGTGAATAATGGTCTGTGGTCTGTGGCGGCATCGGCTCGGATGGACGTACAGAGCTCTGTGTCCTTGACCGTGGTACATTGACTGCACAGCGGTATATTGATGAGATCCTGGATGTCCACGTCAGATTGTATGCAGGTGCAGCGGGTGATAGATTCGTTCTGATGGTCGATAATGCCCGTCCTCATGTTGCCCATGCTGTCGGGGAGTACTGGCAGAGGGAGGAAATTGAGCGTATGGACTGGCCAGCAACATCTCCTTACCTCAATCCAATCGAACATGTCTGGAATGAATTGCAGATTTCAATTTCAGTCCCTCCAGTCCAACCAAGAAGTGTCCAGGAACTTGATGCCATGCTGGTCCAAGAATTAAACAGCATCCCACAAAGGACCATCTGGAACCTGTTTGGGAGCATGAGAGGGCGTTGTCAAGCTATAATTAACAATAATGGGTCTCATACTCGATATTGAACCTATATCAGTTGGCTCTGTCAACTTTTTCGCAAATTTGAATAATTTCCTCTTTTAACATTAATATCCATTTTCCATGGTTATCGTAGTCAAAAGCTAAAAAATAACATCAAACGCAAACAAAAGCTTAATGTCTGTGCTTAAATCATTAAAGATATAACTAAATATAAAATATATACACTTTTCATAACAATATTTCAACTAAAACGTAAAACAGGTAGTTGGATATACTTGGTGCTTAGCAAACTTTGTGTAGTATATATCCCCCAAGGCTGCACGTTGAAAATGTTAATTCGTCTACCCCATACATTCACTAAGCCACTATCATATTTATTTATTTATTTATTTATTTATTTATTTATTTATTTATTTATTTATTTATTTATTTATTGGTGTTTAAGGTCACATACTTCTGCACAATGGCTAATCGTGACCATGACAGTTTTATGGGTGGAGGAAGCCGGAGTACCAGGGGAGAACCACCGAGCATCGACGAGCAACTGCCAGCTCCTCAACATTCTAACTCTGTTCGTTCAAGATCCGCTCAAACAGGGCTACAGCAGTTGAAGACATGTGCACCATCGACGTGCAGTTCGCCCTAGTACACGGCGTCATAGTGCCCCCATGTAGGCAACCGGGATAAAGTGCCTTGCCCAAGGACACAACGAGGGTCGTCCCGGACGGGATCGAACTCGGGACCTCTAGCATAGAAGTCAAACAGTATACCACTGAGCCACCGCGCCCCCGCCATCATACTTAATAAATTTATGACTTAACATGTGTCTGGGCTGGAAAAAGGACACTCGTGTTCAAAGAGTTAAAGAAGATTCGTGTGGTCTGTGAAAAATGAGTTGTTTCTGATGTGCCGAATTCTCGTGGCAATACAAATTATATGTAGAGGATATGGAATTAGTGTTTTTCTCATATAATATTTATGAAACGAGTCTAAGAATTTTCCGTCTTAGCGAGCCTCTGGCGAGCCCAAACGGAAAATTCGGACGAGTTAGCCACTTAGTATTACTTTTTAATCCATCACCTAACTTGAGTTGCAGACGGCACTTGGAAAAAACATCCTCGTATAACTAAAAATTTCCATTTTTTTGCTTCCAAAACATAGGTTATGACCCCCTCATGGGAACGAGCTTGTCGAGCTCGTTCCAATGAGAGGTCATAACCTATGTTTTGGAAGCAAAAAGTGAAAATATAAAGAAAAATGAATGGCGTTTTTCTTGTAGGTAAAAGATTAATACAATATAACCCACCCTAAATAGGACAGATAACGTAAATTCTCCCTACTGAAATTATGCAAATGTGACCCAGTTGTATTTTGTTTAGCCAATCAAATTATCCAATTTTGAAATTGACCAATGAAAGCTCCCAACTCTAATTATGCAAATTGTGGAAATGTGGCCCAGTTGTATTTTGTTCAGCCAATCAAATTGTCTAGTTTTGAAATTGACCAATGAAATTGACGGAAGGCTTTATTTATCACTGATTAATATGAAAACAAAATATCAAATGTTTTAAAGTGAACAAAACGGACGAGTCATATGATAAATATATTTACAACATATTTTAGTTAACATTGACAAACAACAAGTGCCGAAACTGGAAAGTTGATACAGGGTAACTAGTTTGCGTGCAAGGTAAGCACTACGACATTTGAAGAAGTGAAACCTGTTATGCTGTGACTACAGCCACAGAGTAATAGCTATCACATCACCAACCGTCACCGATTAGAAGGAGTTATCGCGTTGATTGACTTGACGCTTTCTCAGGAGTGTGGAGATAGGGCGGGCAGATTACGTTTCGGCTTTTTTCACTGACATTCCAGAAATCCTGTCGTACAGCGATCAGTGATGTAAACAAATAAGAACTTTCAATACCCATTTTTTGTAGATGGATAGTTGAATGTCTCCACTGATTACTGTCAGTAAAATAGCTATTTAAGATTGATAACGCCAATGGATGCGAAAGTCCGTATATTGTCAGAACGCAACATCTAACAAACATCTTTGAAGTATAATCTGGGATTAGAAAAACACGGTTTGCAAAGTGAAATAGTAGTAGGAGGAAAAGTCCTTATTTTATATTTTTTATACCATGCTCGCCAATGTTACTACCTGTGAAAAGCCAGTATGTTAAATTTTAGCTTTTAACCCCACTACCGGTTTAAAAAAATTTACAGCTATAGTCGGAAGGTCATCCCACTTGACCTTTGGCATGACGCAATTTGCCAACTTCGATACATTCACACTTCGCGATATGTTTCATTCAAACATACGACATTTTTCGGTACTATCTACTACGTGTAAATGACTCATTAAGTTTAAAATACCTACAATTGAATATTTAAAATAAATTTTAAGAATTGTTAATAATAATTTGATTGAAAAAGCCAGGAAAATTCAATCAACTTTGACGATGTGTCCAGCTGTCAATCAAGCATTCACGTACAGCCGGAAGTACTGCCCACCGGCGCAGATGTAAACAAAACAAACCTGTGTGTTTGAGGTAGAAAGTGTCGTGTTTTCTCCATTTTAAGTGACAAAGTCGATTATTAATTAAGAGCATGGTATAAATAAAATAAATAAGTACTAGGGCCGGTAATCAGATTTAAACCACTAGTAGAATAAGGGTTTTAACCACTCGGCAAGCCGAGTGGTTAAAACCCTTATTCTACTAGTGGTTTAAATCTGATTACCGGCCCTAGTACCTATTTATTCTATATATAATTGTGAAACGATGTCCAGGTAGGCTATTACACCGGTGGCAAGTAAAATAAATCAACTTTGAACAAACCTCGGTCAATCGATTTTCAATTTATTAAGGTTTTTATTTATTAAGGTTTATCGACACTTTAACAGCCAAGGTCATATCGTGTCGGTGACATTTTAAGGGTGGAGGAAGTCGGAGAACCCTGCAAGAACCACCGAGCAACGACGAGCAGCTGCCAGCTCCACAACATCGTAACTCAGCCCTGCAGCACAGCCACGTGCAGTACGCCTTAGTGCACGGCGTCATCGTGCCCCAATGTGGACAATCGGTTTAAGTGCTTTGCCCAAGGACACAACGCGGGAGTCCGAATCGATCGCTCAGACGGTCACCCATCAAGAGACAAACCGGGCTCGACGTTGCCTAACTTCGGTGATCTGACGTGAACCGGTTACCGCAACGCCACCCTGCTCCCATCGATTTTTAATATATTGCATAGAACTGTGCAGGGGGGAAAGTGATAAACTTTGAAGAAAAATGGAAGTTCAAAAACATCACACTAGTGATATAAATCACATGATTGCAACGCGTTTGTCATGGACTTCATGATTTTATGTCCGGCTATTAAAAACATAATCATTGTTTTCTTCAAAATCTGAACTTTATTGATTTTCGCCGTATATTTTATACCGATATAGAAATTTTGAGCTTCGCACAACTCGAATTCTCGCCCGTGTGTACAAAGATGACCAAATAGTAGATGGCACGCTTTAACGATCACCTTGCTGCACGTGGATAGTACGTTCTCTCTGAAAGTTCGAGGAGCATCGCGAATGGGGGGTTAGGGGTGTGGCGCCCCTCGCCCGCAGAAACGTTTTTGGCGGTTCTCCCTTGATTTTAATCATGAACTTTCTCAGGAGACTAGATTTGATACATGGACTTACGCCACACTCCACACAAATACGGTCAAACAAATGCAGATCTTTTGTACCCGAGTCCGTTTGTTGGACGACCCAGCGTGAACAATTTGGAGTATCGGTACGCTACGTGTTGATTAACCCTTTACCCAACGCAGACGATATCAAAATTTATTATTTTAAATATCATTTTTTTCAAATTTTTTAAAAATTTTTTAACAAAACCATATCATGTGACCCCTCGCTGGAACGAGCTCGTTCCAATGAGGGTCACATGATATGGCTTTGTCGAAATTTTTTGAAATATAATATTTTTTCAACTACTGAATTTGCATATTACGCGGGCGGATGTAGCCGATTCGTTTGGTAAAAGGTTAAATACGGTGTAGCGTCACTCCCGCTATATAAATATTTTATATATCCCAAAATTTATTTTCAAAGCAGTCTTGAGTTTTTATACTTCATTCCCAACTTACTATATTCCAATTATATCATCAAGGCATGCATTGAGCGAAGGCATGAGTTGATGATGTAGTTGAAATATTCGCTCAGTCGGACCTTGAGTCATCCTAGTCGGGATTGACGGGGTTAGACGCCCGTGACAGACACGCCCGTGTCGCAGTGTGTCCACTCGACAATAAGTCATAAAATCTGTGAGAAAGCATTAAACATGCAAGAAACGTTTCGGATAATGGATGTTTGCGTTGGAACCAGAGGTCATTTACCTGCAATTTCGATCGTGATTATCTTGTTTCTAACGGCAACTTCTGAGAAATGTGCGAGGTGTTGCAGTTCTCTGCACTGGGGTAATTAGGGAACAGGCTCATCGTTTAATTTCAAACTCCTACAACCTATTAACCGCCCGTTTCTCTGGACAGGATGCCGTGCAGAGATAACATTTACGGCGACATTTGATAAATGTGCGAGGGGTTTTAGTAGTAATTCTCAGCACTGAAATGGACAGGGAATCGGTTAATCATTTAATTTCAACCGTTCCTTTACCGATTACCCGCGCGTTTCTTTGGACTAGAGAATATGCATATGGCAGGATGCAGAGAAGCGATAATATTTACAGCAACATTTGGGAAATATGTGAGGTGTTTTAGTAGTAATTCGTAACACCGGAATGGCTAGGAAACCGGTTAATCACTTAGTTTCAACGGTTACCTTAACGATTAACCGCCCATTTCTTTGGAACAGAGAATATGTATATGACAGGATGCTGAGCAGCGGTAACGTGGTCAGGACCCAGATGAAAAAAATTTGTAATAGTGGATTCAGACAACGTTTACGGCACTATTTGAGAAATATGCGAGGTGTTTTATTAGAATGTCGCAGCATTCGGTGGTTGGGGAACCGGTTAATCATTCTATTTCAACCGTAACGTTACCGATTAACCACCCGTTACTTTGGAACAAAGAATATGCACATGGCAAGATGCTAAGCAGCGATAATATTTACAGTAACATTTGGGAAATGTGTGAGGTGTTTTAGTAGTAATTCGTAATACTGGAATGGCTAGAAAACCGGTTAATCACTTAGTTTCAATGGTTACCTTTACGAGTAACCGCCCATTTCTTTGGAACAGAAAATATGTATATGACAGGATGCTGAGCAGCGGTAACGTGGTCAGGACCCAGATAAAAAAAAAATTGTAATAGTGGATTCAGACAACGTTTACGGCACTATTTGAGAAATATGCGAGGTGTTTTATTAGAATGTCGCAGCACTCGGTGGTTGGGGAACCGGTTAATCATTCTATTTCAACCGTAACGTTACCGATTAACCATCCGTTTCTTTGGAACAAAGAATATGCACATGGCAAGATGCTAAGTAGCGATAATATTTACAGCAACATTTGGGAAATGTGTGAGGTGTTTTAGTAGTAATTCGTAACACTGGAATGGGTCGAAAACCGGTTAATCGCTTAGTTTCAATGGTTGCCTTAACGATTAACCGCCCATTTCTTTGGAACAGAAAATATGTATATGACAGGATGCTGAGCAGCGGTAACGTGGTCAGGACCCAGATAAAAAAAAAATTGTAATAGATTCAGACAATATGAAAAGCCAGGCATGTAACTTGTGCAGATCTTAAATAAAATACCAGGGCCTGTCAGGATGTAACTTATGCAAATCTCGCTTAAACTACCCAGGCCTTATAATGAAGCCCGAGTATTTTGTGCAAGATTTACGAAAGTACCAGTCTGTGTATCTCCCTTTCTCTGAATCCACGAATACAAATTATTTCGACACTGTCACGAGTGTGCGGTTATAATAGTTACTAATCGAGCTGGAGGTATTTCATGAATCTGAACAGCCTGTTCTGTGCGTTCAGTGACAGCACGGGGCAAGTTGTTCCAATTCGAGATAAATCAATAATGAGTAGGGATCTGTGAATCACAGTTTTTTTCGAATCGAATCTCGAATCGAATCGTGTGTCTGATATCGAATCGAATCCCGAATCGAATCTTAAAAGACAAATTATTTCATATTGCACCAAATGGAAGTTACGGAACACCTAATTTCCGATAATTGCGATTCGTGTACAATTTGACACTGTATTCGACTCATCCGTCCATCCTTTCTTTCTTCCATTTATCCCCATCCATCCATCCATCCATCCATCCATCCATCCATCCATCCATCCATCCATCCATCCACCCATCCATCCATCCATCCATCCATCCATCCATCCATCCATTCATCCATCCATCCATCCATCCATCCATCCATCCATCCATCCATCCATCCATCCATCCATCCATCCATCATCCATCCATTATTCCGACTATAGAACTAGCAGACTTTGTGTAAAATAGGACTCAGAGAGTAACATCCATCTATCCACTCACCTGATACCCATCCATCCACCCATCCTTCCTTCAAATAACATCTGTCTGTAAATAACTTATCTTCGATCAAAAATCTATCCAGCCAACCTTCCTACCATCCATTTTTCCAACATAAAGGAATAGCAAAAATTTGTGTGGTATAGGACTCAGAGAGTAACATTCCATCCATCCATCCATTCACCCATCCATCCACCCATCCATTCACCAACTCATTCAGTCAAACACCATTCCGATGTTGGAGTGCATGTGTAACAAATTGCACGACTCCATGTGCTTCTTTTCTTCAAATAACATCTGTCCATTCATTCTTTGAATGTGTGCATGACTGAGTGGGCTAACGAACAGTTGATCGCTGGTTTGTTCATACTCTCTCGCTCTCTCTCTCTCTCGTACTGTCCCCTATCCTTTTCAACATCCTTGCAAATAAAAGCTTTTATACCAGAAATGAATAGAAGTACTTATATGTATTAAAATTGGTTCTACTGAATGTATGATGGGTATTTATATTCATTCATTCACTCATTTATTTATTTGTTCATTTACTCTCTCACTCAATCTATCAATCATTCACTCATTCATTCGTTCATTTTATGCATCCAAATTATTGTACTTCCCACTTCATTCATTCATTCATTCATTCATTCATTCATTCATTCATGTTGCTAATTCCATTCCACCCAGTCGTCCAACCATCCATCCATCCATCCATCCATCCATCATGCATCAAATCTTTTTATGTATCAATTCATTCACTTATTTTCTCTTTGTCATGTGATGATAGAATGCATCCATTATCAACCACAGATACCGGATGGTAAATCAATTTCGTTCTCGATATCAACTACATTGTTCATTCATTCATTCATTCATTCATTCATTCATTCATTCATTCATTCATTCATTCATTCATTCATTCATTCATTTTATGCATCTAAATTACTGTTCTTCTCACTACATTCATTCATTCATTCATTCATTCATTCATTCATTCATTCATTCATTCATTCATTCATTCATTCATTCAGGTTGCAAACTTCATTCATTTTTTCATTCATTCATCCACTCATTCATTCATAGGACTATCACAACTTGTTTGAAAGGACAAACACAACTTGTGTGAAATATAACTCAGAGAGTAACATTTCATCCATCCTCCACCCATCCTTCCAGTTATTCTATCACCCATTCAAACATCATCTAGATGTTTGAGTGCCTGTGTGATAGATTGCATGGTTCAATGTGCTTTTTTTCTTCAAATAACGTGTGTCTGTAAATACCTTAATTTCCGATTACAGCGATTCGTGTACAATTTGACACTGCACACGACTCATCCACCCATCCATCCATCCATACATCCATCCATCCATACATCCTTATATACATCCATCTGTACAGTTTGACACAATATAAACCCATCCATCCATCCATTCATCCATCAATCCATACATCTCAGATTTTCTATATGATGACCCCTGTAAAATGTAGACTATAATAATCATTCATCTTCCATCTTCCTATCAATCCATACTACAACATTCATCAACACACCTTCCAGACCTTTTGGACTAAAACGACTAGTGCGAAATGGGACTCAGTGAGCAACCCACATTCAAGCCATTACTTGTCTGTGACTGGCTTAATATTTTATATTTTATTTTTTTTACGGTCTGAGCGTTAAACAATTCCACTCACTCACTCAGTCATCGTTCATTCAACCAATGAATGTGTACATGTCTGATCGAATGGATGAACAGTAGAAGCACAATAGCTCTCTCTCTCTCTCTCTCTCTCTCTCTCTCTCTCTCTCTCTCTATCTCTCTCGCTCCCTCTATCTCTCTCGCTCCCTCTCTCTCTCTCAAAATCCCTAAAATTGAATATCCGTTAGTAGAACTGAATAATCATATTTATGTTGAATGTACGTTATACCACTCAATTTTATGACTTTTACATGTCCACCCACCCATTCACTTATTCATCTCGATGACATATAAACAAGCCTCTCCGGAAATGACACGATTCAATTATCGATATAATTCGCCTGTCCTACTTGCCATGATCATTGGCTTTAACCAATAACTGAGGCAGACAAACTGAATCATCCATCCATCCATCCATCCATCCATCCATCCATCCATCCATCCATCCATCCATCCATCCATCCATCCATCCATCCATCCATCCATCCATCCAGTCATTCATTCTTTGATTGTGTGCATAACTGAGTGAGCTGAGGACCAGTTGATTCATTCATTCGCTCACGTATTCACTGTAATGCTGTATGATGTGTATCTACATTCATTCTTTCATTCATTCATTCACTCATTTTTTTTATTTGTTCATCCATTTATTCACTCAATCATTCATTCATTCATTTTGTGCATCCAAATTACTGTACATCTCACTTCTTTCATTCATTCATCCATTCATTCATTCATTCATTCATTCATTCATTCAATCATGTTGCAAATTTCATTCCATCTGTCCGTCCGTCCGTCCGTCCGTCCGTCCGTCCGTCCGTCCGTCCGTCCGTCCGTCCGTCCGTCCAACAAATTTTTTTATGTATCAATTCATTCACTTATTTTCTCCTTGTCATTTGATGATAGTATGCATACATTATCGACCACAGATACCGAATGGAAAATTAATTTTGTTCTCGCCTTGAAGTCGCATAGTATTCTAATGCTGAAAGACCGGACCGTCACATATCAACTACATTGTTCATCAGTTTGAAATTTGGCTATGGATATATCCACCCATTCAGATTTTCACCCATCGATCCATTGGATTGTTGGATGGACATGTGAATGAATGGACTGCTAAGACCATGCCGCTCTTAACCGTATCCATTGGCCAACCCATTTTTTGGTTTACTCTTTTAGTTGCTCGTTCAGCTCATTGCTAAGATATTTAATTTTGAATAGGAAAGTCTTACCATCCTATAAACTAATCGAATATTAAGACCTCTCTCTAGCCCAAATCTCTACATGTTGTGAACACCATTCCTATTTAGTGAACATCCCTAACCGACCCACTACAAAGTATACGATTATCACTGGCCCTATAAACTAGTCAAATATTGAGACCTCTCTCTAGCCCAAATCTCGACATGTTCTGAACCCAATCCCGTTTTTGTGAGCGTCCCTACACGACTCACTAAAAAGAAAAAGCCTAGCCCTAGCCATACCGCATATTTTCATTCAACCAAATCACAATCTACTGGACAGCAGAGAAGGATCGTACTACAAAGTAACTGCTGGAATACTGTAGATCAGAAAACTTGTACAATTGTTTAATTCTCCCCAGTGTCAATTCTAGCGATGACTAATGTGGTATCTCTCGACAAAGTACAAAATGACGTCTAATGACGTTTGACTTTGTTACTCTGTTCAACCATGTGATCAACAGTGTTTCCGATAATGATCCTATTACTCCACTCCAATCCGATGGCAACAGCTGCGAATACTACTCATCTGAAACATTCTCCTCAACAATCGATACGAATAGGAAGTCCTTTGCCCTCCTTAACATTAATTGCAGAAGCTTAAATGCTAACTTTGAACACCTACAGAACCTTATCTGTGATCTCCAAAAAGATGAAAACTTATTCGACATCATAGGGTTTACCGAAACATTCAGTGTGAAGGAAGGCGTTTCTTATGTCTTAAATGGTTACCACACACTAGTAATACATTCTCGTCCTGATGGCCATGACGGTAGAGGGGGTGTTGGGGCGTTTATTAAAGATTCCATACCTTTCAAAATCAGAAACGATTTGAGCATTTTTATCCCACATGTGTTTGAATCATTATTTATCGAACTCACTGGAAAAAACAGATCAATTGCAGGAATTATATATCGCCCCAATACTGCACCAAAAGCTGACTTAGACTTGTTTTTATCCGAATATTCAAATCTACTTGACAAAATTAAATCAGAGAAAAAAAACAACCTATCTTATGGGTGATTTCAATTGTGATCTACTCAATTTTAATCAACATTCCAAAATTAATCAATACTTAGAATCATTATTTACTACTGGATTCCTCTCTAGGATAACCAAACCGACGAGAGTTACTAGCCACTCGGCGACAATTATTGACCATACTTTCTGCAATAAAGCAAGTCATAACACCACTGGAATAATCATTGCAGATGTTAGTGATCACTTTGCCACTTTCTGTATCGAAAATCTCTAAACGACCCATCTCAGAAACATTACCTGTCCTCCTAAAAGAATTTTTAACACTAGGAACATGAATACATTCAAACATCTGCTCTCCGAATCAGATTTCAGCAATGTATCGCAAGAGTCCAATTCCAATGAAGCTTATGAGAAATTTCTCGAAACCCTCAACACTGCGTTTGATCAAGCCTTTCCATTGACGTCGTTAAAAATCCCCAACAAATACATAAAACGAGAACCTTGGATGACCTCCGGACTTCTCCACTTTTCAATAAATAAACAGAAATTACTTACTAAGAAATACAAATCCCCAACCGACGAGAATATTACTCGTTACAAAACTTATTGCCAAGTTTTCAACCAACTTTTACGAAAACAAAAGAAAAACTATTATAGCCAATCCATATTAGAAAACAAGGGGAACATTGAGAAAACTTGGGAAATTCTCCGCAAGGCAATTAATAAGTCAGACACCCGTCCTTCTCTACAATCATCATTCATTGATAATAACGTGGAGTTATCCAACCCGAAACAGACTGCTGAAAAATCCAATAACTATTTCATAAATATTGCTAAACGAGTAACTCAAAACATGGACGGACCAACACACCACTTCTCTGAGTATCTTAAAAGTAGTGTTTCCAAATTATTTTATATACTACCTACATGTACCGATCAAGTGATATCCGTAGTTAGATCCTTGCCTACAAAAGCACCCACTGGCCTGGATAACATTTCCCCCAAACTACTTAAAGGCATAATACATGAGATAGCCGTTCCCTTGACACATAATTTTAACGCTTCATTCTTAACAGGAGTTGTACCATCCAAAATGAAAATTGCTAAAGTAATACCAAATTTTAAAACTGGTGATAGGCAGTCCTTTGCAAATTACAGGCCTATAAGTATTCTCCCCTCTTTCTCTAAAATTCTGTAAAAGTTAATGCACAAAAGGTTAATGGACTTTTTAGACGCAGATGACATAATCTACAATTTCCAGTTTGGCTTCAGAAGGGGTCATTCAACTTTTCACTCGATAATGCATCTTATCAATTACGTTTCAACAACGAACAACAAAGTAAGACTGCACCTTATCCATTTTCCTTGACTTCTCAAATGCATTTGGCGCCATTGACTATGAAATACTCGTGCGTAAACTCGAACATTACGGAGTTAGGGGCATAGCAAACGCCTGGTTTCAAAACTACCTATCAGGAAGGTCTCAATTTGTTCAATTTACGAATGAATCCTCCGATCTGCAAAATGTTACGACCGGTGTTCCCCAGGGTTCTGTACTCGGCCCACTCTTATTTGTTCTATATATCAATGACTTATCCCAATCGATTGATATAAATGTTTTGACCTTCGCGGATGGTACAACTGCTTATACATCAGAAAATAATCTTAACGTATTGACTGAGAGGACAAACGACGAATTAACGAAAATCAGTGACTGGTGTCTTTCCAACAAGCTTTCGTTGAATGCTAAAAAAAACAATGCTTTACTTCTTCATCCCCCAAATGATAATTATAATTATAGCCATGTACAGACACAAATACTAATAAAAAATAAAAACATCACAGTAGCAGGTAATAATCGCGAAATGAAATCAGTAATTTTTTTAGGTGTTAACATAGATGAAAATCTCAAATTTAATCACCACGTGGCCGCTGTTAGTATAAAATTGTCTAGAGCTATTTGTATCCTGAATAAAGTGAAAAAAATTTGCCTGTTGACACTTTACGTGTATTTTATTTTACGTTGTTCCAAAGCTTCTTAATTTATGAAATCAATGTATGGGGTAACACACCTGCAACAAAACAAATTCTGAATTTGCAGAAAAAGCAGCAAATAAAAAAAATAACTCTCATACCGACCCTCTTTTTAAACATTTGAAAATTCTTAAATTCACTGATCTTTACAAATTACATTCACTATTATTCGTCTACGAGTTGACTAAAAAAACTCTCCCTGTCAGTTTTAATAATACATTCCAAGTGTACGAAAACCCCTTAGGCATAATAAATACCAGACAGTGTGGGAAACTAACCACACACAACCCCCGCACTCAGTTCTCAGCCTTTCTTCCCTACTTTTCTTTTCCGAAATTATGGAATGACTTAGATTCAAGATTAAAATTCCTCCCCCGCGTGTCATTTAAAAAAACACTGACCAATCTGTTCCTAAATGCTTATAGTGACAACATAAATTGCTCAAATCCGAGGTGTTCCGACTGCTCACAAAACTAGTTCGTCTACGGGGGTCTTACTTTTCCCGTCCCCAAATGTCTATGATTTTTGCAACTGTACATATCCTAATAATCCGTACTACTAAAATGGAGGAATATCGTAATTTTTTTCACTTTGGAAACAAAGTTGATCACTAGGTCAGAATAACAACCAATCTAACAGTGGAGTTAAAACGTCAAAATAAACCAACACTGTTCTAAACTATTCACATTAACCATCTACTGACCAGACCCACCTTTCTTCTAAAAAATCGTCATTCGCCGTATTTGACATTTATTTTTTGTTTAATTTTGTTTTATATGCCATGTTGTTTTGTTTGTTTTTTTCTATTTTTTTCGAAGGGATGACAGGAAGACAGTCGCAAGACTATGTCATTCCCCACGGTATACATCTACTCATTTATCAAATCTTGTAACATTATTTTTCTCTTAAAACGTACTGTATTTGTATTCTGTGAAATAAAGTGAATTGAACTGAATTGAATTGAAGGTCAGATCGCCGTTTCAAACTCGCTGCCGCAGGCAGCTCGTTTGATTCTGCGATCTAACCTCCTCAGCTCAACGTGATACTACGACCCAGATCACTTCACAGTAGCGATAATATGTATGTATCAGGTACTTCAAGCTGCTTGCACTCCCCGAAAAGATAATATGGCCAGGGTTAAAGGGTAGAGAGAGTATGATTATCAAGTTGCATGGTCGTATTACTGAACATCTTTATATAATTGATGAAGATGGTAGATACAACTGGGGAGGTTGTACAGGTATGTATAAGTGTATAATTGGTCATATTGGTTGTAAACATGGGGAATTCGGTGATTGTTAGGTTAAGTTCTTGACATACTGCAAGATTATTTATTCAATTAACAGGAGTTTACTCCATAACCTATATGCAAATTTGTACCGCAGGTATGGTAAAGATTTGGTGTTTGGAAGTTGTATTCAATTAACAAGGTTAAAGCCCCGTACAGACGAGCAAATTGAATTTGTCAAAGGAAATGTGGCAAATAAAATTTGGTCGTGTGTACGAGAAAATTTGTCACATTTTCTTTGAACACATTTCTCTGTTCAATATCTGGACGTCCCAGATATTGAACAAAGAAATGTGCCATATTTCTGCGCACGGAGAAACTGTGCATGCGTAGAAATACGTAAACAAGTATTACATCATCCACCACGCTATAATAATTCGAAGTTAGAGAAGACACCGCGATTTTCAAAAAATGTGATGGTCTGACAATGCTGTATATTTACTTTTGGAAGAGTTGCAAAGTAAGGAGAGTCTATAGAATATAAAAAGCGAACTTTATAGAGTTAAAAATCTCTCCCTTCACATCATAGGCGCAGATCTCTATCGGGGAGTAAGGGGGAGGGGCGGTGGGAGGACGACAGGATTCCTTGTCCAAGAACGCACAGGGCCGTTGGGGACATCATGTGTTATGCTCCCCCCCCCTATATTTTCCACGACAGCTGGTATTTGAGTAATAATTTCTATCGCCATATTATGTACAAAAGCAGCACCGTCAGCAAATAAAATGTGCCGTTGCATACACACGAGAAGCAAAAAATTTGACAAATTTTATTTGCCACATTTTCTTTGACAAATTAAATTTGATCGTCTGTATGGGGCTATATACTCTATCAAGCAAACCCCACTGTAGTACCAGTCATTGATAGTAATTCTTGGACTTGTCGAAAAAATACAGATAGAGGTTTTGAGCCGTTGTTTTAAAATGTCTTTTATTATATGCTCCAATATATTTGTGTCAATTAAGACAACTATTTTGAAGCAGACACAGTGCCATATATATAACCTAATTTGATGGAAAAATGTGTTTCTTACATCAAATAGTGTATGACAACATGTTAAAACTGAGGTCATATACTTTGGTATGTAGAGCCAGTTCGCAAAATGTGACAAATTAAATCTCTAAGGTTGGGGGAGGGGGGGGGGGGAGTAGTAGGATCCAACTATCGCTTGCGGGTTCGCAACCTTGGGTATTTTATGGGCGAAACCCTGAATGTAGAACTGGGTGGTGTTTTGGTTTTCCGATTCGGTTGCGGTTTTTGCGGAAAAACAAATCGCAAGATTCAACAAAAACCGTCCGAACGATTGTACTGGTTTTGTGCATAAACTGATCAAACTATCCTACCAGGAGGGAACTGGTCTAGTGGCGCCTATAGACTTTCGTCACTTAGTCTAGACGGTCAGGGGGCGAATATGTCTTGTTCTCATTGTCACCTTTTCTCTCTTATTGACTCGTCCACTGGACCACCGATATTATCAAAGTTACAATTAAGTGCCCATTAATGTGTATATTCACAATATTTACTCAGCTGGGAATCTTCGCCTCTCACATGTCCGCCATTGAAAAAAGAGAGAAAATGTGAGAATGAGAGCACAACATGGATTAGATGAACTTTTTTATTTGTTACCGGTTTTTTTTCTGACTCAACAGGCTTAGCAACTGATCCTCTAGAATCCTTAGGACAGATGAAATCGAATCCAACGGAGATACTTACAGAGAGGTATTTTGTGGTGATTCCTTTCGTACAAACCATTGCTGGTTTTTTCCAAGTACAGGAACTGAAGTGTATTTTATTATATGTTCTTAACGCTTAGAAAAACTGAACCGAAGTCGAGATTTTTTCCTGAAACCGAACCGAATCCGAGTCTAAAAAATCAAAACTTACCAACTCTACCTGAATGCAGATAAACACATCATGCAAGTCTGTTGTACAGCATCCCACCAACCTTCCAATACACACTTTTCCTAGGATGTGGAATACAGTCGAACCATTAATTCAAAACTATCCCAGAGCATTATTCAAAAAGACTCTGACTGATAAATTCCTAAACTCGTATCCACAGCATATCGACTGTGACAACCCAGTTTGTCCAGACTGTAGGCCCTAGTTATACCATTTCAAAAAAGTTCTGTTATCTCACCATTATGAAATTAGCAAATCATTCTTTTACGTAAACGCCATACACCCTCTGAAAGAGGAAGAAGGTTTCTGCGACTAATGGAAAGAACCCCCCCCCCCCTCCCCCCCCCCCCAACAAACCGCTGTATTAAATTTAACTCTAATCGTTTCACCATTGCAAAAACAGGCTGCTATCAGGATTGTTTCGTTTCGTATTCAACTATTTTTTATATCGGGAATGGCAGGAAGACTGCCCTAGTGGCTATGCCATTTCCCTGTAGTGCAATAATGTAGTTGAGAATATTGTATGTTACTGTTACTATAAAATGTATTCTATGTCTATACATGTTGTACTACTGAATAAATTATTCTATTCTATTCTATTCAGCGAAATATCTCAACGCTGCGATTGGTGATCGAAGAAGGGACCGACAATCAACTGGTACATGGCTTCATCACCAGCAAATTAGACTACTGTAACTCACTTTTGTATTGTTTCATGTTCATTGACTAAATTCCCACCTCTTCAGAACTGTGCTACCAGGATGGTAACCGGGAGAAGAATACTATCATATTAGTCCAATTGTATTCCAACACCACTGACTGCCCAGTCAGCACAAAACTGTCTTCAAGATCCTCATGTTTATGTCCAAATCTCTCAACGGACTTACTTACACTTAAATATCTGTGTGAGCCTGCGAACCAATATGTGCCGAGATATAAAGGATTCAGGTCTCCTGAATCCAAATATCTTGTTCAAAGTTCCAAAAACATGGTTACTGTGAGCGATCGGAAATTTCCAGTTTCGGGTCCGGCTTTATGGAACCATCTACCTGATCACGTAAGTGTTCCACAAAGGGTATCTTGAGTCCCAAGGGACCTTAAAACTTACATCTTTCACCTAGCTTTTTCAGAATTGATTCAGAGTGCGGTGTTTAGAGTGTCTGAGTCGTACAATCACTCTTGCACATCTATCGCACACCTCACGCAATCACAAGGCATGTGAAAATGAGTAGACCCCAGCCCTTCGGAATCGCACCTCTGTACACCGATGTGATGGTTGACCACTTTGCCACTATAATATGGCAGCTCATCAAATGTCATTATTCGTGATTCATAAAACAGGGAAAAAGTGACCCACGGTCAACTGCTGAATTCCCGTAACTGGCCACGCCGCAATTACCCCCATACACATAAAGACACTTTAGAGGAACCACCACATTGGATCAGTATGCTTAAGAGTCCAGCCATTCTCACAATGGAGGAACTACACACCTCTTGAATACACAATGGTATGCGATGAATTTACAGACATTTTAGGAAATTGTTTCCCTTGACATTACCAGGCTTGTGAAGCAAATCCAATTAGAAAGTCAACGTAACTGGGTGTGAAAGACACTTATGGTTCGTCGATGACCAACCAACAATGAAGTGTGAAATGGGAAATCCAGTTAAGGCAGTATTTTCTTCTTATCAAACGAGCACATTTTAGCGACGTCTGACAAACTATTGAATGAGGAAATAAGATCGGGTTTTTGTTGTTGTTTTTTTTCGGGGGGGGGGGGTGGGGGGAGGGAATTTTAGGAACGTTCCTATTAGAAAAAACTTGAAATAAAACACAAAACAAAAAAGAAACCCGTTACCAGAAAATGGAAGCACTCTCTAATTTTCAGTATACTATTTGAAACAAAATAAAGCCAGACCTTGTTTAGATGTTCCAGTTTTATGGCATGCTAATTGACTGAAGCTCGGAATTTCACCAATAAAAAACCGAAATTAAGACTATCTATCACACCTACCAACCGTTTTGCTAACGTGAAGTGTCTGAGTTCATTATAAGCTTGACGAATGTGTTTTCATGGTAATTCGTGAGTTTTTATAATTATCAGGAAGAAAAATGGGAAAATACAACCGACAGACTTTTAGATTACCGGAAAGGATACGTCTGAATTTGAAGCAATTATGAGGGCACTATCGATAAAATGAGCAAAAAAGAAGTTATAGACGATCAAAAAACGGCTGAAAACGCTGTTTCCCAAATTTTAAAAAGAGTTTGTGAATGATAGTTAAATGTTCAAACTGATAGGGGAAAAAATTGTAAAAAGCCAGTCGTCACTTTTCTATACTACTCTACAGGAAAAAGATTATAGTCTACTTTATGACGAGGGCATCGAGGGAGGATATAAATACGTTAACATAGACTAAATTAGCTTTTTATATCAAGTTCCTATCTCTCGCTCTCTGTGCAAAATTCACGGACAGGTTCGGCAAATTAAGGGGAGATAATATCCTCAAATGTCACATCGAATGATGAAGATTGTTCACCATGAACGTTCATTCTCTGCATATTTCTATCATCTTGTTCATCTACCAACGCTTTAATGCCCCGTCGAACTTGAATGTAAACCCATGTGGACAATTATCACATAACAGTAACCAACAACCAATAGCCTTAACAAATAACCACAATTCAATGTGACTTCAAGAACTTGGCACCAAGACAAAACATAAACAAAATTGTTGATCGCCAGGGTGCACAGCCCCTCACCATAACTCTTGTTAGGTTCTAGAAATAGTAGTCCTAACGATGACCATCCTAAATGACGTCACGCTACACCGCATTTCGTCGCCTTGAAGGAACGATCAGCTGATTTTTGTTATTGTTTTGAACCGTACACATTTGGGGTCGAATTGGGCTGAATATCGTGCAATAAAATGTCTCGTAGTATAAAATAAAAATCTACTCTATTTTAGTCAGTATCGGGAATTATCTCATGATTGTGGACCTGAAAGTTTTATTTTTCGCGAGCGCTTGTGCGAGTGAACAATAATACTTTCAGGTCCACACGATGATTTTTTTTCAGTAGCTTCCTAAATGACGTTACGCTTCAGCGTATGGCGTCGCTTTGAACGTTGCCTTGAAGAAGCGATCAACAGATCTTTGTTATTGTCTTGAAACTGTATGCAGTCGAATTGGGCTGAATACTGCGCAGTAAAATGTCATGCAGCATATAATAAAAAGATATCTCCGCTATTTTAGTGAATATCGGGAATTATCTCATTCGTATGGACATGGAAGTGTTATTTTTCTGGCCAAAATTTGGAGGGCAAGTCATATATAGTTGGAAATTCCATCTTTCTGGATTTTAGAGCTTCTTTGGTGATGATGATGTCTCCTTTACTTCCCAAAATTCCAACTGGGTTTCAAATCGGCAAAAATTCCAACTGTAACTATATACAACTACAGTGTACGCAATATCGAGCTTCATAAGTATGCATGATGTCAATCGGTACGAGATTTTCTATAGTACGTTTACTTATCGTAATAAAAAAATCCTCGAAATGCACTTCTAGAAAATCGCAACATGTAAAATCGTTATCCTGAGTTAATTCCACCATTCACAGTTATAAAATGATGAAACATCGAAAATTGACCCTAAGATCTGATTTAATGTTCGGGAAGTATGAATTCCTCATAGTTCTCAGCTTGGGCATTTATTTAGCACATATTCAATTCCCAGAATAATACCAAATAATAATAATGACCTGATAATTCTATCATAAATGTGTTGGCATTTCAGTTACTAGAATCAATTTTATGCTCCCTTTCATGGCTTCATATTCAAAAATTTTCTCGGTAGTGAATTTCCAACTAGGGGCGGGACCGGGAGGGGGTTACCCTCTAACGGTCCCTCCCCCTAGTTGGTAATTCACTACCCAACACCCCCAATCGGACACCTCTAGCCACGTCCCTGGCCGGAATCAACAACCCTTGTTGCAGTTTTTCTGCAGTTCACGCTCGCCGTCGGTGCTCGTGAAATACAGGAAAAACTTCAACATGGATCTCTGATTCCTGCCACCCGTACTCCACCCACGTTGTATTCTGCCTTATAATATAATGGATAGCGTAGCGGTCAATACACCTTTCCTGTTTTGCCGCGTGGAATTCTTCACAGTGTCATCTGACAGAAAAGAAAAGTAAATAGCGATCCTCTAATGGACATCAAAAGATTATAAACATAAGGAAATTATAAAAGAGACGTTTGAAATAATTTTCTCCTATTTGCGTTGTTGCAAAAATAGATTTTAATATTGTCGTAAAGCGTAACTATATGGAGAAAATAGCTCAATGAAAGCGCATTGTCGACATTTAATATTTATTTCCATTCAATGGCTGCAACCGGCCGTACTTCTAACCTGATCGGTAACTAAACTCCCTTTTTCTGGCAAATACAGACACGTATTTTATGCAGAACAGTTATACTTATACAGGGACGTGGCTAGAGGTATCCGATTGGGGTGGGGGATGTGTCGGGTTGTGTATTTTCAACTAGGGGAAAGGACCGGGAGGGGTAACCCCCTCCCGGTCCCTCCCCCTAAATGGAAATTCACTACCGAGAAAAAAATAGAAAATGAAGCATGAAAGGGGGGCATAAAATTGATTCTAGTAACTGAAATGCCAACACATTTATAATAGAATTATCAGGTTGTTATTATTATTTGGTATTATTCTGGGAATTGAATATGTACTATACAAATGCTCAAGCTGAGAACTTTGAGCAATTCATACTTCCCTAACATTAAATCAGATCTTATGCAGGAATGATGAATTTTCGAAGTTTCATCATTTTGTAACTGTGAATGATGGATTTAACTCAGGGTAACGATTTTACATGATGCGATTTTCTAGAAGTGCATTTCGAGGATTTTTTTTATCACGATAAGTAAACGTACTATAGAAATCTCGTACCGATTGACATCATGCATACTTATGAAGCTCGATATTGCGTACACTGTAGTTGTAAATAGTAACAGTAGGAATTTGGGCCGATTTGAAACCGAGTTGGAATTTTGGGAAGTAAGGGAGACATCAGCATCGCCAAGTAGCTCTAAAATCCAGAAAGATGGAATTTCCAACTAAACATGACTTGCCCTCCGAATTTCCAACTGCAGGAAGTTTTGGCCAGGACTGGGGAAGGGGGGGGAGTGACACCCCCACACCCCCTCCTTTGTCGCCACGTCCCTGTACTTATAACAAAGTTAGATAAACCTAAATCCTAAACAGTCATTAAACCTTTTTGAAACACAAGATTTTCAAGCAGCGTGTAGCTGTTACACGAAGGGCTAATCAGTGATTATCAGTTTATGCCTACACTCTACAAAATGCGACAGTGCACAAACAAACACTATCATTACTGCCTAGTCGATATAGCACTTTACTTTCATTCTACAATTTTCAAATATACCGTGGACAATTTGTCCTTCGGAATTTATCTAGAAAACTAGCTTATAGAAATACTTATAGTCTCTCAGTTATTTTAATTTATAAACTATCTTCAGGAATTCTTCTGCCCTCTTTGGGAAAGGGTCGGGGCCCATGCCTTTGGGAAAATGCGCGCCATGAAGGTTCCAATTGGGAATTTGCTTGGGAGAAAAAACAGACAAAGAATGATAATGTTACCTTTAAATTGAACCAAGGACATTGATACAGAAGCACCTACATCTGCAGTGCGTGTAGAAAGTTTTATGATAAATCGTCACATGAAATAATGATCAGTTTCTGTAATCTCTGTTTAATAAATTGTTCCTATTCCATTAAATAATAAAAAATATTTATGCATTATACTTCACTTCGACGGTGTATATTCTGTGGCTTTGCCGCTTGTGTCTAGGCAAGTCTTGGCTGCCTATATAGGCAGCCAAAACTTTTGTAGACACAACTGACAAGGTTCTTGGGCTGTAACTTGCAAATGCATCTAAACACTGCCCGTTGTGACACCTGGTTTGTTACAATAAAAAGTGGTGAAAGTCAAAATTGGGCCTTGAAGAATTAAACAAGAATTAAATTTTTATTTCAATGTGGACTGAGATTGGGAAATTTTGGATTTGATCCGGCTCGTGTAAAAAAACCAAAGAATATTTGATCTTTGAATTATATTGACTTCATTCTGCGACAAAAGACATTATTAGTTTGATATTGACAACACAGCTATTGCCATAGTGAACGCCCCTCAGTTGGAGATTCTTGGCTATTGCTACAGTTTTCACTATCACAGTCGTTATTGTCGGGAGTGCTTTTGCTCATTAGTTGGAGCACTGACCGTCAGATCGAAAAGCCGTAGTCTCGATCCTGACCTGCTCCATCCGTATTGTGTCCTTGGGCAAGACGCTTTCTGTCTCTTTTTCAGACCTTGATTACGAATGGACCAGTTGATTTTAGACCTATTGGTAAGTTCTACTCAATGGTGAAAAATGATATTCTCGAGGATGATATCACAATGGGGCAGCGAGCGGGTGCTGTCAAAGGTCTAATGAAAAATAAAGCACCAGGTTCGGACGGTTTGACTTCTGCGTTTCATAAGGCCTTTTCGAGTGCGTTAAAGCCCGCTTGGAGGCTATTTCGTAGACTCTACATTTAATACTGCGATGGTCAGATACACCAAAGATCTAATACTCCAAAGATCTAATGCGCCGAAGGCCTAATGCTCCGTGGGCCCAATAGTCCGAATGCCCAATACGTTTGGAAATAGAATTGGGAATCTACCTGGTCGTGCTAGCTACTGCCCTTACAGTGGTAGGAGACACACTGTAATCGCTCTGTATGTGTGTCATAGGGGTAGCTCGACCATCCGTTCGGTTCGATTTCCGGACTTTTGACAAGACTTTGGTCTATATTCATGAAAATCCTTGAATATTCTTTTTTTTTTAAATGAGAACACAAATTAGGCATTTTGTGTGGTCCGCACGCGTTTACGGAAACTCATTAGCGTCACACATTAATTTATGCAATGTTCTTATAAGAGAGTTGCAGATCATGTACCTGGCCGTCCCTTTTTGTGGGAGGGGATGGGAAGGCGGAAGTGACGTCTTGTCACGTGACCTAGTTACGTCATGTTTACTTGTCGTGGTAGCCCGCGTGGGCGGCTATCTTGTGACGTCATCGTCATAGTGATAAGTGGCCCTCGTGCGCATGCGCAGCGCGTTTTGTTAGGGTAATACGTGTTTCCATTATCCATTTTGTATACTGGTGGTCGCTATCTTGGTTTCTATGGTGGCACGTGGTTGCTATTTGACCCAATGGCCTACAAATGGACAGGGGTATGTTCGAAAGGTATGTTCGTTTAAACTAGAGTAACCCTAATTACCACAAACAACCCGACAATTCCCCTCCCCCAAATCACCAAAACGGTCTTTATTTGGCACGGATTCGCCAGGATCCTTCTTTTTCCAATAACCGGCGCGTTCCTTTGTATAAGAGTAATTTTAATGGTTCAGATACTTCGTGGAATTACCCAAATAGGCCCGATAATTGTTTTACAAGTTCGGATTCCTTCGAAATCCTTGGTTTCTGCCTGTTGTTCGGATGCCTTCGGAATGTTCGGTTTCTATCTGTTCTTTGGATTCCCCAGAATCCTCCCTTTTCCAATAATAGGTGTGTTCCTTTGTATAACAGTAAATATATTCAGATTCAGATTCTTTATTCACGGTACACATACATGTAAAATGGTTACAAATAAACATATTGCACAAATGTAATGTGAAGTATACCGTAGGAAGTGGCATAGCCAGATTGGCTGTCTTCCTGCCACCCCCTGGAAGAAGATGGGGTGATTGCAAACAGACTGTGACTGAAAGAATGAACTGAGAGCCAATTATGTGACACATGATGGAGAATGACGATCGAATCATTTCTTTTCTGATATTAGAGTATTAGTGTTTCATTTTCGCCAGCGGAAAGACGGTGATTCAAGGTAGGCAAGAAGCAACCTGCCTATAGGACTCCCTCCACTACTTATCATAACACATGAGGGCGGCAACAAGTCCCATCGTGAAGTTCGTATCGTTTAGACTGCGACAAGGAGGTTGGTCATGATGTTTGGGTGTGGTGTCTACGTTAGCTGCATCATCATCGTAGGATGACGAACGTTATTGATTTATTTGTGTAGACCTTTATTTGCAAGTTCTTACTTATATCCATATAGTATTTTACATAGCACCACTGTAAGGAGGAAGCGCGACAGGTTGCACAAGACGAGGATTCCAGATTTAGACGCGGACCACGACTTTGACAATTTACGAAGTTTACGAAGTGCAATCAGGGCAGTAGGGATTGTTGCAGCTGACATAACTGGAATATGAGGAAATGAATATAAATATAATTACCCAAAATTCTCGTTTACTTCCTATCTCTCTAGTTCGGATTTCTTTGGAATCCACGGTTTCTATATGCTTTCCCTGGCCCTATTCTTACTAGTTCTAACCCTATTCCGAGTACGCCTGTTTTTGCTCCTGTTTTTGTTTCGAACAGCATGTTCCATTTACCCAGATCATCCAGTCAGTTCACTTTACTGCAGCTCACTAAACACTCAGATTTCTTGGAATCCCATAATCTGTACACACCCATATAGAGTTATCTTCCCTGTGTATAACAAAGTCCAAAATGATTCATACGGCCAGGAGTCAATCGAGCGGGAACAGACATTGTGCGAATGCCTTGAATCTTAATCTCTGATTAAACTATCAAGTAGTGACTGGAACTCGAACCTTATCCAGCAAATAACCCATCGGGCAATTACTCGAACTCGTGACTTCTCTTACGACTTTTATATCCTCTTCTGGGTACTTAACTACCACATTCTGAGGAATCCCTTTTTGCAGAGAATCCCCTTTTGTCGTATGAGGGCACGGGGTGAATGAGAAAATTTCTCAATAATGTATAATCTACTATTCCTCTTATCCTCATCTGACTAATCAATCTGGCTAATAATGTCCCATGGAATCCCTTTCTATGGCCCTTCTATGCCTATAGAATCCCTTTTTGTCGTATGAGGCCACGAGGAAATCCCTCACCCCAATGAGGTATAATTACCACCCTCTTATCCTCATCTGGGTATTTAACTACCACGTTCTGTGGAATCCCAATTACAGACTACTACTGCAGCAGACTGTGACTAGAAATGTAAAAGAAATGTCGTCTCCCCTTTCTGACACTTCAACAATGTCTGGGTCTTAACCTCCTTTTATTTTCATCTTGGAATAGCATATTCTCTTTATGTCTTGTGTATTTGTCAATAGGGCCAGTTGTAGGCAAAGCGGATCGAATCCGGGGATTCCAAAGGAATAGGAAGTAAACACGAGGATTCTGGGTAATTTTATTTACTCTTATACAAAGGAACACATTATTATTGAAAAAAGGAAGGATTCTGGGGAATCCAAACAACAGATAGAAACCGAGGACGACGTTTAAGAAAAAATAACTTCTAAATTCATTTCGTCATATTCGATTTATGTCCACTGCGATAAGCCCACTGCTCGGATGTCACTTGGTAAATTTTAAAATAATCAAGAATAGTAGACAATAAGGAATTTAAACAGAATCGCATTAGAAACATACTAGTCGTGCGATATGTCTTAATCTGGCATCCTCGTCCAGTGCAACCTGTTGCGTTTTTCTCCAGTGGTCCCACTAACCTCTCGCATAGCTACACGCAATTAAGAAGCTGCAAACAATACTCTTGAGCAAAAGACTTGCAGTCCGGTACATGTATTTGGGCAAGAGCTGGGTCATGTCGGTTGGTTAATCATGGGGAGTCGCATGCGACCAGACCTATTTGGAGTGATCTGGTTCACGGTGTTCGGCGCTCCATGGTGTTCCTGCCGACATAGACCCCTCACCCAATCTTAAAGATTATATCCCTCTCAAGTCGCAGAGATCCTAACCACGCGACTGGTTGTGGTTCTCGAACATTACCCAGAGTAATGTAGGTAGTTCAGCAAGCAGGTTGATCTCTACCAACACTGAAACACCGCCCTCTCGCTGGCTTTTTATACTGGATTATTTGTTTGCCCCAAGAAACGGAAAAAACGTCATCCCTTTCATAGATCAGATGAATCGCTCCAAGTTTATCCATTTGGTCACAGTCTGTTGGCGATTTCTCTTTCTTTCGGGGGTGGCAGGTAGACAGCCAATCTGGCTATGCCACTTCCCACGTTATGCTATTTATTGCACTTGTATAATATGTTTATTTTTTGTTAACCACTTTACATATATGTATATCGTGAATAAAGAATCTGAATCTGATAAAGAATCTGAGGATTCCGAACAACAAATAGAAACCGAGTATTCCTAAGAAATCCGAACTTGTAAAACAATTATCGGGTCTATTTGAGTAATTCTACGAAGCATCCTATTAATTAAAATTACTCTTATACAAAGGAAGATTCGGTTGAATGCATGTCAAATAATGACGTCTTTCGTGGTTTGCTGGGATTGTCGGATTATTTGTGGCAATTAGATTTACTCTAGTTTAAACGAACATGCCTTCCGAACATACCCAATCCTATTGTAGACCATTGGGTCAAATAGAAATCACGTGCTACCATAGAAACCAACCCCCAGTATGCAAGATGGATAGCATGCACACCGAAGACCACGTATCACTATGGGGATGACGTCACAAGATGGCCGCTCACGCTGACTACAATGTCAACCAAACATACGTTACGTCCGCCTCCCCAATAAGGGACGGTCGGGTACATGATCTACTACTTAAGCGATAGATAAATTGTTATGATAAGATAGTTGGCTTGTTATAACAAGCTAGCTTTATTGCTACATAACAACCAATGTAGCTATCTTGTTATAACAATTTAACAAGTGTAATGGCAATCAACGTTTCCATGGCCTATCATTCCACTATCTCCACGCATTTCTAACCTACCACCCATCCTATTCAACCCAGTACTTGACCCGACGACCTGACTATACCACTCGACCCGACCCCTCACCCAGTGGAACAGCCATATACAGTACATACACAATATAACAGTGGAAAGAAAATACAGTTACAAAATTTATTCATTAATTTTTTTTATACATATAGTTTGCGGTTTATTGTCACCCTATTGCATATGGAATGTATGGCTGGGAAGAGGCATAGCCACAACGGCTCACTTCCTGCCAATTTCCACATGGTTAAGCAACATGCTCCAGCCTGAGAACTGCGACAGCCATCTTTCAAGATGCGTTCTAAAGTACGGAGCCATCTCCGTCGGTATTCAAGTACCTTATTTTAGAAACGGATACCACAACAGACCCTTCAAGATATAGTTAATTTTGTTGTCTTTCCCGTTCCCATTTTCTCGCAAGTGTTGGGTCTGTACCCCAACAAGTTCTTGGTATAAGCTGGGATACTTAACCTGGTATACGACAACGACAGCTCGTAATGAGCTTGCCGTGGGTTTAGAAGGACACGGGGGACACGAGTGACGTAAACATTTATGATTAACTTAGATATGTAAATATTAGGTCTCATAGGGGGTCAAGTTGCGGGATATGAGATTCAGTTTGTGAAGACAAATACTAAGGTAGTCAGTGATTATAAGTACCAAAGCCGGAGGAAAGTCGATTAGTGAATACAAGCACTGGCCACGGCTCTCAACTGAAGAGCTCAAGTGAACACATTATCGTAATTCCGTGAACCTGCATGCGTGTACCCAGTTTATCTTGCGGTAACACAGGGCTACGCCCACCATTTGTGGATATCACATTACGAGAGCACAATCGTTACAATGCGGGAGTCGTAGGCTCGAGTGAAATTTGTTTACGCCATTCCAAAGAATTGTGTAAAATACCTACCGATTCAAACACACGTCGCGTTCTGTGTTTATTACACAACCCATGCATTAAAATTCATTTACATAAACAAATTTTAATTCTGATGTTTAAACCCAAAGGTGAAGAGTCTGTTTGTTTTGACTGAAGCTGTACTGAACAAATGGATCGATAAAAAATCAAAACAACCTTTTCGGAATCAGTGTTTGTTGAAATTCGTATCGCTGTTAAACATTTTTGAAAGAAGTTCGAAGCATGTCAAGATGTACGAAGATTTACCGAAATAAAGTTGACACATTTAGATATAACGGATCTACAAAACGAGACGGCCATGGGGCTGGGTTAATGTTCTGATTGGAAATGATTATTTTGTTTTTAAATATTATCTCAGTTTTGGATAACTATTTTTTTGTGAGCCGATTTAATTTTGCTTTGGACGTTTTCATTTTCACACTATGCGACGGACTGTCGATAATTGTATAACGAAATCTGGAAACTTTTCGAAGCGTAACTAATGACACGATGGGAAAGGAACTAGTATGAACGGTGCTGGGAAAAAGGTTCCGACTAATACATCACCCATTGAATACAGAATCATTTATGTCATAGCGGCTATTCCGTTAAATACAAGGGTTTAAAGTTGAATGGATGTGTAATAAAATAAAGATATGTAACCTGTGATATATAACCACTAGGGCATATAACAATTGGGATATGAAACACTAGGATATGTAACCACTCGGATGGAAACCCGTGGGATATGTAAACACCATAATTATACAACCGTTATGGTTGGTAACCGCCAGAGCGTGTGATCTGTGCGGTGCTATCCATTGGAATACGTATTCGCAATGATATGTAATCAGTTAGCAAGGTTTTGTTTTGATTGTTTCATTTGGGATTTAACGACACTTTCAACAGCCAATATCACAACGTGTCGGACTGTGTACGGGAGCAGGAAAACGAGGTACCTGGCGAGAACGTCCGAGTAGCGGCGGTCAGCTGTCAGACTCCCCAACTTACCAACTCTGTACAAGGCAGATATTGAAAAAATAAGACCTGGGAGGAGAGTTTTATGAATAACATAACCGGTTATGAGACGTTAGAGTAAGTAAAGGGTTACGCTTAAAAGTTAATACAGCGATGGTATGGGATGTTGGCGCGAGTTGGGGTGGGGAGTCCTATTTCCTTGAGGCAGATGTCCCCCACATCTCATCCCACCATTCCACCATGCAACGCCCCCACTGCATAAAAGATAAATATGTGCTCAGTGGATTGATGGAGTGGAACAGCTAATAGTTTCGATGATTCCCGCAGAGTACCTTCCACAGACAAACAAAAGGGAATGCTCACTGCTAAAGCTCCAAACACCCTGGAACGTTGTTAAATAGGTAGGAGGGAATGTTGTTAATGAGGAACGATTATTAATCCAACATCGGAACAGTTAACAAGTCATTTTTTTCGCAACAATATTCAAATCATCTCTCCTCTTTTCTCTCCACTGCAATTTACTCTTTATTGTCTTGAATAATAGAGATGGTATGCGTGGGCCATTTGATTTTGATTGTAACGTCACAATCGATTGAATACTTCACATCAATTTCATAATCTCACTAAACCATCTCAGATTAATAACTTAGAGAAAGTGAATTTATTTCATTCAGTAATTGCAATATGTACTTTCGAAAGCACTGGGTGAAAGAGGTATTAGAAAATGTCACAACAGAGCAATCATTATGATTTTCTTCTATTTATAAGACTCTTTCTAGTCTAGACATCTAATACACCTTTAACCCTTTACCCAACGTAACGACCAAAACCGCCCAGCGCAATTCACAGATTTCGGCATTTAATTTTCAGTATATTTTCATTTTTTATCTCAAAAACATAGATTATGACCCCTCTTTGGAACGAGCTCGTCGATTTCGTTCCAATGTGGGGTCATAACCTGTGTTTTTGAGACAAAAAATGAAAAAAAAATTGTTATTCAAGAATTTTGTTTGCAGGTGTCGTCTGCTTTTCATGTTTGGTAAAGGGATAACCCATGCAGCCTCAAATGAAGTTTACGATTAGTATAAATAACTAGCGCATATCCATGACAACAGCTGCAGTGACTTAATAGTGGTTCTGCATTATTGCAGCCAGGAATGATTTAAAACACTGCCAAGATAAAGACAACCTACCATCTGAGTTCTCATGAAAAAATACACTGCGTGTGGGGGTGGGGGTGGCGGGCATAAATTCAAAACAATGCAAAGGTGACCGTTTGGGCCGTTATGGAGACTTAAAGGTGAGCCCCCACCCCTCCCCCTCTTTATCCCTTTCAATCAGAAAGATCGCTTTTCTGATACAGGAACATGATACGTCATGATTTCATCAGGTAGGGTGGCTGATAAGTGAATGTGTGGGGTAGACCAATTAATACGTTCAGCGTGCAGCCGGAAAGCTACTCATTAAAAATATTAATTGGTCTACCTCCAAATAATGAATAAGGACTCTTCCAATTGCTGATATTGAACTGACATGGAATGTACCATCAGGTTTCAAAGGGTTAAACTGTATCCATAATTTCTTTTTTTATTTTTTTAGAGGAAGAGACTTGAAGGAAATTATGGCATTTGAAGAACAAGAGAAAGATTGGAGAGCACACCAGTAAGGGGTAGTTGCGACGGAAAAGGGGTTGAGGAGTCAACCATGATTCCTCAGTTGTTCAGGTCATATATCCCCCAACACACACCCGCTTTTAATGATAAGAAAATACCCATGAACATTTTTAAATAATTTATCTCTTATCATTACCATTCCATGGAGACAGTAAATGGTAAGCTCTGAGCACAGTAGAACAATGATTTCGGCATTGGGCATCAAAAAAGTCCTCGGTTTGATCCCCGCCCGGGGTAACTGCGTTGAGTTCTTGGGCAAGGCATTGAATCCCAGTGGGGGCACGGTGGCGCTGTGTACTAAGGCGCTCTGTACGTCGATTGTGCACTTGTCTTCAACTATTGGTAACCCTGCCTGTGCGCAGTTAGTACGTTGTGGGGTCTGACAATTAATTGCTCGCCGTTGCTCGTTGATTCTCTTCGGCTACTCCGGCATCCTCCACCCGTAAAACTGTCAGACACGAGGTGGCCCTGGTTGTCTAAAGTTTCGTTAAACCTCAATAAATAAATAAATAAATAAATAAATAAATAAATAAATAAATAAATAAATGTCAAGCTTATGGGTCACCAGTCTAATTCTGTACGGCATTCGTATTTTATGGGCTGTTTGTTTACCCACTTTTCGTGGAGTTTGCGCGCAGACGTTCGTTGGTACTATTAGTTACCCCGTGTCTGATCACGTGATACGGGTTTTTACCTACCCGAAGCCAGCCGTATCCCATGAGGCCGAAGGCCGAATGGGATACGGATGGCTTCGGGTAGGTAAAAACCCGTAACACGTGATCAGACACGGGGTAACGAATTTATCTATTGACTTTCCGTTTTAGAAGTACAATCTATTTCATGTGTGAACACACACAGCATGAGATCTTTTATCTTCCATTGTTGAGCCACACAGGTTTCTGTGGAATTTTTGTGCAAAAGAGTTTTTGTGAAAATATGCCGATATGACTAGTATAAAAAAAATATTATGTATGGACAATTTGTAGATTTCGGAACGAGGCTTCCACTGGGTATGGGAAATTTGTCAGTGGATGGGCGGACGTATCGTGGATTTCAATGAATATGGTCTCATACCACGTATCTATCAACCAATCAAATCAATAAATTCACTTTAGTCAATAGATAAAATGTGATGTCCCTTGGCTCACAAAGATATACCTATACTCTTTCGTGCTCCAGTTATGGATAGCATCAATTAGTATTTAATTCACCTTGAATACAGGAAAATATTAACACAATTAGTGGAAATGTTCCTGTCCTAATGAGTGACATAAATGATGGACAATTTAAGGGCTAGACTGGTTCCAGGTCACAACCGCGTCAAATTCCTTACAGAATTAGACTGGTGGACTGAGAGCTTCAGTAAATGGTAGACTTCTCGATGGTATATGAAAGACCGGTTTGCTTATTCAATCCACCAGCTCAGTTTTGACAATTCAATAAAGTTATACAGCAAGCTTTCCAGCCTCCAGTTAAATTATGTAAGAAATTCAGTGTTGCCATGGGCTGTTTGTTTACCTACTTTTTATGGAGTTAATGTGATTCCTATCATTAAGTTTTCACTTCTCGTTGAAAACATCAGGATATTAACATAATTAGTAAGTAAGTAAGTAAGTAAGTAAGTAAGTAAGTAAGTAAGTAAGTAAGTAAGTAAGTAAGTAAGTAAGTAAGTAAGTAAGTAAGTAAGTAAGTAAGTAAGTAAGTAAGTAAGTAAGTAAGTTATAGGTAAGTAAGTAAGTAAGTAAGTAAGTAAGTAAGTAAGTAAGTAAGTAAGTAAGTAAGTAAGTAAGTATATCTTTATTTGCGTGACATGTATCTTTCAAAACAATAAAACTTCTTTTCATAACATTTACAAAGTAAACACCCGGCCAAATTGGCCAAAAAGTCACGGGAAAAATTTTTTCAAAGTGTCGCATGCTCGTATAAAGACAATACCCTCATACACACCCAGTCAAAGCCCTCCTCATATACATATTTTCTCACACACCCCACCCCACCCCCACAGAGTCACTCATAGACCCCCACCCCACAACGCTCCACCCCTCCCCTCCCCATACACACGAGGACTTTCAAACACACACCCTCACACACACAAAAACTTGTTCAAATAACGGAGTACAAAATACCACTAAACCGTTCGCGGTAGGGGTAGGTAGGACTGGCAGGGCCCTAGTCGACCGGTGGGTATAGCCCAGAAGTCAACTCGCCAAGGCCAAATCTGTCCCTCACATAAATTACCACAAAAGCTGCTATTATCACAGAGAAAGTCCCACACGCGAGCGCCATATCGGCAAACAGCTCTCCACATACCGTGTTTACACCAACAGCTTTGAGATTTTAGGGGTTCGTTCCACGTAAACCAACTCCCCACAGACCAACTCAGGTTGACCAGCCCTACCTACATCAGTTCCCTGCAGACCCACTCCAGGGAGACACAACATGGAGATGAAATCAAGGCTAATCAATCACTTATACCTATGTTGCCCATTTTAATGGACTTCCACCCCAAGCACTGATGACTGAGTCCTATTTTACCAGCAAAACAGAGCTTCCTTACCGCAGTAAACAGAGACGTTAGCGTGACTGGAAAGAGCTCGACAATATTACATCTCAATGGTCCAAGGATTTATTTTAATGCTGAGGCTATTTACATCTCGTCAACTAAATCATAAAGATGTGAGCTCGACCGGAGCGGGCTCGAAGAGCTCGCTCCGGTAACACTCACACTTCCATCACCCAACTGACAAGATTTCATGTCTTAATTCTGTTAGGAATAACAGGTTCAGTGTTGAAAACATTTACTATTTTTATCTTTTTTAATAAGAACTATACAAACGTGAGCGTGAATGGAACAAGCTCAAGAAGATACAGTTCGAGGGCTGTTCCCGTACATGTATCGGTTTCGTCTATCATATGCCTTGACCAGATATGAGGCACACTGTCTAGGGTACTTTTGTAGTAACAAACACAGGCTGTTTTCATCGAGACGACGAATATCTACTTCATATTGTCCAGAAATTGATTGTAGCAAATTAGTGGAACTACGAATCGAAATGATAACACCGCAGATCTTCGTTCATAGTATTTAGTGAATACACAAGAATAATATTAATGGTAAAGTCTTCAAAGATGCGATCAAATCAAGTCTCGATTGAGAAATGTTTAAATCACAACTGAAATTTTCTTCAATGAACACAGTATTGTCAGTGGATTCTCGGCTGATGTTATTTTCCAATGAATACCAGTTGATCATGTGATTTATCACATGAATATCAGTTGATCGTGATACATTTGAACATCGCGCATTGATATTACGCACTACATAATGCTCTCCTACCATTTCATTGTCTGTCTTCTTGGCTCTGGTTAACAAATGTATAACTATAACCGCGACAAATCAGCGGTCAGCCGAAGCGTTATTATTATTAGTGTTATTATATATGGGAGTAGTCCCAGTGGCCGCGCCATAATTTTGTTTATGGGGTGGGATGTTGGGGGCGGGGCAGGTTTGTGTTTGTGTATGGGTGAGAGTGTGTGGAGGGGAGTGTGTGCGTGTAGGATGGTGTGTTTGAGAGTCTCTATGTACGTGTGTGTTTTCAGGGGATAGCTAGTGTGGGTTTGTAAAGTCTATTTTCTGGGTGATAAATCCGCGTTACTCCCATGTGCGCTGCTATTGAATAGTCGCTTATCAATGATTTGACGATGCCAGACTCAATAGAATTTTTTCATCAAATCATGTCATGGCTGCTTTTCAGGAAGCATGACTTGATTTTATGAGAATTTCCTCAAACTATTTAACAGCTTAATACACTCGTTTAGAAACGCGCTATTAAAGTTATGACCGTCTTTGAGACTCAGCGAACATAAATTCTAGTAGGATGGGCACTTTATAGACCATCATCTCCACAAACTTTGTAGAAGAGGGTGTGTTCCCTACATACCCTCTCAGGATCAGCCCCCATGGTGCCAACCGTACCTTGCGGTTGGTACCTTGAAATTCCGATTAAGGAACAACTCGGATAACAAGCTTTGAACCAGTCAAATGAATTTGACGCTGTTAGGGCCGGGAACTTGTCTAGGTTTTAAATAGTCAACAGACAATGTTGTAGATTCAGTCGCCTGGAATATTTCAGTTAGTCAAAAATACGACTTCGGTTCGCTTTTCCGACCACTTGAAGTATTTCAGACCATTGAATGTAAAGGTACCATAAATATTAATTTTATTTTGAATCGACGCAAGAAAAATTTGTCAATCGAGAACTGATTTGACTCAATCTTTAATGACATTACAATATCGGTAAACACGTTTGTAAACTTAGTATTTATGAATATAGGCTCACCACTGTTGTAGGTTTATCGCGCAGTTCTACCACTTATGTTAACATCTTGATATTTAAGGGCGAAATAAATACATATAGAATTGATTGGAATATCTATAAATGGAGCATGAAAGAATATCTATACATCTTTGTGAATAAAAGGACATCACAATTACCCACATCACTGATGCGCAATTTGGTAATATCCTGTGCTGAACCATATTTGGTGAAAATGGATTGAAACGAGAAAATTGATAACGCCTTGAAACTGGAGTTGAAACGGTTAAAGAGTTTTCTTGATCGATTAATCACCTGGATTAATCTTGATTAACCGATTAATCACTTATCCTAATAAGTAGCTGAATAATTGCCGTACTGTTGATGATATACAACATTAACCCTTTATCCAACGTAAAGGATAAGACCGGCCAGGCCTGTATACAAAAATCTCCATTCAAATTTTATTATGTTTTCAATTTTTGTCTCAAAAACATAGCTTATGACCCCTCATAGGAATGAGCTCGTTGAGCTAGTTCCAATGATGGGTCATAAGCTATGTTTTTGAGACAAAAATTGAAAATTTTTAATAATTCAAGTATTTATTTTGCAAGTGTCGTCTGGTACCCGCATTGGGTAAAGGTTAACTTAAGAATGACCATTTCATTTCGAGCTACTGACACTCGATAATGATCATACAAGTGAACAAGTATGTCATCACGTAACTTGCATGCTTTACTCTGTCTCACATAATTGATGTGAGTCAGTGTGGCAATGGTCTACTGGAAACTGCTTTCACATGAAACCTTAAAATTGTTAGAACATATTTCAGCATTGTGCGGCAATCTCATAAGGAACACGGCGTTGAAGTTATGCCGTCGCATGTTTACATACATACCCCAGCCCCACCCCCACACTCCAAACATATCATAGATAAAGACGTTTGAATGACTCGAAAAACGCCAGTCCAATGGAAGTTAACCTCAGGTGGTGAGAGACTTAGTACAAGTCTCTTACCACCAGAAATAAGCTCCAACTGGACAGTCTTTTTTCGAGTCACACAAACGTTTGGAGAACATCATGAAAGATAACTCTAATTGTTTCAGTTATATTTGCATTTCCAAAACAGCAAACGCTAACACTGATTGGCAGCTCAGCAAGTAGTCCAAATATCGCCCAACAGGCCGTTATAAATATATTTGGTTTGTTTTGTGATCCTGTGGCATTGATTATATAGTTACCTTATTTCGGCTACTTCCGTGAAAAGCGAATAATAACGGAACAAAAGGATAAAATCATATCGTCTGTCGACTCGTCGTGATCTGCCCTTAGAACCCGGAGCTCGACTCGGATACATATTTTGTACATCCACATAATGGTAATAATCATTTTATCTTACAATATATTGGGGATAAGTCAAGAATTTAGACGAATACATAACGAACTATTTATTCGTACGGATGAACAAAAAGAAAAAAAATGGAACTCACGCGAAAAGGAACGTGCTTGTATCCGACGCCCTGATACAAACATCTGTATCAGGGGGTCGGATACACGATAGTTGCGGAGTTAATGCAGACAAAATACATGTTGATTGTAAGATAAATTTTCCTACAAGGCGATGAGAGTTAATATCAGGGAGTCGAACCCGAACCTGATATGAACTCTCGGAGCCTTGTATGGAAATGTATCAGCCAGTTATGCGCCATGTTACATATTTATTATGTCGAAAGTCCTTGTAAATCAAGGGACTCATCAATAATAACTAGCACCGGTATGTATCCATTGTGACAGTAAACAATCTTCGCTGTTCGAAGTGCGATATTTGTTTAAAAATAAAACAAGTATATCTGAGATACCCATACATATATTTATTATGCCAGCTAATGAAATTGCCAATCACAGCCCCCGAATAGTGGGACGGTACTGAGCCGTATTGGGTCATCTGCAGCTCGAGGTGACCTAATACGAAACTCGTATTAGGTCAGTACCGCCATTTTGTTTCGACGTGGAAATTCCCCACCTCGCGGTGCTTTTATATCCATATTGAAGAAATTGCAGTACAATCAAACGTCCCTCCGTGTCTATATGTCTCATTTTCTCTCGTTTTATAATAAATTTATTGTGAAATTTATTTTCTAAATGTAAATTTAATTATTTGAAGTGACAAATACTACTGTATTCAATCTACCGATAACGGATAAGTCGGCCTGGCCCTAACTTGACATATGAGACATATAGACACGGAGGGACAAGGGAGAACAACCTACTGGATCTTGTCTTCACTACAAACCCATCACTAGTGAAATCATCAGTAAATGCTCCAGGAATATCGGACCATGACCTGGTGGTTACAGACATAGAAACAAAAGCACATGTCAACAAAAACAAACCAAGAAAATGCCTCATCTACTCGAAAGCCAACTGGGGTGGAATAAAATCGTGTCTGAAAAAACTGTCAAACATACTCAAGGATCCATCCAAAGAAGGCATGAACATTGAAGAACTATGGCTGAAATTTAAGAACACTCTTCTTGCCACCATAAAAGAAAACATACCAAGCAAGACACCCGGCAGAAAAACAAACACACCCTGGATAAACAAAAACACAAGAAAGATGCTGAAAAAGAAACAAAAATTATATAATATAGCAAAAGAAACTGGAACCTGGGACCAGTTCAAGAAACAACAAAAAGAATGCAAACGACAGCTTCGAAAACAAGAATGGACGTATATCAACAAAACCATCACAGAGGGACTAAACAAAAACAACTCAAAACCATTCTGGAAATATATAAAGTCAAGGAAACAAGATAACATAGGCGTCTCCCCCTTGAAGGACAAAGGAAAGCTGGTGAGCGACAGCGAAGGCAAAGCAGAAATCTTGGTAAGACAATTCCAATCGGTCTTTACTAAAGACACAGACGACACAAAACCAAAAACATCTACAATAGCAAAACATCCAATCTCGAAATTGATCATCAATGTGAAAGGAGTGAGGAAACTATTAAAAAAGATTAACCCAGCAAAATCATCTGGACCTGACCAACTACCAAATCGAATATTGAAAGAATGTTCTGCCGAAATTGCACCAATACTGACAAAAATTTTTCAAAAGTCCTTAGAAAGCGGTGCACTACCATCAGACTGGAGGACAGCCAACATATCCTGCATCTTCAAGAAAGGAGATAAACACCTAGCCGAAAACTACAGACCGGTATCCTTAACATCAGTACCGTGCAAATTGCTAGAATACATCGTCTGCAAACATATGCTTAAACATCTAGAAAGGAACGACATCCTCACCTCTCTAAATCATGGCTTCCGAAAAGGATATTCCTGCGAGTCACAACTGCTAACAACAACCCATGATCTACTTAAGCACTACGATGCAGACCTACAAGTGGATGTTGCCATACTGGATTTCTCCAAGGCCTTCGATACCGTCCCACACCAACGCCTCCTACACAAGCTACAGCAATATGCATTGAAGGGCCAATACACCAATGGCTATCATCGTTCCTCACCAACAGAACAATGAGAGTAGTTGTAGAAGGATCATCATCCAAAGAAGTTCATGTCGATTCTGGCGTACCACAAGGAACTGTACTTGGACCACTACTCTTCCTCTGCCATATAAATGACCTGCCAGATTCAGTTAAATCAGCAGTCCGCCTCTTTGCCGACGACTGCCTTCTCTATCGACCAATAAGATCTTACAAAGACCATGACATCTTACAAAAAGACCTAAAAAAGCTGGAAGAATGGGCACAAACTTGGAGAATGCGTTTTAACGCAAAAAAATGTTACATCATGAGCATCCAACCGAAAACAAACAAATTCTACACATTGGATAATCACATACTAGAACAAGTCCAAAGCAACCCATACCTAGGCGTACAATTCGCAGAAGAACTAAAATGGGAACAGCATATATCCAACATCACAAGGAAAGCAAATTCCACGCTAGGCTTCCTTAGACGTAATCTTCGACACTGTCCTAAGGAGTGCAAGAAAACAGCGTACATGGCACTGGTACGATCAACCTTAGAGTACGGTTCAATCGTCTGGGACCCATACAGACCAACAGATATAAACAAACTAGAAAAAGTGCCAAGAAAAGCAGCACGATTCATCACAAACGACTACAAGAGCAGAGAAGAAGGTAGCGTTACCAAGATGCTGAATCAACTTAGGATTCCATCACTCCAAGAAAGAAGGAGAAAGAACAGGCTAACTTATATGTACAAGGTGGTTGAGGAGTTAGTACCCGCTATACCTCGAGCCGAATTCCTAACAGAAAGCAAGCCTAGGAGGAAAATCACAGCCAAAAACTATACAGGCTTCGAAACCAAGAACATAATCGAAAAAAGTGCAAGAAACAACTCCAAGTGCTTCAATGCACCTCCGAGTAAAACTGAACAATTCAGAAATTCTTACTTCGTCAGAACAGTCATAGACTGGAACCAGCTAGAGGAAGGCACAGTGAACGCGCACTCAGTTGAGACCTTCAAATCATCACTCAACAAACAACTTCAATAACAACAGCAGCTCTCCGTCGCTCATACGCCATTCCTAGTTACTGCGACTATTATACAGATACATAGGGTCTAAGCTTATTGAGGCTAACACACAACAGTTTGGGTACGGTGTTCGCCTCGATATTTTAAAAGCTTTAGAAAAAATATATAACCCATAAATGCGTTGTTAGAAAGTTGAAAATATATATAGTCTGAATAAATAAACTGAGAAAAAAATTGTTTTATCCCGGAAATAGATTAATTTCATTTTTTCTCGTTGAGCTCATTCTGTAGTCTCTGTTGTGGTAAATGGATAACGTCGCTTCGAAAATGGATAAAATATAAATAGCGACTGCACTATAATGAAATTGTAAGAAATGAATGACAGCTATGAAGGAAAAGATGCGAGATACATTTATTTTGTTCGAATTCTATAAAATCGGACGTTTCGGACATTTTCTGCACACTCAAGACAAAGTGACAGTACGAAGAAAAGCGTCTATCGCTGTTGTCTGTGTTGTCAAGGAAATCATACACAAACAGGGAGACAACTGTGCACGTTTGTTACAACTTACATAGCGTTTTGCACCAGTTTTGAAAATGTGCCGGCGTTCAAATTTGATTGTTATTTTGTTTTCGCTGGCATAATAAATACGTTCCAGTACCGCCTCGTCCAATATTGTTTTCACCTCGTCTCATATGATACCGTATCCGCCACCTGAACGTCCTGTAACTTATAATACTGCCTTTACCACCTGAAAAGGGATTACAAAGCACTTTTAAATATTTAAAAAGTCACTTTTAATCTGTTGAGTATACTGTAAAGTAAACGTTCCTTTCAGCATAAAAAAATCGATAGACTGTATAGTCAGTACAGTGGTTTGTCCGGTAAAGCTTTTTGTCCGGTTACGCAAATCTCCTAAAAACAATTAAGTTCTATTAAAAACGAAAACGTTGTGAAGAAAAATAAAAGGAATTATTTGCTTATACATTATTCATGTTTAACCCTTTACCTAACCTGAAAAGCAGACGGCACTTGTAAACAAAGTTCCAGAATAACTATTTTTTTTTCATTTTTTGTCTCAAAAACATAGGTTATGATCCCTCATTGGAACGAGCTCGACGAGCTCGTTCCAATGAGGGGTCATAACCCATGTTTTTGAGACAGAAAATGAAAAAATAATGAAAATTAATTGGCGATTTTTGTGAATAGCGCTGACCGGTTTAGACCGTTACGTTGGGTAAAGGGTTAAAAAAGATATAGCTTATATCATTACTCGAATGTAATGTTTGGCAGTTTTTTTTAGAGATTCTAACTAGCATCATTTCTGTGTCCTAATTTCGTTGCAAACATAAAAATTGGAAAAAATATTTGCCGATGTGTGTCGTTGTCCTTGGGTAAGATTTCGAAAAAGGCATTGTTTTCGTGTTTTGACATAACACATACCTTTTAGTACAAGAACTGTTGAAACTGCCAGTAGTATTTTAACATTAGAAATTGTGTGTTTGAAACGGTAGCCCTTTTGACAGGTACCGAACCAGGTGAATTACGCAATTCGTCAACTGTGCCAACGATGAGCTGCCCAAAGTTAGAGCCTAGTTTTTCGTTATCTGATCGAACAATAGTTTTAAAATTGGCTGTTTTATGCTTTTGAGCCATTGTGTGGACAGTTTTGAGTTGACTAGCTCAATTGTGGGATTTCTCTATCAAAACTCGAAAGAGAGTAACAAAATAAAAAAGAGAAAACGTGTATTTTAGTTAGCCCTTTGAACCCCAGAGGCCGTTTTTTCCGGTCGGTTCACAAGCTACGCCATAATGTCATTAAGGGGGGTGACTGCAGGGTAAATGTGTGGTGTAGACCAATCAATATTTTCAACGTGCAGCCCTAAGGCTGCACGTTGAAAATATTAATTGGTTTACCCGCAAATAATGAATATGGACTATTCCAATTGCTACCATGGAATTGACAAGGAAGAAACCACCATTGCTCAAAGGGTTAAAAACCAACTTGAATTCCCCTTCTTTTCAAAATATTCAGTGAATTTCAAAGATGGAGGGAATCTAGTATCATCCTGTACCTTCCAGTAATATGATCTGGTGCAGCCCACCCCCATTCCTATGCAGGGGTGCATCAACGGGAATACATGTGCTGAACAGGGGTTTAGATTGGTCCAAGCTGTGGTCAAGTCAAAAATTTCCTCAAAACATGAGAAACTACACGATTAATCAATTTACATACAAATAGAATATAATACTGTGCTTTCTAAGACCTATTTGGCATGGTGCAGAAGTTTTTCTTAACAAATATCTTCATTTTAGAATGTTACAACAAGCTGTTGGTACCCATCTCCTAATTTGGGGACACTCTTTACCGCCTTGAATTTGGGGTAATATAAAGGCCTATGCAGGCGCGTAGCCAGGATATAAAAGTTAGGGGGAGGGGGCAAGGGTAATATCTGAGGGTGGGGGTGTGTCAGGGATCTGAACGTAGCGGCTCACCCCTTACGTAGGGGGGTAACCGCTACGTTCAAATCGCTGAACTACTAGGGGGCATACAGAATTGTATGCCCAACATCATCCGAGCCATGTAGCGGCGACCCCTCTCACTGGGTGGGGGGGGGGGGGGCACCGAGAAAATTGTGAAATTCGAGACAAAAAAAAAACGCAATTTCCTTGATTCTTAGTCTGTTTGTGTCCATAAATTATAAGTTGTGAAATGCATCAATAATTAGGCCACATCACCGGGGTGACTGAAATTTTGGGAGCATGTGCGCTCTCAGCCACCCCATGGCTACGTCATTGGGCCTGTGTTAAGGGTGGCTCACTATGCAGCACCCTCCCTCAACTTTGATAAAGAGTAATTAAGAGAGGCTTAAAGAATATGGTATTTTGTGGCATTGTATCCTTGGGGTCACTATCCTGCCCCACCCTATTCAGTGGTGACGTCAGAATTTCCCTGACATGGGACCTTGTGCTCCTCGCCGCAGGGGCTAGGGCATTCTCCGACAAGTGCACAGAGAAGGAGGCAGTTTCACTGATGAGGAGGCCTTGTCCATGAAGCTGGGACTGTAGCCCATCTTATATCCGTTCCAGCACCACCCGACCCTATCCCGATCCCTGATAGTGAGAGCTGACTAATATATGTATAGTAATACAAGCTTGCAGTTATTTCAGTGATATGTGACTCTCGGCTGAAACTTCCCCCATCCATTTCTGAAATAGCAATTGCTCAAGGTGAGTGCTAGCTCAGGTCTGATCCAAGAGTCCAGGGGCCTGGGCGAGAGCCTCCTAATGGTAAGCACAGAGTTAAGAACTTTGGGGGCGGACACAGCCCTGACCCAAGAGTCCAAGGCCCTGAACTCCCGGGCCATGGAGTTACTACCCTGGGAACAGGAAGATTCGACCTCAGCAAGATTCGATCGCAGGAAGATTCGATCTTCAAAAAAGAACAACACATTCACACTGGTTCAACATATTCATTTTTAATTCAGTAGTCTTATTTTTCATTCCAAGCAACAAGCATCATTTAATAACCCTTTACCCAACGTAACGGCCAAAACCGACCAGTGCTAATCTCAAAAATCGCCAAATAATTTTCATTATTTTTCCATATTTTGTCTCAAAAACATAGGTTATGACCCTCATTGGAACGAGCTCGTTCCAATGAGGGGTCATAACCTATGTTTTTGAGACAAAAAATAAAAAAAAATTAGTTATTCAAGAATTTTGTTTGCAAGTGTCGTCTGCTTTTCGTGTTAGGTAAAGGGTTAAATCAAAAATAACAATTACATGATTGATTCAGTACAGTCACAATTTTTCAACATATTGAAATGACAATGGATTGCTACTACATGATGAACAGTGGGTATGGGGGTGGGGATTCAATTTGTTACAGGTCCATCTAGTCATGTGGAGGTTCTGTAACAGATCATCAAGGGGAAATTTACCGTTATTATATTCCCGGCCCTGTGGTGAATGATGACTATGTGTAGTACGAGTTTGCAGTCATTTCAGTAATATCTAAGTGTTGGTTAAAACCTCCACCACCATTCAATGTTTGGGATAGCAATAGCCACAGTTAACTACAACAGAGTTGGTCCAGCATTTGCCAGACGTGTGGAGCAGAAATTGAAATATCCTAATTTCGTACTATTGAAGCCAGTCAATAAAAAGATCAACAACATATTTCTTCTTACCTTTTTTGTTCCTATCAGGCACGTACACAACAAAAATAAGATTTTTTGTCAGGTTTATGTGCAATTTCAGTGTTGTTGGGTATTTACTACATGAAATATATGCTGGTTCTATACTCCTAAAAAAATTCGGTAACCGCTCAAATCACAACATCGACAAACGGGCACAGTGTTAACATTTGGGAATGATTCAGATGCCTGCCATTGTGTATCTAGTCTTCCAAGACATCAATTATCAGAATCTGAACCAAAAATGTGGTTGACTTTTTCATTTGAAAAAGTTTGCACTTGATTAATGCAGACTGGTTTGAAACTGGACAGATGACTGTATAGAGTCATAAAATTTTTTTTTATTATACGCTAAACGATAGATTATCGAAGAAATTGCGGAAAGATAGAAATCGTATCCCCCACTGTGAATATATAGAAATTTTCACTTTCATGGTATCAATCAAAATGGCGGCTTTCAAAGCATCACTTCAAGGTGAGTACGAGTCAAATTATCACTGGAAATGATCAATTTGTTCTAAAAATGTATAATAAAAGAAAATCTAGTTGTTTTGAATGGATAGCGATCATGTCCAGCAATAATTCAACACGTATTCACCATGAATTGATGTATGCAACCCGTTAGTCCAAACATGGACTGAAAGTCCGTAATATAAGTTTTTGGTTTGGTACGTCCTTTCAAAGACGTACCAAACCAAACACTTATATTACGGACTTTCATGCCATGTTTGGACATGAAACCCGTCAACTGAATCAGATCGTAAGACGCTATTTGTTCCGAGTATCGATCAAATCACTTCCGCGTATCAATGATTCAATGCACTGTATACTTTCATGCATCAATTCAAGGTTAAAACGAGTGGATTTATCAGATTCGTATAAAAGGCGTATAATAAAAGGAAAATCGAATGTTTTTGAGTGGATACCGAAAATTATCTCACTCGTGACCGAGATAAATAGGAATTTTCGCTCGCGCAAGCGCTCGCGAAAAATGAACATTTGTCTCGGTCACTCATGAGTTAACTTTCGGTATCCACCCCAAAACACTGGATATACTCTATTTATCATGCCACCTGTTTAATTTGACCAGTCAGCGTGCTCTAATAGCATCGGCGGACTATGCAATATTAGGTTATTCAATGGGGAACCGGCTATCGGATTGAGACCATACACTGCCCACTGGGGGTGATCGGCGCTTACAGAATCAGTTCGTTAATTGTTTTTACGCTGATTGGTTCCGACAGCGTGCAGATGCGTTCCCGATTTTCAAAAATATCGGAAGCTCTTTTTTTAAAAAAGATGACAGAAATGTGAATATAACATGGATTGTTTGTTAAATATTGGGTGCGGGTACTATACGCCTGAATAAAATTACGACAATAACTTTTTTATTCCTAGTATAGTTTTGTGGCATATAATACGACCACGTGCAGAATGTGTGCATGTTCCATGCGGAAACTGTGGAGGTGGCTGCTGGAAATTCACTGAACATGCACAGTTCACATAAATTGTATTCTGTCCCGTTTAAGCAGATTTGTAAACGCTGAAAGAATAAGCCTATTTCGAAACTGCCATCTTGGCTTGTAATCTATGCAAGGTCAAAGATCGCGAGGTGTAAACCTTCCAAGAAAACGCGTTGTCAGCAATGGGAGAAGAGAGTGGGTGAAGTGCTTTGGACCTCATTACGTTCATTAGTGCGAATTCAAAAAAACATTTAGCCAAGGTTACCATTTGTTCAAGGCAATGGCAATATTGTTCGAGAACTTTCGTTATTTCGAATTGAGTTCCTATCGACTTGAATGGTACTTGAATGCACGTTGTGGCATGACTCTGTTGACGTGGGCACTGTTTCGACAACTTTCGGGGATTTTCCTCAGACGAGAAACTCCGTGCAACGAGAGTTTCCTTGTTGCCACTCAAAACAAGTCTTTGCCTCCGTAAAAAAAACCTGCGATATCACGTCGTTTAAAGTCGTTTAGGGTTGCCCCTTCAGTTAATGAATGATGCTAACGGTTCTACGAATTTAAACTTGATATTTCACAAAATTAGTTGACTTAGTACATAATGTCGCCTTTCAGTCTTTTAAATGAAGCTTTTAGCCATACAGACAAGAATGGACCACTTCGGGGTTCATTTGTTTGTTTGCATTTGCGAACAAATACATTCAGAAGTCCACAAAAGCGAGATTCAATTCTTACTTTGACACCCTATGCGTTCTCAGGTCCGCTGTGTGAAAATTACTATAAAAGTTCATGACCCAACACACAACGACCGTTACGTTCATTTCTCAATGACCCACATACCAGCTGGTAATCAATAAATCGATCAGTCAGTCAATCAATCAGTAAATCAGTAAAGGGCGCGGTTGGTAAAATGGGAGAGCTTTGTGACAAAATGGACATACCGCAATGGATCTGCCATTCATTTCTTATAACAGCTATAGTTTGCAGTTAGTTGAAGAGAGTGTGAGAGCCATGACACGGTTGAATAAGAAAACATTGTATGCTTATTCGAAACACTCCACTGGGTGTGTTCGTATTGGATGGGTAATTCCTTGTCTGCGAAACACCTAAAGTTCTTAGCACAGGAAGCTGTACGTATGCCCATTTCATATTCATGTTTAAGCCTTTACCCAGCGTAACGGCCAAAACGGACAGCGCTATTCTCAAAAATCGCCAATTAATTTTCATTATTTTTTTTGTCTCAAAAACATAGGTTATGACGCCTAATTGTAACGAGCTCGTTCCAATGAGGAGTCATAACCTATGTTTTTGAGACAAAAATGAAAAATATTGGTTATTCAAGAATTTTTGTTGCAAGTGTCGTCTGCTTTTCATGTCAGGTAAAGAGTTAATACAATAATATGTGATAGAATGTACTTGTATACCACTCAACCAATATACAAATGACTTGAACTATATACTTCATAAATTGGTCAAAAATTATATACTTTATAATACTTCTAAAGGCATAGTATTGCTAGAAAGAATTATTTCTTGTTCTCGACCGAACTGAGCTACATGTGATAATGATCATTTGTGAGAACTATTCCGAGAAGTCTCAGGGATTTGCTATGCAACGAATCTGAGCCCATCAAATCTGCCTGCCTACGAATCTGCGCCATTGATGGAAAGAATGAGCGCAATGACATGTCTCAAATTTCCTCGTTGGCTTCAAAACTACGTAAGATAATATTACTGTTTAACTTATGATGAACTTACGAGTTATAGAACTGAAGATTTCCTGAATAATTGTGTTTCTCTATTATGTTTTTTATAGAACAATCTTGTTCGGAAACCAGGTTTTACAGAAAAGCTTCGAGAACTGGACTTAGCAGTACCAGTTTTCACACAAATGGAAACAAAATGCGTTCTCATTTTGTAAATGGAGATGCTCGAGAACTCGGTCGGACCCAGTGCAATTGTAATAATCACCCTGTGTTCAAATCGGAAGGAATCTGCGCAAAAATTGCGAACGAATCCGAGCGAAAGTAATGAACGATCTGATTCTGTAAGCGCCGATCACCCCCGGTGCTGCCAGTGACCGTGTATGAGCCCATACACACCCTTTGCTGGGCGCCATTTCGTTTCCGAATTAATTTTCCCACCTCAACTTTTCACCAATTTTCGTGCAAATAAAAGAGAGTTTCCTAATAAATATTCAAAATGAAGCGATTCGGATCTTTTAATTTATTATTTAATTCATTTGGTGGCATGATAAATATGTTACAGGACGTTTACTTGCCAGATATGGTGCCATGTGCGGCTCAGCACGACCAATATTACACTCGGCCTACGGTCTCGTCTAATATTAATCTCGCTTCGCCTCACATAGATGGTATTCCAGCGTTCTGATTGGAGAAACTAACTTTGAGGCATAATAATGAGAATAACAATGTGTTTTGGTATACTTTCAAAGGACGTGGTCTCTCCGCACTCTGTACGGATTTACACAGTTACAGTGAATTTGTATCTGTACTCAATACGGAACTATAGTAGCGAAAGGGTTAAATCGACGGTAGTCTGCGCGCAAACTCCGCCAAAATGAGTAAGCAAATAAAGTCGATTCCTCGCAGAATTTGACTGGTGGCCGGAGAATGGCTCCGAGTCGGATAGCACTGTTCAATGCATCAGAAAATATGATAGTTGTTCACATATCGAAGAAAAGGAAGACCTCTAAATTGGTACTTTCTATTTAGAACTCACGCAGGAAATCGATAATGAGGTTTATGTGTTCAGGCGTCAGATAAGGTAGTCAGTTGAGTAGCCATACACGACAAATTTGGGTATTCTAATGAACTCGTCAATAAAATAAAAACTAACTCACACTGTCATAACATCAGTTATGAAGAATTAAACGTCGGTTTGCGCAGACAGGCAATACACACGGGATGACGCCCACTCTAAAGTAGTAACCCTTTGAAGCCTGGTGGTATCTTCCATCTCAGTTCAATTGCAGCAGCTGGAAGAGTCCATATTCATTATGCCGGGGTATAACAATTAATATGTTCAACTTGCAGCCTGAAGGTTGTACGTAGACGATATTGATTTGTGTATCCCACACATTCATTTAGCAGTCATCCTAATTAATGAAATTATGACGTATCATGTCGGTTGGTCGTAAAAGCGGCCACTCGGGATCAAAGGGTTAAATGTCATCTTGTTAATTTTTCGAGTGTACAATGAACTCCTGCCATAATGTTGTGGAAAATTGTATTCTGTGATGAATAGAATTTTTCAGGATAGGACTGAGAATTGAAACCGCTAGGTCTTCTTTGACGGAGCTCAATAGATTCAAAGATGAAGGAAAAGGATGTACACAAGAGGGTGCCCCCAACCAACTTTCTCTCTCTCCCTCTTTCGAAAGAGAGAGAGAGAGAGAGAGAGAGAGAGAGAGAGAGAGAGAGAGAGCGAGACAGACAGACAGACAGACAGACAGACAGACAGACAGACAGACAGACAGACAGACAGACAGACAGACAGACAGACAGACAGACAGACAGACAGACAGACAGACAGACAGACAGACAGACAGACAGACAGATAGAGAAGGAGAGATAGAGAGAATAGAGAGGGAGAGAGAGAGAGGGGGGGGGGAGAGAGAGAGAGAGGAGAAGAGACAATATATTTTACACCACTACCAGACAATTAGTGCGTGTGTTTCGAACGACTCAACTATAATCGCCTGAAACTTAATTTTTCTCTTGCTCTTATGATGCATCTCTTCTGCGGCCTTTGACGACGAGAAAAGGGCAAATGTTTGGCTCCATATTTTTACATAATCGTTAAAAATGAAGCGAAACATGTACACCTTTCTCAGTGTATGGGATACGTTAGGCCCAAACTTAGCTTTGTATATTATATTCCCATCATTCCACTAAGGCACACAGGCCACCACTTAAAAATATATATGAGTGTGTGATTGCCCTTCTATGGCCGTACCTCCTACCCCAAGTTTGAAATGCTCCTATACTCCCGTTAATGACTTGTGTCAAGTTCTTTTAATACTTTCGTCAAATCGAGGACGTTGTCTGATGACCTTTTCCGCGAATATACAAAGATACGCAAATCCTAAATACGTGATCAAACTGCACGTCTTTTCAACTTAAAACAAGGGCGAACACCTTCCTCTGTGGGAGCTTCAACCGTTTGGTCACAAACAAATAAAAGGGGTACTGACCGTTACTATTATACTACCGGACTTCTCTAGCCTACTCACAGAAATAACACACCAGCACTAAAACATAAAACACTAGGACGCTTTGATACCGACAGAATGTTTGATCACGGACTCCTCTATTAATGGCTTCTTGAGAGTTTTAAATTTTTTTAACCCTTTACCTAACACGAAAAGCAGACGACAGGTGTAAACAAAATTCCTGAATAACTAATGTTTTTAATTTTTTTGCGCCAAAAACATAGCTTATGACCCCTCATAAGCTATGAGGGGTCATAAGCTATGTTTTTGAGAGAAAAAATGGTAAAAATAATGACAATGCCTAATGCATAGTCAGTCGAAATCTTCTGTTGCTAACAACTTTCGAACACAAGAATGACCACACAAGAAGGCAATTATACCTGATGCACAGGCAGTCGAAAATTTTTGTGTAATGCTACTCTACATGCCTTTTCAAATTGTGAACGTAAGCCCAGGTGGCCCAACAGACGGTAGGATTCACTTATACAACAACGTCTAGAGCTGACCTATTGCAGTTAAGGGCAAGAGTGGTGCAAATGTCCAATCGTTCATCTACATTCTACTCTGATGTAGCTACTGATAATCGTACATAAATACCGTATTTTCACCTTACTATTTTACGGTAGTAGTACCGTCATCTGGGTTATCAGTACTGTTAACCCCTACACACTAGAGATGCAACAGAATTTTCTCCAATCGCTCTGTTTTTCTTTTGTTTAACAATGAATTTAACCAATTATAACTTATTTGACAGAGCTCACTGAGCTCTTTCAAACAAGGTACTTTTGGTTAAATATCAACCTGCATTATGGGAAATATTCGCTGCTGAAAACTTTGGCAATTTGACATCAGGGTGCAGAGAGTTAATGAATTTGTGACTGTAATTTTGTACAGTCCAGAAGTGATCTAAGCCCAAACATCATCTGGAGCATATTACCTTTCTTTCAATCCCGTGTACGCGAAAGTCACATCCGTGTTTACTACTGTCCGCCAACAGCAAATGGGTTGATTTTTGGTATTTGTGAGAGGGTTAGTATTATTTTAACCGTACACCTCTTTGGGGCTGTTAGAATAAAGTATTACTAATCCGTCTCAAGTGTTTGTTGTTCATAATGTGGTCCATCCTTTCAATATCATTCGCCTTTAGCCTACTTTATTATCATTGATACGAGGGGACGCGGTTGCTCAGTGGTTACGGCATTGGACTTCAATCCGAAAGGTTCACGGTTCGATCCATGCCAGGGGTAACGGCGCTGTGTCCTTGGGCAAGGTACTTAATCCCGATTACCTACGTGGGGCACGCTGACGCTGTGTACTAAGGGGTGCTGCACGACGATGGTGGACTTGTCTTCAACCAATTCTTCTTGTATGGGGTTAGTACGTTGTGGAGTCTGGCAGTTGCTCGCGGCTGCTCAGCGATTCTCTTCCGAGTACTCAGGCTTCCCCCACCCGTGACGCGGGTGACCCTGGCTGTCGAAAGTGTTTTAAACCTAAATAAATAACTAAATAAATAAATAAATAAATAAATAAATAAATAAATAAATAAATAAATAAATAAATAAATAAATAAATAAATATTGTTACGAACTCATCAAATCTCTCCTGCAATATCAGACGGGATGTGATACTACTGATACAGGCAAAATACACTCAGGGTGATACTGCAATATCGAAAACGAGACTGGGTGAGAATTATGTCCTCTTCTCTTCTTCCACCCCGAGCTAAAAAATAAGTTCTAATTCACAAACCATCACTTATTTAAGATTCTTTACGTCTTCGTCGTTGTACAAATGTGTCAAATCATTTTTCAACGAATGTTGTCGAATTTACATTGTAATTCATCAGTTAAATTCGACCTCGTTGTTCTTTCTGAACCCGTAATTTGATTAGCTGGGAGCCAGTCAGCTCCGTGCTCTAATCTCAGGTAACGTCACTCTTACCGTGCTCTACTTGCCACGTTACGTGCGTGCAATCGTCGCTAAACTGCTCATATCACAGATCGAACACACTCAGGAGTTGTTATCTATGGCAACGGTTGTCAGCGTCCGTGCTTCATATGAAGCAATTGGAATCGATAAAGGTGTCCAAAGCTTCTGGGCCTGATCTCATTAGCCCACGTCTTCTCAAAAGAATGTAAATCTTCCCTGTGTGAGCCACTGTTAAATATATTTAATATTCTATTAAATAACTCCTACTTACTTTCAATGTGGAAGAAAGCTAATGTCTCCCCAATTCCAAAAAAGCAACCCTCAGGCTCAGTTACTAGTTATCGCCCGATATCATTGATTAGCTGTCTTGGTAAAGTCTTTGAAAAAATGTGCATTCAAACGATTATGGAATTTCCTAAATGACAATAATGTTCTTAGCCAATTTCAGTCTGGCTTCACACCCGGTGATTCAACAGTTCTCCAACTAACTGATGTATATGGCGCATTCTGCCGAGCGATTGGCGATGGTAAAGAAGTCAGGGTGGTCTTTTGTGATGTCAGCAAGGCGTTTGACAAGGTATGACATGCAGGTCTCATTCACAAACTGGAAAGTATTGGTGTCTCCTGGGAACTCATGTTGTTCTTAAAACCGTATCTCTCGAACAGATCGCAGTGGGTTGTTATAGGAGCTGAGACATCTTCTTGGAAACCTATCAACGCTGGAGTTCCACGGGGATCTATACTCGGGCCCTTGTTGTTCTTGATATATATTTATGATATAACCGAAAACTGAGAATGTAGTATTCGCGTTTTTGCGGATGACATCTCCATACACCTCATTGCGGAAAGTTCTAATCAAGCCGAAACATAATCAACCATGATCTCGCCACAATAGATCACTGGACCAAAACATGGTTGGGTGAGTTTAATCACCCAAAAGACAGAGGGTATGCTTATAAGACATAAAACCAATCCAACTACCCCCCCCCCCCCCCCCACACACACACACGCGCGCGCACCTGATTTTTAGTCGCTTCACAAATAATTGAAGTGGATAGCCCTAAGCACCTGGGTGTTGTATTAAATAACACATGCACGTGGAATAACCACATTGACCATATCTGCTCTAAAGCCCAGTTTCGTTTTGACCTGTTAAGGAAACACAAATTTAGTCTGGGTCGTAAAGTCTTAGAAAAAAATATATTTTAACCTTCATTAGACCTCTTCTGGAATATGCTTATACTGTTTGGGATAATTGCTCCTTGTCGAAAGTCTATGACATGGAAAAAATATAGATTGCAGCTGCAAGGTTAATCACGCGGGCAACTGTCAGTGCCAGTAAAACCTCGTTATATACAGAAACACGCTGGGATTCCCCGCAAGAATGTCGCCGTAAGCATAAGCTGATACAATTTTTTAAAACGCACCACAGTCTGACACCTCCGTATATTGCTAATAAAGTTGCCCCGCTCGTCTCCACCATGAATCGATCGCTCAGTGTTCTAACATGCCAAAACCGCCGAGTCCCGCTTTGTCGGACACAGTTGTATCAGTCTTCTTTCATCCCCAGCATTTCTGACCAGTGGAACAAAGTGCCCCCCCCCCCCCCCCCTCCCCTTGGCCGTGAGAACACATCATTGTGTAACTTTAATACGTTCTTAAACGCGGGCAACCAACGACCTCCTCGTTTTTACAATCGCGTGCTGCTTAAATGTATCACTGTCGGCTGAGGACACGCTGCAGCTGCCTAAATTCCCATTTATATGAAAATGTCTTAGCACTTCATCCCTTCTGCGTTTGCGGTGAGCGTGAGACATCAGAACACTTTCTCTTATACTGTGCTTTGTTTACAAATGCTCGCAATAATACGATTAATGTACTTGTATTTACATCTGAAAAATCAACTTCTTTTTGGCTCTGAGCTTTTGAGTAACGAGGAAAATAGCCTTATCTTTGAAATAGTACATGACTTCATTTTAGCAAGTAGGAGGTTCAAATGACCACCGCCTCTCGTACTTATTTGGTGTGATCATACATCTTTTGTCCAATACTTCTAGCTTTTGTTCAGGTTCGCCACCATCGCAAATTAAATTATTTAACACATTACCTAACATGAAAAACAGACAACACTTGCAAAAAAATTTTTGAATAACTCATTTTTTTTCATTTTTGTCTCAAAAACATAGGTTATGACCCCTCATTGGAACGAGCTCGATGAGCTCGCTCCAAAGAGGGGTCATAACCTATGTTTTTGCGAAAAAAAATAATGAAAATTAATTGGCGATTTTTGTGAATAGCGCTGGCCGGTTTTGGCCGTTGCGTGCCTGTAAAGGGTTAAGCTGCTCCTTTGAAATTGCTTTTCTATCATATCTTAGGGTGAAATTTTTTATGCATCCAGTCTGGCAGTTCCCCTCTTTTCTCTTCTCTTTTTGTGTCTCATTGCCCATTTCCTTTCTATAATCTCATCTTATCCCTCCATGCCAAGTTAAAACAATCTCATTTTTCTCTGACTGGAGAATGTCGACCCGATAGTCAAATTTGTTTTGAAAAACGAGCATCGTCTGCCTCCCCGAGTTGTGCCGAGGTCTGCATCCCTGTATTGCAATGGGTTGTGTGAAAAGCTATCGTTGTTCAATGCTTCGTGTAAATGATGGTTATTTTATTTTATTGGCCCAGATGCTCTCAACTTTGGCGATGTACTTGAGTGCGTGGGCTGTGGTCTAGCTCGATGCAGCTTGGGGAGGGATGCAAGGTGGTAGCTTCGACAGAATAGTACCAGGGGAGTTGTCGGCCCTCAGACGTTGGTATATGAGCTTACCTACTGATTCCTGCTATGTTTTGAAGTCAGTTTATATTGAGCTTGGGAGACGACTCACTTAAGATTGACGCTTCCTGTCGAGTCCCTCATCTTGACAGTAACTTGTTAATCGTTGCACTGTGTATGTCTTTTCTATATTATTAGCCCTTTACCCAACGAATCGTCCTCATCCGCCCGCGTAATATGCAAATTGAGCAGATGAAAAAATTAAATTTTTCAAAATATTTCAACAAAACCATATCATGTGATCCCTCATTGGAACGAGCTCATTAAGCTCGTTCCAATGAGGGGTCACATGATATGGTGTTGTTGAAATTTTTTGAAAAATTTAAAAAAAATGATATTTAAAATAATTAATTTTGATATCGTCTGCGTTGGGTAAAGGGTTAAATCTATGAAATGTAGGCATAAATGTCTAAGAATAAATATTGTTTAAACTGAACGAGCTTCTTGTGACGTCACTGACCTTCGAATATTTTCGAAGCAGCTATTTTATAAACACGAAATAAAAACTCGAGATCCTTGGCAGTGAACACTTCAAAAACATGGATTCACACATTTCTTTTTGTTTACTTTTCAGGTGCCGTATACAATTTTCAAAGATCCACTGTAATTGTGTACCTCTAAGCCTCCCCTGGCAGAATTCTCGACGGCTTTATGAGAAACCTTTCCTGCTGAACAGTTTGGTTTTTTGCCATCAAATATAGGTTTAACTCTTTACCTAATGTAACGGCAAAAACCACCAGCGCTGTTCACAAAAATTACCATTCCATTTTCATTATTTTTTCATTTTTTGTTTCAAAAACATAGCTTATGACCCATTTTCGAGCTCGTTCCAATGAAGGGTCAAAAGATATGTCTTTGACGCAAAAAAATGAAAAAAATGAGTCAAGAATTTTGTTTTCTCCTGTCGTCTGCTTTCGTATTAGGCAAAGGTAAGGTTTAACACTTTACGAAACATAACCGGAGAGCGTTGTTCACAGAGGAGAGTCCTTAAATTGTTTTTCATTTTTTCATGGCTGACAATTTTCGTCATTGGGAGAGATTTACAGGAAAGTTGTGACGCGATGGCGTTGCGGTAACCGGTTCTCGTCAATACACCGAAGTTAAGCAACGTCGAGCCCGGTTAGACCTTGGATAGGTGACCGTCTGGGCGATCGATCCGGACTCCCGCGTTGTGTCCTTGGGCAAGGCACTTAACCCTGATTGTCCCCCTGGTGGCACGATGACGCTGTCTACTAAGGCGTACTACACGTCGATGGTGCGCATGTCTTAAACCAATCTAACCCTGTCTGTGCTGCAGTGCGGAGTTACGATGTTGGGGAGCTGGCAGCTGCTCGTCGTTGCTCAGTGGTTCTCTCCGGATACTCCGCCTTCCTCTACCCGTAAAACTGTCACAGACACGCTATGATCTTGGCTGTTAAAGTGTCGTTAAACCTTAATAAATAAATAAATAAATAAATAAATAAATAAATAAATAAATAAATAAATAAATAAATAAATAAAATAAATAAATAAATAAATAAATAACAGGAAAGTTAGCTCCCTTTAGTTCACAAAAGTTGTCTGAAAATGTAACAATAAAGGAATGGGAATATCATATAAAATGATATTTCGAAATGTCAGCATGTTTGTATTTTCGATGTGCCGATCATTTCACTAATTTCCTGGACACGACTATAAAAATACAGAAGCTGACTTTTACAGTTTTTTTCCCAATCAGTTTGAATGTACGACTATTATTCTCTGTTGAAACCCATCTAAAAATAAGAAAATGGCGTTTTCAACATCCATAGATGTTCTGTAACTTCTTTTCTCTTCGTTATATCAACAGTGTGCGCATCGTGGCGTAAAATACAAGCTATGTCCTTTCCATCAACATAAAAGTGGAGGAGGCAAGGTTTACCATTTTGTTTTCCCGAGAAGCATAAAAACTTGCAAATTTACTGTAAAATCACGTTCACAAAACGAAGAGTCCGAGTGGCCGCTTTTGTGTTTGGTAGATGTGATACTATTAGTTACACAGTTTGTTGGTGGCCTAATATGGAATATATGATGTCAGTTAATTTCATATTGGACGAGAGCGAATCGATGCACATAAGTAATAACAACAGCGATCAAAATTAAATGAGAGAATTCTCATAATGTGTTCGCGTGTCTTTGCCTTGTTACAATTTATGGGAGAGTGCACTCTCCCATAAATTGTAACAAGGCAAATTCATACATACCAAAAAGTTTCATTTCGAAGGTAACATGACACAAATCCACAGAATATGAAGCCATTTAAGTTGCCTAACCTGCACTTCAGACCAAATATGGGCTTCCAACACTCAATATTTCAACATGAAGCGTTTATCGGCTGCCGCCATTTTGAATAATCAATGAACAAAGGGGAGATTACCCTTAGCGTATATTGATGCTGACAGGCAGTATATGGTTTTATATGCAGTCTACATGTGACGTCTTTGAACCAATGAAATTCTCAGATACATGTAGGAGGTAAGATATTGATAGATATTCTTAAAGGGGGATTATCTATGAAGTTGTTGCTTCTAATTAGCTTGCTATAAAAACAAATTTGGTTTTATAAATAAACGAAAACAACAGACAGAGTTGTGTGTTGTTTCCATTTATTAAAACTAGGCGCCTAGCCAGGATACCAAAGTTAGGGGGTGGGGTGGGGCAAGAGTAATATCTAGGGGAAAGGGCTAGTTCAGCGATCTGAACGTAGCGGCTACTCCCCCCCCCCCCCTCCCCCTACGAAGGGGGTAGCCGCTACACGGCAAGATGGGGCGAACAAAAGTGGGCGACCCCCTCTATCGCTGGAGGGGATGGCGGCTCCCCTGGGAAAAAAAAATAATTTCGAGACAAGAAACGCCATTTCCTTGACTCTTAGTCCGTTTGTGACCATAATTTATAAGTTGTGAAAGGCATCAATAATTAGGCCACATGACCTGGGGGCATGACTGAATTTTTTTTTTTGGGGGGGGGGCATGTGCACTCCTCATCCCCTCCCCCCACATCCTCTGGCTACGCCACTGATTACAGTTACAAAAGGGAAACTTGGCTGTTTGGCAGCAACAACTTCATAAATAATCCATTTATTATAAGTAAGAAACAGAAACTTGGCTTTATTCTCTACTGATGTCATGGGGGGTTTTCAACAATTATTTGCTCCTTAGTTGGGCCTTCCTCGCTCATCTAATCGTTTCAAAGTAGATAACTTTATCTAAAGTCGATTTTCATGACGAGATAAGTCGGGGATGGCCTCAGAATCATAACTTATGACTCCCTCCTTGCAAGGATCTCGTTGAGATCATTCTAATGAAAGGTCATAAGCAATGTATTGGAGGCCAAAAAATGAAAATATTTAGCTATTCACGAAAAACATTTGCAAGTGCCGTTTTCTATTCTTTTTGGATAAAGGGTGTTAATAGGATTAGATTGAAAATACCCCTTGATCTTTCCCACTTCAATTTGCAGAGAATAACAAGCAAAACCGCCTCGGGAAAGAAAATTACTGGAATGTCTTGTTTGTGGAACAAAAAACTCATCGCCCATACTAGAGAAAAGATGTCATTGGGTTCAGCTCAGGTGTTTCTGACAGGGCAGCGGTCGATGCATAGAAATAACTAAAACAAGCAGTGTGTATTCTGTGGAGAGAAAAAATAATTTAGCTTCCAGATACAAGTGAAATCATTCCTTCAGTGATGTGGGGGCGTTTTATTAAAAGGTCATTTCTTGTCTAATTGGTGCGTGTCGTTCTGAAATTGACATTTTAAATGTGCCGAAACAGTTTATTATCGGAAGTAATTCTCTCTGATAATTGCAAATATTGTTTTAGTAAAGACACTTATTGTGCTGCTTCATATCTGATACGTTACTAAACCCAAAGTCGAGAAAGTATTATGCATGGTCTAAGGTTAGTGGCTAGAGGGTCTTGGTTTGGGGGAAATCTCCTCCCCCCTGAAATCACAACTGTACCCTCAACCACCCCTTGCTGCTTAGCCTCCAACTTTTGAGAAAACCATTTGCACCCGCGTCCCCCATGATTGGCATTTTTTTATAATACTACCTACGAATTTAAAATGCTGAAAAAATCCGAATGCATCTTCTTCCGTTGTGTTCGAAATAGATGACCTTGAGGTTCAACAGTTGGATATCGTCTCTTGAGGCAAACAAGACGCTATCTGCAATACTCAGCAATGTAAATGACACCTTGTTATTCCCAAAGGACAATATATTGACTAAGAAAACCCTTTGAATGTGGTTAAAAAATCATTAAATGTCTGCCCAAAACGGCCATAACACCACAGGGGTGAGCTGGGACAAAAACGTTACCGGACAATGCACCGTGGGAAGGGGTGGGGGCAGACTCGGATAAAATTTTAAATTTGTAAACTGAACGAACGCGGCTTCCTTGCATCTGAGGGATCAATGGCAGTTCACACAGTGAACATTTCGATGGCATTTTTGTATCTTCTTCATCGATCATTCGACAAAATGATTCTACCGGAGGAGGTGGATGGGGGGAGGGCGGGTGGTCATCGGGAATACCATAGTCCGGCCCAATCGCAGAAAATTTTGAATTTTGAAACTGAAGGAACGCTGCTTCCTTTCATGTGAGCGATTAATAGCAGACAAGACTGTTGGTATATCGAAATGTCCACTATGTGGACTGCCAATAGCAGTCCACATAGAGAACATTTCGATATACCAGCAGTCTACGCAAACAGATCAATTTCGCCTTTTGGTCATTTTCACGACATTTCACGTACCAACAGGTTTTGAGCTGCATCAATTTTGGGGGCCCGAGTGGGAACCCAATAGGGAGTGCATAGGGAATTTTCCCGATGGACCCTACGACCAGTCCGCATCTGCAGCACCGTTAAAATTCCTCGAGATCAAAAATCATAGGACATGAAATTTGTAACTTTGGTCTGAGGCTTTAATGTCTATCTAATGGAAGTTTTGCCGGTATCGGGATAGAGGGGGGGGGGGGCAAATCCTTGCATGGTCTTCCAATATGGTAATCACTCCGGCGGAAGATTCCCTCAATCCAATCCAATCCTTAACTGGCAAATGGCAATGTAAGGCAAATTAAGCCAGAAATTCAAGCTTTGCTTATCTCCCTTGATATGCAATACCACTTGAAACTTTCCGTCATGCGCGTGGAGCTACCCGGCATGAGACGGACCAGCCCGTTAGTAATGTATATCCGCGAATGAAGAAAACGCCGGATGCCGACCTTATCGGAGAGCGGTCCAAAAATAGCGGTCCGATTCGGTACCTGGGTATACGGTCCGGTTTTCTCCCACTAGACCGGTCCAAGTCGGTCCAATTCAGTGTTGTCGTTTTTAACCAATATAGGGCATTTTGGCGTTTTTCGTGTAAGTAGTAAGGGATGATATTATGGGGACCCAATTTAACACTAAAATCTCAAAAGACATTTGTTCGCCAGAGAAAAATCACGATCGTGTGTACTATGGGGACTTGATTTAACACTGAAAATTCCCATAGATATTTTTTTTTCGCCATAGTGCCATCGACCCAAAGTCCAGTAATAGGCAGAGTTTGTGTTCGAATGGTGTGATCAAATTGAATGGTAGTAAATCTAATTATCACAAACAACCCGACAACTATTTTTGCTAGTTCGGATTCCCATGTTATTGTTTCTATCTTCACAGCCCTATTCGATTATTCTGGAGTATACCACAGTAAGGTAGAGTAGTGGAGCTTGTCATTTGGAATAGTTTTAGCTTATTGTTACTATTTTTCTGACCTTTCTGGTCTGTTCTAGATATGCTTTCACTTTTTTGTTGTTCTGGAGTACTTTGGTAGAATGGAAGGGCCTTTCATTCTGAACACTGGTTACCACTACCTTTTGGGCACATGTGGGTATTTGAGAATACCAATGATGTGGTGATGTACTTTTTGAGGATACCTACTTAATGGTAAAAGTGGAAAAAGTGCCCTGAAATAAGGTTGCCCCCCCCCCACCCCCACCCGCCCCTTGATGCTGCCGGTGGCCCCGCACCACCCACCCCGGTTAAACAACATCACCCAAACCCGCCCTCAAAAGCAATATGCTTAAAGATACTTCAGATTTTTGTACAATAGTTTTATTTTATAGATCATATTATTTATTTTTTTCTCTTCATTGATGTCCCTCTATGCTTTTCCGATTTGCATCTCCGAAACAAACTCTGGACAAAATTAAACATGATCAGATGACGCACGCGTACTGCAGCTACCTACCATATATTGTCTTACACACATATCCCAATGGGGATTGAAATAACAGAACACAGGTAGTCGGTAGGCGTCTTCTACAACCCCATGTACTCCACAGTAAAGGCCCAGTATTAGCCGCTATACTGCGTCTTCGTACGCAGATATCTTGTATTTGTTGACAATTTTTCTTTTTTCTATTTCTGTCGTCATGAACCTAATAATCGTTCAATGTTGCGACATCCAAATAAATCCTGGCCCTACAAACACATCAGTTGCCGAATCATTTACTATATCAATACTAAACTGCAACATTCTGAGAACTGCCTCTTCTTATTGATGATATTGACGATTTTGACATACTTTGCTTCACGGAAACCCACCTTGAAGATGAGTATGATATTAGCAATATTTCATTACCTAACTTTTCAATTCCTTTCCCTCATAACAGGAACCATTTCGGCGGTGGCACCGCAGTGTATTTCTCAAACAAAATTTATCACAAGCAAATTGACCGTCTCTCGTTCAACGAAGACATTCTCTGGTTCGGGGTTGGAACCAACCACAAATTCCTTTTATGTGTGACGTACAGGTCTGAGAGAGAAGGTATTGCAGAATATTGGTCTAAATTATAAGAGAAAATGGATCTTCCATTAACCATTAACCCGGCAATAGTTATTACATGAGATATCAACTCTGATCTCCTCAAGCCCCAAAGTAAACTGTACTCTCTCATGACATCGTTCAACCTAAACAACGTAATAACGGAACCAACTAGAGTAACTACTACGCCGCGGTCACTGCTAGATTCGATAACTGTAATTGACACCATCAGCGTGGTCAATTCAGGAACAGTGGAATCGGGGTTATCCGACCATAGAGATACATATGCCCATATTTCTCAATCCCATTGTAGCAAATCTGTGACCACACGCGACGTTTGGCTTTACAATAAAGTTAAGACAAATTAGGAAAATCTAATACGTAAAGCCACCACAGTAAACGATTCTGTGTCCAATTTTGTTTCTGAATTCTTGAAAATAGCACACAATTGCATTCTCAATTCCACAATAACAATACGGAAAAATACAAACCATGGTTTGACAGCGCCAGAAGACGAGAGCTACGCCACCGTGACCGCCTAAGGAAATCAGCATTAAAAAATAATAATTCCCAACTATGGGCAAAGTATAAGTCAGTCAGGAACAAGGTTATAAATGCCAAAAAAGTGTATTTGTATATCTCATGATACAGAATCTCGGCAGTTTTGGCATGTTTTTAAGAAGTTTTTGAACAACTTTTCCAGGCATCCTCATCTCTGCTGTGTATCTGATAAGGGCAGCGAAATAATCGAAAATGACACAGATAAAGGAAACCTCCTAAATGAGACTTGTGTTATTAACAGTGAATTAAACTCACATTCCAAAAAACTCCCACCCTTTATACGTAGATGTTCACAATCCATCAGTAACATATCTTTTTTCTGAACAGGACATTATCGACATTCTAAAAAGCTTGAAAACAACAAGTCAAATGGTCACGATGGAATAAGCCATCAAGTGTTAAAGGAAACAAACTTTTCTGTCAGTAGACCACTTTTCCTTCTGTACAAAAAATCCTTATCAGAGTGTGCCTACCCAGATCAGTTGAAATTAGTTGATGTGATTCCACTTTTGAAAAAGGGGGACAAATACGACCCGAAAAATTACAGGCCTATATCCTCATTATACTGTATTGGGAAAATCATGGAACGAGCTGTTTTTAAAGATATTCACAAATCCTTCCTTAATAACAGGTTATTTTATAAATTTCAGTCTGTATTTTTCCCGAATAATAGTACCGTATTCCAGTTAACATAGGTCTATCACAACCTTTGCAACGCAATAGACAAAAACATGCAAACCTGTGGCGTTTCCTGTGATATCGTCGCCTGAGTGCTAAAATGTCCTATGTCCCCTACGGGACATAGGACATTCTAGCACTCAGGCGACGATATTTCCAAGGCTTTTGATAGGGTATGGCACAGAGAACTAATTTGTAAACTACAGCAGTATGGGGGTTTCTGGTCCACATTACCTAATAGTGAAACATTTATATTGTTTAGTGACACTTTCTTATCATTTGCGCTTTCTGCCTCGAGTTGGGGGTGAAATAGAGAGTAATCGCTTGACTGGACTGGTTACGTGAAATAATTCATGAGAGGCGAGGGACGTTGTACAAACACGAGTGCGCGAATGCGCACGAGTGTTTTACAATATAGTCCCTCTCCTCGAATGAATTATTTCACGTAACCAGTCCAGTCAAGCGATTATTCTGTTTATTACTGTTAAATTATATTATTTAACCCTTTACCTAACGTAACGGCCAAATAATCGCCAAATAATTTTCATTATTTTTTCATTTTTTGTCTCTAAAACATAGCTTATGACCCCTAATTGGAACGAGCTTGTCGAGCTCGTTCCAATGAGGGGTCATAACCTATGTTTTTGAGACAAAAATTGAAAGTAATAGTTATTCAAAATGTTTTTTTGCAAGTGTCGTGTGCTTTTCATGTTAGGTAAAGGGTTAAAAAAAATAAAACACAATGAACTCCCCATTACACACACGACAAAGCGTCTTCGTTTGCGCGCACGGATACATGACCCAATTGTTAATTGCATAATTCACTTCTGAAGTTATCGTTTATAATCAAACCCGGAAATCCAAGTAAATCACACTTTGGAAAGTAATAAATACAATGAATTTGGTTTTTGAAGCATTTAAACCTAATTTATCGCAGAACTCCATTCGCTTATTTTAGATAATTCAGAATTTGCATTTTCTATTAGTGTATCCACGTGGCTACTGGATCCATGTGCTGTTGTATCGTCTGCGAATGGGAGTACCTTTAGTAGCGTTGCTTCGCTAATATCATTGACAAATAGCAAGAACAAAATTGGGCCAAGGATGGAAGCCTGGGGTACATCTGAAGTTATCTGTTGTTCATGGGATGTTTCATTCCAAAATGAAACAGACTGAGACTTTTCGGTCAAGTAATATTTAATCCAATAGCTGGCCAATCCTCTAATACCACAATGTTCCAGTTTTTTTCACCAAGATGACGTGATCAATACTATCGAAAGCTTTCGAAAAGTCTGAAGAACGAGTCTACTTAACACTTTACCCAACGTAACGTTCAAAATCGGCCAGCGCTATTCGCAAAAATCGCCAATTAGTTTTCATTATTTTTTTTCCTTTTCTGTTTTCGAGCTCGTTCCAAAGGGGGGGTCATAACCTATGTTTTTGAGAAAAAATGAAAAAAAAATTAGTTATTCAAGAAAATTGTTTGCAAGTGTCGTCTGGTTTTCATGTTAGGTAAAGGGTTAAGTATTGGTTTTCTGGTGGTGAGAACATATAGTAAATAACAGTCCAGGCACCCACACTTGAAAAAAAATCCGCAAAAGTTAGTACGACCCCACTCATCACAAAAAGTACTGTCTGTAAGTATCTCCATTGGGTTCAGCGTAACTTTCTTTTGATCATATTTAGGGATTCAGAGGATCAGGTAGTAAGCCTGTTGAGAAAGAAATACAATTAAATCACTGTAACAGATGAATGAAGTTCATGTAACCTATGTTGTGTTCTCGTTGGCAATGAGAACACGACACATTCGTCACTTTGCCGGGTTTCTTAAGTGACGAGAGTTCTCGGCAGTAGCGTAACAGTAATATTGTCCTTAGGCCACATACTGTAATTATTCAGTACATTATAATGTATTATTATATTTCTACAGCTTTTTCCTTTGTAAATAAAAACCATATCCTACTCCCACGACCTCGAAGGTGTTATTCAGCTCCCACGGAGATATCCTACTCCTAGGCATGATGGACTACTTTTACACTGCAGTTGTTCCGCCTCGAAATCCAGCGATAACACCCAGTCCACTTCAACAAATATTCTTCTTGATATTCCAACTGACAGCGAATAATAACTATGTACACATCCACACAAAGTTATAAGAAGTTGAACATGACTACTCATTCATGGTGATTGATTGAATTATTTCTTTAAATGTGTTGATTTCCTTCATAAGTTCATATCTCCCTTCACTTGAATTTCCATTTGAAAAGGTGCGTCATTGCATTCCTTTCTGATGACGTCATATTATCAGTTCATTCATTCATGTTTTTGTGTTCATGCGCCGATTTTTCTAACCGTCAAAACAAATTGAGCGATCTTGGGAAACTGCTCTTGGATGACGCAAGAGTGGTATTTGTGTTGCAGATATTATCAGGGAAATATAATAAACACAATAGTTCACTGCTTGGAGTAACGTACGATGTTTATTCTCTCGTGGGATGCGGGGATTATTTTCACTTGGCTAGCGCCTCGTGAAAATAACCTTCCGCATCCCACTCGAGAATAAAGATCGTACGTTACTCCAAGCAGTGAACTATTGTCTATATATTCTAGCACACTGACATTCTATTCAGAACATAATCCTCTGGCAATGATAAGCTTAAAAAATTCTAGTGACGGTAAGAGATTACAGTATGGCCTTTGTGGACTGGTCACTTTTCATTTTTTATTCTCAAACATGCACACTCGTTTACATTTACTTCCGCTTTTTCATTGTCGATGTTCCAAAAAAATGGCGACCTTAAGGTGGTTTTCGGGTCGATTGAAAATGGCTGTCCGATTCGTCTTCCTTCGAATCTTTTCATTAGACTTTCGCTTGGTATCAGTTATCCTTATTTGTCTCACAAAACGTTTTCGCTATATTAACATAAAAAAGCATTTGTACCCATACCACAATCCATGCTAATTCCAAATTTTCCGACCATAATCTTGTGATAACACTCATGTAAAAATTCTTCTCATCTGTGAATGTTGTACTCCATGAAAACTACTGAAAGTCCTCGAGGTTTAACATTCTCGCGCGGTCCATAAAAAGATTTCTTTCCATTTGAAGACAGAAACAAGTCGGGTGTGGTATTTCCAAAGTCTGGTCTGGTATTTCCCCATAGTAGAGCCGCGGTGGACTGGTCGTAATCCACGTGTGGACAGTGATGTCCACGCATGCGTTTACCAGGTAATAATAAAAATCATCATCAGCAAAATTTTACTTAATGAAGCACCGGGTTGTACCGGAGCTTCGTTAATTAGTTTTTTGATGATTATTCCTATAATTATGGTTTGGAACACGCTAAAAACTAAAGTGTTAAAAACTAGACTTGAAGTGCTGCATTTAACACTTACTAAGTGCTGAAATATCACTTTGTTCAAGTGTAGATATCCCAGAACTTGACAGGTGTTACAATAATACCACTTCACAAGTGTAATGTCGAGACACTTAAAAGGAAACAACGCATATGACGCGGATCAGGCTCGAACTCTCGAGCCTGATCCGCGTCATCTGCGTTGTGTCCTTTTAATTATGTACCCACCAAGCGCAAATCAAATTATGGACGATTCTGGAAGTAACATCAAAGCTTGACTCATGGGAAGTGCCATCCATTCAAGTTTCAGATGTCTGACGATTGTAATGTCTAAGTGCTTAAAGCATTGCACTTTGAGTGTTGAAATCAAACCCTGAGAGTTAGAATGGGCTTAACACCTTGAAAGTGTCAGTTTTAACACTTTAGTTTTTAGTGTGAATCTAAAATTATTACGTCCGTGGAAATATTTTCCACGTGTGGAAAGTGACCAGTCCACAGCGGCCGTGTTGTAGTATACCTGAAGCTTTCAATTTGCATTTCACGATTAGGGATAGTTGTTAAATGCTTTCATCAACAAGTCGCTGACACTGAAGTATCATTTAGTCTGAAAGTTGTTGAGATTGAATTGTAGTTTCCTTCACCAAGCTTATTCCATAATAAATACCATTCAGAAGTCAATACTCTGTGTTTTGGCATTTAAAATTGAGAGAAAACAAAATTTGAAATTACGTCTTTTTTTTTGATGTATAGTTTTGAGGTTGTGTTAGTAAAATGGTTAATCGTAGTCTTGAAAATAAATCCATACTTGTTCCGCCAGGGTAGTGTCTAGCAGACACAGGGTGGCAAATGACGCAGTCCTTTCAAAAATGCAGAAGGTTCGCTATTTTCCACCGAGGGCCAAATATGTCTCGGAATTTCGACCATATTTCGGGATTTGATTGAAGGATTTCTTCTGCAAGTGCTTGGCATCATTTTCGTGTCAGGCATGTTACAGTATAGTGATCACAAAAACTGCCTCCTTCGCGATCAGAACGTTATACGGTAGTGACACACATAAACCAGTGAATCCTGATTTCATGAACAAAATCCTGCTAAATCACGTAAAAACGTACGAAAAAATCATCTGAGATTCAAAGTTCTGTAATTTCCTTTTTTTCATCAAGTAAGAGTCAACAGTGTTGTGGGAAGGAAAACAGGTATAGAATTTCGAACGATCGCGACTCAGTCGCGATCGTTCGAAATTATTTTCCGCCTTTTAATCACTTGAAATATACAATACTTTATTCCGTTGTTTTACAGTAATTTTTCTTGCATATATAAGCTTGTAAACTGGATTGATTTCGTGGGCGGCAGCAGGAGAGACGTTTGGATAAAAATATGTATTTCATGCTCTGTAATGCATGTCTGGGCGATTATTTTGAAAGTTTGTTGATGTATGTATCTGATAAAATATGAAATAAAATTTGTCAAGATATGTGTCTTAGATGAGACGAGGTTTTCCTCAACCGGCTTTTCCCGGGGAAAAAATCTCATTGATTTAAATTCTTGGTATTGTGAAAAAGCACGTTCCGGGACCAGACACATTTGCTGATACTGATCGCGTAATACCTTAATTATGTGATTTAAATCATGAATTTGTCTACCCATAAAATATGTTAAACTGTTCGACGCCTTTTCTAAATTGTTGTGTGTTTGTGGATGTTGTAAGAATTGCCGAAATGCAATTAGTTTTAAAGGTACCGACAAAAATTTCCCCCCAATGGCAACAACATCTGCATTCCACAAACAAATTTGTAAGCAATGTGTTAGAATATTAGGCCCTTTACAGTAGTCACTTTACTATCGCCTATGAAGGGCGACGACAGTATCAAATAAATGTCAGTCGACGCTTTTCAGGCGAACTATTCGTCTGAGCCAGACGAATTTAATTCATAATGCATCTGAAACGGTCTTGGTCACCGACGTCCCACTTCTAACGTGTCGAATTCAATGAGGAAATACCCGTCAAACGTGGGAAACGCGGTGTTCGTGACGTAACTTGCTATTTTGACCAGTGATCAGCGCAAAAATGAACATATACACAGTCAACAGAAGAATGGATCAAAAACAGCACGAAAATCAAGACGAAGTCGACCAGTGAGTTCTCTGGATGGTTTACATCGATTATAAGATGCAAACTGTTGACGGACTTTCTTCAAATGCAGGATTTATTAACATCATCACTCACCGAGATTGGGCCCAATGCACGTACAAACATATCTTCCTTTCTCGAGCGCAAGATGTGGATACTGCTAAATACAGGATAGTCGATGAGAACTGTACTAAAAACGCCCCAAATATTTCAAAATGTTTGTATGAATGGATCAATAAATTGTCAGGAAATAAATATACACCCTCAAGACTTTCAACACTGGCACCCTGGAAGGTATCACTTCAGTCAATACTGTCAACGGCGAAATGGGCGAAACCATCCTGGCAACAGTTTTGTAGAACTGTTGGATTAAATTATTACCGAGCCTCGCTTTAAATGTTTTGCTCTCAATATCGTCTGCTCGAACACTACAGATTTTTTCTTCATTGAACAATTTATGCACGCCGTCGTGAGAGGGTTAAAGTCTCAAATAGGTGTGGAGTTTGATAAATAGTGAGCGTGTGTCAGCGTGAGAGAGGGTGTTCGTGGTTGGAGGTGTTGGTGATAGACAGGCTTCCCCATTCCAGTCCACATTCACTCATTTTATTTATTGGATAAGATTTTCTTTCCCTGAATTGCCCATTATCAGACACGGCTGATGTGATACCGATCTCGGCCGATATGAACCAACCTAGAGTTGCTCTCCTTTATGCCTTACTGGGCGCAACCAATTTTTTGGCAGGGAAATCGTCCGCAGTTACATTTGAGTTTTGTAGGTTGAGGAACTGATGACAACAAGTAAAGGTTGTGTGGACGAAGAGAAGAAAGAAGAGGGTTATACAGGGTAAAACCAAAATTCAATACCAACAAAGCTTCAGGGTAAGTGGAGATTCATCGAAGTTGGGGAAGAGATGGTTCAGCTCTCTGAAGTTGAGACGTTCAGAGAGCTGAACTAGTGGAAGAGGAAACTTCGTACTTTATGAAAAGAATGAGAAACAATAACGCTATCAGAAAAATTTGAACTCTAGTGGTATCTTCAATGCCAGCTCTATCAGGGATGTGGCGACAGGGTGCGGGTGTGGGGAGTGTCTCCCCCACCCAGCCCCACCCCAGCTAGGAGTATATTTTTTCAATAGCTGGAAATTCCGAGGTCGAAAATCAAATCGTTGGAAATTCAATAAATAAACATTGTTCATGAAAAATATTAAAATTCCAACTAATGATGAGAAATTTTGATCTTTTATTTCCAACTGGAAACTTGAGTTTCAAATTTCCTACTCTAAAATTGACATGGCCTCAAAATTTCGACTCTGTCATCAATCCGATAAATTTTTCTGATCCAGACACATTATAAATGATGCTTTTTCCGTTTCAGGACTAATGAACATTTTCAGAAGGGTCCATAAGCGGAAGTTTACTTCCTTCTAAACGGCTTTCATTTTTAGTCAAAAATGAAAACCGCTTAGAAGGAAGTAAACTTCCGAGCATGACGGCAAATTGACTAAGTTATATATATATATATATATCTTTTAAAGTGAAATTAACCACGTACAGGCCGATATGAAGTTACATCGGGCTGATATCTCGGCCGATATGAAATTAACCACGTAATAACTTCATATCGGCCTGAAGACGTGAAACCCAGTAGCTGTGTTCGAAACTTAGGTTATTTCATGGATGAAAATTTGGCCACTGATGAACATATCAAACATGTCTCTCGCAGTGCATTTTTCCATCTTAGAAATATTAGCAAAATTCGACCCTTTATTGATACGCAGACGCCACAGCAGCTTGTCCATGCCTTTGTTACCAGTCGCCTCGACTACTGCAACTCTCTTCTGATTGGCTCTAAAACATCTATTCTTGAAAAGCTACAACACATCCAAAATTGTGCTGCACGGGTCATAACCAGAAATCAAAAGTACTGCCATATAACACCAGTTTTCTGTGGGTTACACTGGCTACCCGTTAAGCAAAGAATTCAATTTAAAAATGACCTTTTGGTGTTTAAGTATCTCGGGATCTGCACCACCCTACCTGTCCGATCTGCTTACCACCCACAAACCACTGAGGTCTCTTAGGTCATGTCAGCTCAATCTGGTTCAGCCCACATCTAAATTTACTAGTGCTGGTGATAAGGCATTTGCGGTTGTTAGCCGAAGGCTTTGGAATTCTCTTCCAATCGACATAAAAAATAGTGAATCACTTGAATCATTCAAGTCGGGTACTAAAACCTACCTTTTTCGAAAGGCATTTCCTTCACTGGTGTTTTTAATTTTGGTCATATACTGACATTACCAGGTGCGTGAGTGTGACTGAGTCAGTGAGCATTGCCCCGTTACTCGTCAAGTCACACTCACATACTTGTTTTGGTAAAGTTGCAGTTTGTTTTTATTTTGTTTTAATTCAATACCCTTTTCTTTTATGTTATGTCGCTTATCGACACGATATAGTCTTGGTTGCTGATGTGGCGTTGGGCACCAATAAATGATAATAGTGATCCATGTATCAATGTATCTGTGAGAGAATGTACGTGTATGTGTGTGTATGTATGTGTGCAATCATTGTACAGCCATTGAGCACTGTGAGTGGATTCTAGGCTTTAAATTATTATTATTATAACTGCTAAATAATGCTGTCTACACAATAATACAGTTCGGGTAAATTGTATTCCATTTTTTCCATGGATAACGTCCAAACGTGGGTACCCTCCGCCATTTCCTGATCAAAATCAATAGTGGGTGTGCCCACACCGGGCTTCAATCGTTGCTATAACTCTCCTTACCATTGACCCCAGCAGGTTCTTTATGGTCCTTCGTGGGATGTTATTCCACTCTTGGAGAAGGGCCTGCGTGAGCTGAGAGACGTTTTTGGGACGTTGGCACCCTCCCTTCCAGCTCGTTCCATAAATGATCGATCGGGAACAAAACTGGACTATAGGATGGCCAATCGAGAACTAGGACATTGTTTTTGATTGAGGAAGTCACGACAAACCCTAGCAACGTTCGGCCTCACATTATCCTGCTTCAACGTAAGGTTACGCGATGTATAAGTTGAAGGACGTGAGCAATGAGGGACTGATCCTGATATCTTATGGCTGTAAGATTGCCCTGGGTGACCCCGAGAGGTGTTTTCACGCCATGATAATTCTCTATCCCCCTCCCCCAAACAAAAACCTATAACAGACCCTCCCCCGAATCTGCCGTTTTCCTTAACGCACGCGTCAGAATATCGCTCACCTCGACGTCGATAGCACGTTGTTGTCCTTAAGACATGTGAACCGAGACTCGTCAGTGAATAGCACACGTATCCAATGGGCCAAGTGAAACCAATTTGGTGCATGTGCCCGTATCCATTGCAGTCGACGTTGACGCCGCCTAGGTGTAAGTTGTGGACCACCGTATGGACGACGTGGCCTTAAATTGAACTTCCGCAACCGATTCCTAGCTGTTCTTGGACACACTCGGCGACCATGAGTGCCTACAATCTGACTCGCCGTCGCCGTCTGAAATCAGTTACGGAGGTGTGAAAGACGTTTGCCCTATCTTGTCGTGGAGACGTAACACGGGGACGTCCGCTCCTGGGGCGGTCAGCTAATCTTCCTGTGGCTCTGAGATGCCCATCTAAACGAGCTATCGTTGACCCTTAGACCCCAAATTGCTGGGCGACGAGACGTTACGATTGCCCCTGCATAATTAGGGCAATAGCCTTACCCCTACCAAATTCGGATATTCACGGTATTTTGCTTTTCAATCGAGTTGAAATAAAATGTTGTGCAATTGATGTGTACTGTTCAAAACTTCGATTTGGTATGGTTTTCAAGCCCATAGGACGTTGGGGTGTCGCTTTGTCGAAAAATCTGTTGTAAGCATGCAGCGTCTCACGTGGTCATGTTTCACTGAATTTTAACCAAAAACTTTTTAGACATTACACGGAGGTAGCTATGTGTCAAATTTTACTACATTTGATCTACGGATAAAAAATTTATATTACCAAAACTGAACTTGCGTTTCTTTTTTTTCCGTCAGTATAGCTTTATAGAGTGAATGGAGGCATGTTACTTAATTGGACCCTTCGGTCGTCGGGGTCTACCCCATTCCCCATTTCTCTCCATAATCGGGGAGTTTAGGAAGAATGGAGGTACGGAATGTCATCCAACAGTTCGCTTCTGGGTACTGGCAGGAAGGGAAAGGCAGGAGGATAGGAAGGCGTTTCGGAGCACAGGCATCCCGAAAAATTATCATCATTTAAAACGACATTCTGGGGAAATTGTGTCCCTTGACATTACCAATTAGGAAGTCAACGTAACTGGGTATGAAAGGCACTTGTGCTTCGTCGATGACCAAGCAACAACGAAGTGTGAAATGGGAAATGGGAAATCCAGTTAAAACAATATTTTTTTCTAATGAAAGGAGCACATTTTAGCGACGTCTGACAACCTGTTGAATCAGTTCTTTTTTACGTAATTTTTTCCAGCTAATGACGATGAACGTTTCTATTGAAAAAAAACTCGAAATAAAACAAAATAAAACAACAAAAAAACAGTTACCAGAAAATGGAAGCACTCTCTAATTTTCTGTCCTAGTCCCCTTCTGCAACACCCAACTGTACCAGTCGTCCTTTATACCTAGAACTACAAGCCTATGGAAGGACATGCCATTATCAATAAGAGAAAACTCATCGGTGAGTAATTTCGCAAGTTATCTTAACAGGGGCAATCTGCGACCCCCATCATGTTATGGTCAAGCAAAATCACGAGTAGGACAAATCTATCACTGCAGATTGTGCACGCTAAAAACTAAAGTGTTAAAAACTACACTTGAAGTGCTGTATTTAACACTTACTAAGTGCTGAACTAGCACTTTGTTCAAGTGTAGATATCCCAGAACTTGACAAGTGTTACAATAATACCACTTCACAAGTGTAATGTCGCGACACTTAAAAGGATACAACGCAGATGACGCGGTTCAGGCTCGAACTCTCGAGCCTGATCCGCGTCATAAGCATTGTGTCCTTTTAATTTTTAATTATGTACCCACCAAGCGCAAATCAAATTATGGACGACTCTGGAAGAACCACCAATGCTAGACACATGGGAAGTGCCATCCATTCAAGTTTCAGATGTCTGATGATTGTAATGTCTAAGTGCTTAAAGCATTGTACTTTGAGTGTTAAAATCAAACCATAAGAGTTAGAATGGGTTTAACACATTGAAGGTGTCAGTTTTAAGACTTTAGTTTTTAGTGTGTGGTTGTGTTGCAGAAATCTTAGCACTCATTTATTCAATAACCTGTCGTCATCGCCCCTATGTCAGTGTGGTGAATTCGAGACAAGCCAACATTTTCTTGTTCTGTCGGGTCTTTTAAGAGGCACGCAGTGACGCAGGTCAACAATAAAATCACTTCCGGTTGAACCAGATGTGACAACACTCCTAATTGGATCCGCATTCCTTACCAATGCTAAAAATTTGTCTGTATTTGAAATGGTGCAGAACTTTATTCCACTTAGTAAATACTTCCAATAATTGCAATCTTAACGTTGCTCACTTCAGAGTTTACAAAGGGTGGAATCTGGGCCAAGTCGCCCACTGGGTGATCGCCCAACACAACATCTCTTCCAAGTGAGCTCATGTCGTATTATACAACTGTCTCTTCTTTAAGAGCGGGAAGGGGCTCTTCTGTTAATGAACCATCAAGATAACCTGATGATCGGGTGCCGGAGGGTTTGTTTGCCTGTGTTAAGTGGGTGTTTAGTGAAACACCCACATCAAATGAAATATCTTCGGGGTGAGTGCCTGGTTCACTCCCCGCTCCTCACTCTGTCGAAGTTCTTCGTTCAGGGGAGAGGGGTTCGGGGGAATTGCTGCCGGCGCCGTATGCCGGAGGAGGCGAACACTGTTTCGTACATTATTGAGCAATATATTGCATGCTACTGAAACAATGCGTCTTACACTTCGAGGCATTGTTCGTTTCCCGGCGGTGCATGGTGCTGGCGGTGATTTCCGGAGCTTTGTCCAGTTCTGGAACGATAAACTTAAACAGTGCACGCACCCTCTCCCCCCCGTCCCCCCCCCCCCCCCCCCGCTCCTCCGATGTCCGTTAGAATATTGACATACTAGTGTTAGGCTGTGATCTCCAAATGTGTCAGGTCCCAAACCGTTGTTGATCAGTGTTCATGTCTTGTGCACTCACGTTCGTCTTTTCCAAACGCCCATCTTCCCTTTCACTCGTCCTCTCGTTCTACTTTCTTCAGTTTTTTCAGGGGTTAAACAATATCCATCCATCCAACCCATCCATTCTATTTGTCTAATTGAAACTGTGTAACCTTACAGACCTGGGAGATGCTTCAATACGTTTTCAGCTTTCAATTTATACTTGTTCGCATGAATACAGTTAACTTGTTTTCCGCAATAAATATTGTTTAAACTAAATACAGCAATTAAAAAAAAATATTTGTTCAAAAATTTTCAACAAAACCATATCATGTGATCCATCATTGGAACGAACTTTTAGAGCTCGTTCAAATGAGGGGGTCACGTGATATGGTTTTGTTAAAATATTTTGAATGATTTGAAAGAACAATATTTAAAATAATAAATTTTGATATCGTCTGCGTTGAGTAACGGGTTAATTAACATGTATCGTACCGGTACTTAAATAAGGCCACGCCGTGCGCCAAATTACGCGATTCGGGTACTACCAGGCTCGTAGCCAAGTAGTACACCATGTACCGTGGGGCCCATTGGCAGGACTCCGGAAGTGACATCATGTCACGTGACCCAGCAGTGATGCCATGTTTGGTTGTCATGGTAACTCCGATTGACCGGCCATCTTATGACGCTTCCCCACAGTGATACGTGGTGCTAGTGCGCATGCGCAGCGCGTGTTGTTAGGGTGAAACGTGTTTCCTTCGTCCATTTTGTATACTGGATGCCGACATCTTGGTTTCTATGGTAGCACGTGGTTGTTATGTTATCTAAAATCTTCTTATAGGCCAGGGGTATTCTATTTAATAGGAGTACTGTTTCCTACAATCCCATGTTTATGCCTATTACAGATACCACTCTAACACTAACAATCTATCTAGTCCCCACTATCTCCGGTTCCATCATCCAAGTCTTATAATCACATGTGGTTTCCCATAACCTATATGCAGAGTTATTTCCCTTATATACAAGGAAGCCTATATGATTCCTAAAGTTAAGAATCTACCGAGTAGTTATGGTAAGTGATTGCTCCAATGACATGAAGTCCATCGAGCAAATGAGCTATCGAGTAATTGCTCGTTCAAGTGACTCACACAAACGACTCTTCGATTCATTTCAGAAAAAGGGGTGCCGATGGCCAGACGGTTTTTTTCAAAAAACGGATTCCATAAGTAGGATATCTAGAAGCATAGTCCAGGCACATTAGACATAAAAATGAGAAAGTAAGGAAAAAATCGGAGAAAGCTGATTTTTTTTTATATGTTTCCGGGACACACATTGCGGATAAAGTGTGAAAAGTCCCCGCGAATCCGAGTTGAGCTTTTTTAGTTATAGCGTTTTTTTGATGAAAAAAAAAATTTTAAAAAAAATTCGACCCAGCTCCATATTTTTCATTCTTATTCGCCTTAGTAGGGTGAGAATCATAAATATCGTGCTGAATTATATTGAGAATACATATCCCCAACAGAAAATGCCAACTTTGTACCAATCCTCACACTCAATGGTGAAATATTCATGAAAATGTACAAAATTACGAAAAAAAAAATTTATTGTTTTCATACACACAACGGTACACAACGTCCATTAAATCAAATCTACGACTACTTTGGGAGTTGAATTATGTATCAAAAATTGCAGAAAAGCAGTGGCTTTATAATGATATATAACAATAGTCATTTATTCCATAATGAACTGGTGAAACGTGTGAAATATTAACCATACCCCCTAAACTCAAATTCAAACGGCATCGACTTTTCTCATTCAAATACCGTATTATAGCATCATTGTTTCAATTTCCATGTTCGATTAAATCACATAATGTGGTGTTCGCCTACACTCAAGATGCATTGGCATGTAATGTGTGCACGCCCTTGATGTGTACTCATAAACAAATTTGTATTGTAAAGACAACGCTCTTTAATTTGATGCAAAATAGCCTTGAACGACTTTCATCAGGAAACGCTGTTTAATTCCGCATTCCAGGTCTTTATGTACAAACAACGCTCTTTAACTTGATGCAAAATAGCCTTGAACGACTTTCATCAGGAAACGCTGTTTAATTCCGCATTCCAGGTCTTTATGTACAGACAACGCTCTTTAATTTGATGCAAAATAGCCTTGAACGACTTTCATCAGGAAACGCTGTTTAATTCCGCATTCCAGGTCTGTCCATTGCACAATTTGCTCTGTTCAGTATTGGACACTCCGCATTTGATGCCTAGATATTGAAACCAATGATCCCTTGATAGATAGATATGTAATTTTGCCTGTTGTTGATTATTAGAGCCTTGTGTTATTTGTAGAACTGATCAGTTATGTTGTTGGCATATCACTTAGCGTTACCTGTTGATACCTTACGGTGACAACGAAGCAGGTCCGCACATTGATATCTGTTCTGTTGTATTGTACTTGAGTTTATTGTGTCTATCATCTTTTTTTCTGTTGTGACTTTGGCAATGGATAAATGTATCAAATGTAGCGATGAGTTGACCGGCTCGTCCGGAATAACTACACTTGGTGAGCGGGGTATAGAAAAGTTGGTTGCTGTAAGCGTCGAGCTTGGCGATAATCTTTTTGCCGGTTCGAAGAAACCCACAGTTGGTGAGAAAATTCACAAATTCTGCTACAAGAATTATACACGGGAAAGTTCTGTAAGAAAAAGTAAGAGAATGTCTCTAGATGCAGCTGAATCTGACGAAGCTGGTCCATCTATGACAAACAAATTGCGCTCTGATCAAGATGCTTTCAATTTTAAACTCCATTGTCTGTTCTGTGGAGAATCCGCCGACAAACAAACTCATATACCCGTTCAACGTAGAAGAGAAGTCCACACCGTTGAAACATTGACTTTTGTTGATAGTATCAGAACCCGTTGTTTGAAACGTAGTGATGAATGGGGTGAGTCTGTACTTACTCGGATCGGTCGTGCTATCGATCTAGTGGCCGAGGAAGGTCGGTATCACCATGATTGCTGGACAGGATTTGTCAGAGATAAGCCTGAGCGAACTCTTTCACGGGGTAGGCCTGTTGCAGACAAGAAAGCACTTGCATTCCATGAATTGTGTACCTTTATGGAGAACAGCGATGAGTGTCAGTTTTCCTTGACCGAATTGGCAGAGACGTTTGAATCGTATCTTGGTGACGAAGTCGGTTACACAATTAAACATCTTAAAACCAAACTGCTTGAGCATTTCGGTAGTAGAATCTCTATTACAACACTGAGGTCCCTAAAAAATGTTGTCACATTCAGAGATTCATCAGACAAAATACTATATGATTCGTGGTACTCAGACAAATGTACCAATGAAACTGATGAACGTATGCGCATCGTCAAGAAAGCATCGGCTATAGTCCGCGATGATATTCGGTCAGCCGTTTACGAGTGTGACGTTTATCCCAAACCCGATTCGTTATCTGTATCTAGTGATCTACTACCCGATACACTCCAAACCTTGTTACAAGGGATTGTTGCTCCGTCGCAGCGTGGGCAAAACATCCAAGCCAACCAGAGACGCGTGACAGCCATAGGTCAGTCTCTAATAAGTTCTTGTCGGCCCCGTTCATTCTTGTCACCAGTATTATTGTCGGTAGCAGTTTACATACATAGGAAATTCGCATCTCGGGAATTGATCGACATTCTGAATGGACTAATGTTCTCTTCTAGCTACCGGGAAGTTCAACAATACGTTCATTCTGTCATGATAAGCAAAGGTCCGTCGCCTAGACTTGCGAACTTCACACAATTCGTTTTCGATAACGCCGATTGTAATGTGCGCACGCTAGATGGCAAGAATACTTTCCATAGTATGGGAGGCATCGCCTGTATAACTCCAAGCAGAGATCACACAGAAGAGTCTCCGATAAAACGACTAACTGGTGATCATTCGAATATTGGCTCTGGTGAATTCGGGTACATCCCTTTGAAAGGTTACAGTAAACCAAGCAAATCGGGTCTTGACGAAATTGTGATGAAGGATTTATCAACTTTGAGTGAATCTGATCCGAAAAATTTGAAACTCGCAAAAACAGTCGACAGTCTTTGGTCTTTGACGCATGTACTGAGAGTACCTTGCCCATCTTGGGCTGGATCTATGCACATTGTCACATCATCAGATGATTATGAAACAAGTGATGTCGAGATACTTCCCTTTATTAATTTTGATCCATCCAACCCGAGCACAATTTACACTGCTCTCATGTTTGCACAAACTGAATGTGAGAAACAGGGACTGAACGTTTGTCCAGTGACGTTTGACCAACCACTTTATATCAAAGCAGTGGAGATTGTGTCTTCGTCAGATAAGTTGACAACAGTTTTCGTTAGACTCGGCGGCTTCCATATGATTATGTCATATTTAGGGGCAATTGGTTCGATCATGGCTGGTAGCGGCTTGGATGAACTTTGGGGGACTGTTTATGCTGGTGGGTCAATCCATCATTTGATCAGTGGTCATGCAAATTCAAGAGCAGTTCGTGCCCATTTGCTAACACAAATTGCCATTACAAAACTTGTGTTTAAAGAAAGCCGAACACTAGATAACATAGACTGCACAGAAGTCAATGAAATATTCTGTGGACTTGCCAGAGGTGACTGTACAACAGCTGACGCTGTCAATCAAGAAAGTGTCAACCATCTACTGTCAAAATTACACGAACTGCTCCTGAATGCGTCCGTAGGACGCACAGGAAAGCTTTGGGTACAATACTACGAGCAAATAGGTCTTCTCCAGTTGTTCTTGAGAGCAAAGCGCACAGGCGACTGGGAACTCCACACATATTGTGTTCGCAATATGATTCCAGTATTTCACGCAGGTGGTCATTTTGCATACGCAATAAGTTCTCATCTCTATTTGCAGCAGATGAATGAGCTAACAGAAATAATGCAACAGGATGATTTGAAGTTGTTCACTGAGAAAGGTTACTTTACCATAAGGCGCTCAGATAAATTCTGGGACGGGATATATTCTGATCAGACCATAGAGCAGTGTTTAATGAGAATGTTCAAGCTCCCTGGTGGTCTCACACATGGCAGGGGAATAACCGATAGCACTGTTGCGAAATGGGTACATGGACTACCTCTTTGCCTTCCGATATGTAATGCTCTCGAAAATTTTGTTCATGTTCACACTGGTCATGGCGAACAACATCGGGATCTCCGTCAAAGTTCACAATTGACTGATGCCAATAATATCACCAAATTATTGAACTGGCTCAGAGTGCATTCCCCCTTTCAGAATAGAGATCCACTACAATTAGTCTCTATAGCGACCGGGCTTGTGGCCGACGAAACTGTGAACTGTGACCAAGTTCGCAAAATTGGTGAATGTTGCGTATCGAATGTTGTAAGCAAAACGTTCAACAGCATCAAACTACGACGTGTTGACACTGTGAAGTCTTTCGCATCGATGGCAAATAGCATCAAAGTCTGTGGAAGTAAGGTAGTGATTGACCCCACAATTCCGTTCAACCGCATCACATGTGTTATTCAGTCACAAGCAGAGATGGAAGAGTATCTCAAACATGAACTCGCCCCGAAACCACCAGCATTGTTTGATTCTGCTGGAATGAGGAAGACACAGAAAAGCACGCTCGGTAAGATCCTCAAAACATACGGTTCCGAGCAAACTAAAATCCCAGAACATTCTCTGTTTGTTGTAGATGGTGGATTTTTATTGAGGGCAGTTGTATGGCCTAAACAGTCGTCATATAAGGACATATGTACATCATATTCCAATTATCTAGTGAGACATTTTGGGGCGAACGTCGTGGTTGTTTTTGATGGTTATGCTTGTACAATGTCGACAAAGGGCATGGAACAAGCCCGTAGATCTAAAGACAGGTATTCCATTGATATCAATTTCTCACCCGAGTTACCAGCCACCACACCCCAATCCGATTTCCTTGCAAATGCCAAGAACAAAACCCAACTGATCGATCTTCTAATGCAGGAGCTATCTGCTATCAATATTCAGTCCAAGCAGGCCGAGGCTGATGCTGATGTACTGATAGCCGAAACTGCACTTGGCATCGCTCAAGATGACAACAATGTTGTCGTTGTGGGAACAGACACAGACTTGTTAGTCATTCTTACCTCTCGAGTTCAACCGGGATGTAATATTCACATGATGTATTCCATTACCCCAAACTTACTAGTTTCAGTTAGTGAAATAGCAATCAAAATGGGTGACTGACCATAGAAGCAACCTCCTTGTAGCACATTCTATAAGTGGTTGTGACACTACTTCTGCACTCTTTCGAGTTGGTAAGAAGAAAGTATTCAGTACAATTGTCTCCGATGTTACTAGCGACTCACAACAGTATGTCAACACAATTTTGGCGGATGACAGTACACCATGTGCAGTAGTCGCTGCCGGGGAACAACTTCTCCTGATCTTATACGGGAGTAAAACTGTTTCCTCTCTCGACCAATATAGATATGTCACTTACAAGCGTTATGTAGCAAAATCTAAACTGAATAAACCCATCGACCTAGCCTCACTCCCACCAAGCAGCGATGCTGCACAACAACATGTCTACAGATGTTATCTCCAGGTCCAACAATGGCTGGGCACTTCGCTTCCTCCGACGGATTGGGGGTGGTCGCTAGACAATGGACTTCTTGTACCGACTGCAGCCACAAAGCCATGTGCCCCCGATAACCTACTGAATCTGATCATTTGTGGTTGCAAGAGTGCTTGTTCAAAAAGGTGTGGGTGTAAGAAGGCAGGACTCTCTTGCTCAGGTTTGTGTAATTGCAGTTCGGATTCTTGTAACAACCACAGAAACACTGTCCTGTCGGAAATTTCTGAGTTCGATGAATAATATGTATATAGGTCATGTCATTTCTGTATATAGCGTTGATAATAGTCAATGTAACTTAATCCATGTTGATTGATTTGTACATTCTGTAAATATTATTTATTGATTTTTGTACATTCTGTAAATATTATTTATTGATCTAATGCTGCCAGACACAGACGTGTCTGTTCGGTCCCAAGCCCGAAAATAGTTGAGTTCTCATGCTGACGAATTTTATGCCAAAAGGGGAACTCGGCCAGAAGCAGAGGGGGTCTTCCATAATGTCTATTTTGTAAGCAATGATAAAAGTCTTCAAATGGTGGTGGATTTTTTATCGTCTGTCCAACTAACATCCCGTTCTGTACTACGACCTTTTGGGCAAATCCGTTAGGAAAATCGTCATTTTTTGCGTAAATCCGATACTTTTTGTGAATTTTCAATAATTTTTCGCAGAAATTGTCACAGAATGCACATTTTCCTCTAGGTAAATGTATATTAGACAATATGTAGCTCGAAATACGCGTAAACAAAAAATACAGTTGGATCAATTCGAGGTTACAAAGTTCGTGCGATTTTTTTTGATTTTTTTCAAACGCGTTTTCGAAAAAAGGCTGTAGAAAAAAAAGCTCAACTGGGATTTTAGGGGACTTTTGTATAATCGTTCAGTGACATGTACTCGATATTCCCTGAAAAAATCAGCTTTCTCCGATTTTTTTCCCTAGTGAAACCTAATGTTCTTGGGCTAACAGGTGATTTTCCCCGACAAGCTAAAGATCCAAGGGAGTAATTGCCCCATGAGCAATTGCTCGAACGACTCGAAACCCATCGAGAAAATGAGCTTTAGAGCAGTAGCTCGACATATTGCTCGAACAACTCAAATCCTATCGAGCAAATGAACTATAGAGCAATTGCCCGTTCGAGTGACTCGCACATACTGCTCTTCGACTAATTTCGGTATTTGAGGATACCTATGGCCTTGTATTGTATTATTTGAGGATACTTTTTTAAAGGATACAAGTACATGTAGGTGGTTTGGAAGGATTATCGGGATGTTTGTTCTTAGACTCCAATTTACACAAAAGCATCACGACTGGAAGAATTATTGGGAAGGTTGTCCCCCGTATACGTCCCCATAACTATCGAAGCCTCTGGATTTCAATTACTCTAGTTCAAAAGAAAACTTATACTCAGTACGATCTCAAAGATTAAGGGTTCAATGTGGGCTCAGTAATTCACGTTGCTCAAACATGGGCGTCCATTTTTAGATCAGTATCGTTGAGTTGAGCCTCGTTCTCCAGCAGGTGGGGGTTGGGGATGTGTTCCGGTTGGAGTGGGCCGTGGTCCCTACGGGCACGCTTTGCGCCATCTCCGAATGACGCCCATATGTGTTGTCGAGTAAACAAAATTAAACCTAAAACTCGAATGAAAATTTAAAAATGGATGCATGTTGAAAATATGATTTGGTCTGCCCCCAAATAATCACTATAGACTCAAGGGTTCAAATGATTAAATATGACTACCTTTATGTACCCTAAAGCGATTTTGTTGTCTTTCTGTTTTATAACTCGTCAGTTGTACTAACAGTACCGATCTATGATACCGTAGTGAATGAATCCAACTGAATGCCACAGGTAAAGTAGAGGCAGCTACTCCAAATAAAAGCAGATTGATGTGGTCTTCTCGCCTTTTCAGAGCATATCTTACATGAATCTTATGCTTTTCACTTTTGAAGTGACGCAGCGACGTTTTTGAACAACTGATCGCTTTGCAATAACCACCCATCCTTATGTAACATCTCTTTTCGATGACACTTTTTATTTAGAAATTTGGAGATAAAATCTGGAAATTTTGACATATTTATCTCTAAGTTTCAACTTTAAATTTCGAAACTGAGGGCAAGATACCAAATATCTTGTCCCGAGGGTGAGATTTCGCCATCTCACACCCACCACCATCTGGGATAATTTTTCTCCTCAACCAAAACGCCTTGACGTCATCAAAACTAATCCAGAGGCACGTGCAGCTATATCAAACAATTTTGTAGTCCCCTTAAGAAAAAAAATGATTTGCTTATCGCAAAGAGGGCACAAAAGTTCTGTATATACCACAGGTTACAGGGTATGTACCACTAAATTAAATCCCAATACCGGCAAGACAGGGGTTAAAGATTTGTAGCGAAAGGAACATTGACGCATTCCGATGACGCCATATTATGAATTCTGCAATATATTCGCATAACTTTTCGACGGGAATTTCGTGCAACTCTCTCCACTCATTATGGCGTTCACCCAAAAATTCATATGAAAGAGTCAAGAGTCTTTTGGTTTTGCGTCTGTGTATTTATTTCTATTTTCTTCAACAAACATTCGTCTGCTAATATATTTCCTAAACGTGACACCGTGTTGTTTGTTAACAGAAGAACCAAGTTTCTGTGGAAGAACGTGCAATGATTGAATAGTCCTGCGCTCATTAAATATGCTATTAGCCGATCACGTGGGTCATGTGAGATAGATATCTATCACACATGGCCTTCTCACGTGAGACACGCATATCTTGCACAGGAAGTGGGGGAGAAACATACAGATTCACATAGAGATTTGCAAGCGCTCGGGCTACCAGTCTAATTTTGTAAGAAATCTAACGCTGTTATGGGCTGGAACTAGTCTAGCTCTCACATAGATCACCACCAAAGTTTAGATTAACTTGTCTAGAATATTTAATTTGGTTGTAAAAGGGATCCAGCAGTTCACAAAAATCGACTCATTTGTCACCTGTAAATGTCAGCTCCCAAACAGGTCCGGGTTAGTAATTAAACACTCCCTTGTGACATTGACCTCTAACTAAAATGCAGCCGGCTGTACACAGTTTGAATCATGGCCATCAGCCGATTATTTTGGTCATGTTACTATTAATGAACATTATTAAATAAATACATACCATCACAAAATACAATTATGGCCCAAAATACCCATTTGACCCAGATTAGCCAGTGACCACCCGGTTATGACCTTTTAATAGGAAACGAGATCATAAGTGAAAAAAATCAACACACTCTCAGGAACAGGAAATGTGCATCTGTATTTAATTCTGAAAACAATGATGCATAACACATGCAAAGAAAAGTTAACTTTGTTACTTTAAACCCCATGGATAGCGGCAGACTGAACACTCCGATGATAACATTTTTTATCTTTCGATCAGGGGGAGGCCACCCAAAATTTGCAAGACGTGAGGTGGGGGTGGGTGGGTCTCTTGAGTGCGCCAAAAATGTGCATTTCCAACTTGTGCAATTTTTTGAATTTTTTAAAAATATATCAATATATCACCTAATATATACCATCATTTGTGTTTCAAACCTTAAAGATGATATTGTACATCACACTCTTAGCATAAATACAACATCAGGAAGCATTATATGTGAGAATATTGGGCTTAAACTGGGAAAATGTCACATGTTAGTAGGGGTTGGATGTCTTGTTCGAAATGTAGAAAATGTGCAGACAATATTCTGGGAACAATTCAAATGAAAATTTGTTCCCGTATATGTACACCTGCTCTGGCCAAGCCTGTTAATGAACAGTTTGTCATTTGTAGATTAGGGCACACAGCAGCCCACAGAGGTTTAAATTTGTGGTGCCAGTTTAACCCTTTACCTAACATGAAAAGCAGACGACACTTGCCAAAAAATGATTGAATAACTAATTTTTTCATTTTTTGTCTCAAAAACATAGGTTATGACCCCTCATTGGAACGAGCTCGACGAGCTCGTTTCACTGAGGAGTCATAACCTATGTTTTTGAGACACAAAATGAAAAAATAATAAAAATTAATTGGCGATTTTTGAGAATAGCGCTGGCCGGTTTTTACCGTTACGCTGGGTAAAGGCTTAAGAACATTATGAAAATCCCATAAAGACAGCTGTGCCTACGAAGTTTATAAGTTTATTTTGGATTTTAATGGGAGAGTGGGGGGTGGGTGTCTGAGAACGGTAGTAGAAAATTTGCACGTAGTGGGTGGGTGGGTGTAAAAAGGAGCCGAATAAAAAATAGGACGTCACGTCTTGCAAATTTTGAGAGCCCCCCCCCACCCCCCCCCCCCGCCTTGTTTCGATGCAAAGTAATGTTTAGTGAGAGAAGCTCAATTTTTGCACATTTCTGACTATGAGAAAAGCTTTGTAGATCCAAATTCTGCATTGGATGAAAGCATAATATCAATGCTATTCTCAGTCTGTCAAGGCAGTATGCTTCCACCTGGCAGAACGAAACAAAATTTCAATAAAGATGGGTGCACAGTGGCATCACCAACGGCAATAACTCTAATGACAGCTGTGTTGGCATGTTGCCAATGATCAGACTAAACCGGGGGTTATAAATTATTTATTTTTGGAATGTAAAATCGCTTTCAGTACCAAGAACCTGACCAGGCCCATACACCAACTAATCAAATCTGACAAAACAGAAATTACTTGCATCTATAAGCTACGTTCTCCCTCAAAAAACATATTTAGGCTCTCCCCCTCTCCATGATCTCTTTAACCCACTTACCTCATGTGCCCAGAAATCAATGGCTGATTCTATCAATGATATTATAATGCAATCATAAAAAATTCTCTTAATCTCTTGCAACCACATTTTTCTGTATAGCATAAATTCGTCGCCTGAGTGCTAGAATGTTCTATGTCCCATATGGGACATAGAACATTCTAGCACTCAGGCGAAGAATTGTCATTGCTAAGGGTTAAAGAACAGACCTATGACAGTTCCTGACTTGACCCAAGAGGCTGACATATAAACTGTACGCCACTTGAAATGATCTGTGCAAATTTATTTATTTATTAGGGTTTAACGACATTTTAACAGTTAAGGTCATATCGTGTCGGTGACAGTTTTACGTGTGGAGGAAGCCGGAGTACCCGAAAAGAACCACCGAGCAACGACGAGCAGTTGGCAGCTCCCCAACATCGTAACTCCGCATCGCAGCACAGGCACGGTTAGATTGGTTGAAGACAAGCGCACCATCGACGTGCACTACGCCTTAGTACACGGCGTCATCGTGCCCCCATGTGGACCATTGGGGTGAAGTGCCTTGCCCAAGGACACAACGCGGGAGTCCGAGGATCTATGCATGCAAGTAGGAACATTGAGAATATTAAGTCCCAAATTATCTTAACCCTTTAAACACTAGTGATATCTTCCATGTCAGTTCAATGACAGCAACCTGGAGAGTCCTTATCGATTATTTGGGGGGTAGACTAATTAATATTTTCAACGTGCAGCCTTCGGACTGCATGTTGAAAATATTGATCGGTCTACTCCACAAATTCGTTTAGAAGCTATCATACTTAATTCAATTATAACGCATCATGTTCCTGGGTCGGAAAAGCGGCCTATCGGTTTTAAGGGGTTAACTAATTAGGTGAGCTCCTGACACAATTCCCTGGGGAGTTCTTAGAAAGAGTTCTCCATATCACTATACCAGTTAACCCTTTACCTAACGTAACGGCCAAAACCGGCCAGCGCTATTCTCAAAAATCGCCAATTAATTTTCATTATTTTTTGTCTCAAAAACATAGGTTATGACCCCTCGTTGGAACGATCTCGTCGAGCTCGTTCCAACGAGGGGTCATAACCTATGTTTTTGAGACAAAAAATGAAAAAAAATAGTTATTCAAGAATTATTTTTGCAAGTGTCGTCTGCTTTTCAGGTTAGGTAAAGGGTTAACAGCAGTGTCAAACAAAAATATGTGAAAGGGAATAGTACTCTACATAATTAGTTTGACGATATTATTTCTGGATATAAAATATCTCAAGGGGGGGGGGGGGGAACTTTCAGAGAAATTATGACTGTTAAAGGTATCAATGTAAAAGGAAAACATGTTTTAATATCTCCTGTCGTTATCCTACAACTTTTTCCAACTGACACAGTTGGTTTTTATTGAGATTATAGGCCAGATAAAAATAGACCAAAAATAAGTCCACATGGTCAACATATCTCACTCTGAGGATAAAAGTCTTATTTCCATGCATTGGTAGATATTAGACTTAGTTCAGAGATCCAAACATTGAGGCTCCCCCCCCCCCCGCCCCCCCCACCCCCACCCCCACACACGTTCAGATTCCTCTCATTCAAATCTGTTGTAAAATTCCGCAATAAGTTTTATTAGGAACTCCAAACACGAAAATAGGAATATCCGAACACGGGCGAAGCGTCAACCACCGCTTCGACATCGTCCATGTTTTTTGCGCAACCCGGAGTTGCTCCCCAAACGAATATCGATGCGGAAATGGTTACTCCTAATAAAATGCCTCCACGTAATGATCATAATCGACCTTCTCTGTATGACTGAGATCGTATTTCCGTTTCCACTTCGATATGTTTAGCCGCAACTCCGGGTTATTATTTCATAGCCAACACAGGCGTACAGTAATATGGGTGATATCGAAGTGGTTGTTGACGCTTCGCCCGTGTTCAAATCTCGATAAGTAAAGGATAAAACATAGTTTGGATCAATAAACTATGCACAAATGTACGGAAATACGTGTACTATCGGAAGCAGCCGATAATAAGATAGAAAGCTTGATATATATTCCTATTTTCGTGTTTTGAGTTCCCAATAAAACTTACTGGGGAATTTTACAACAGATTTGAATGGGAGGAATCTGAACGTATTGGGGTAGGCACTACGTTCAGATCGCTGAACTAAGATAAGCCAATGTTATAGGAATTTCTTTATTCACCCACTGAGACTTTTACAACATAGCATGAACATTCTGACAAAGAATACACATATGGGTTTCTTATTCATTTTTTGAAAAGGATTTCTCAAAGTAAATGTACACAAAAACTGTTCTATTTGCCACCTGTAAAATGCCAGCTCCCAAACATGTCTGGGATAGTTATTAAACACCCATTTGCCACCTTGACCATCAACAAAAATGCCCCTGATTTTACACAGTCTAAATCAAGGACATGAGCGGATTATTTTGGCCCTTTCACCGCCAATTGGCATTATTTACTAGATGCATACCATCACAAAATAAAACTGTGGTCCAGAATAGCGATTTGGCCAAAAATATCCAATGAGCGCATATATGACCTTATAATAGGAAGCGAGACCCAAGAGAAATATATCTAATTACCTAAACAAATCGACAACTGTTTATTCGGCTCAGATTACCCCATAATTCGCTTTTTTATTCCCGTCTTGGGTTTATCAGAGTAGCACATACAGCTAAATAGTGTTAAATAGTGTCCATAAATTCACTGTGAGTATGTCGATTTACCACAAACAATCCAGCTAGTAACTAAAATTAACCAAATAGACCCGACACCTGTTTTATCTGGCTCAGATTCTCACAGAATCCTCGACTTTGGCATATCCAGGCCTTATTCCCGACTACGCCAGCAGTCTGTATTGTATTGGCTACTGTTGTCTATGTCTATACAATCCATTTTTCAAATGGAACCAAGACATTCGTGAGATGTGTTTATATGATAGATGACAATGTGTTCACAACGAATGCAGCACATAGACAGATACTAGAAGTACTGGGGTGTGCTTATGTGATAGTGCACATTTTGCAAAAGCACATATACACAAGCTCGATTTGATAAGATTTGGCAATGTGGTAGTGCACAATGTGACCCCAAAACATATAGCATACGTGCTAATGCTGGTATTTGCTGGTAATTAGAGATGGTGATGTAGTATTGAAGGATATATTTTGTAGGATACCATCAGAGGGTAGCAATCTGAGGATGCTTGTGCTTCATAGTTCAAGCGAGGTTTCTAGCTCCAAGACTACCATGTGTCCTTTGTATGTCCTAGACCACCAGTGCCGGCTTCTCCATGGCCATCTCTGTCTGCTCTATGATAAGCTTCCACTGTCTTCATCATGTGCTGTAATGTTCTACTACTTGTACCATAACTACCATTATCGGTCTTGTATCTGTCCATTATTACTATCCACTTGTGGCATCCTTTGGGCTTCGTAGGCCCTAGAACACAACCACCAACTTATCCATGATCCCCGTGCCTGTCCCATCATTGGATTCTAGTGTCCTTATCGAGTACTATAGTGTTCTACTTATACCATGGCTGTCATTATCTATTGGGTATAAGAGTCTTCTACGATAACTACCACTTTGTGGCTCCCTATGGGTTGTAAACCACCACTACTGACTTATTCATGGTCACCGCTGTCTTCCCTATGATCAACTTCTACTGCCTTCCTCCAATACTACAGTGTTCTTCTACTCACCCTGACTTATTTCACGGCTACCATTATCTGCTTTTCTGTCCATACAAGGGCCTTCCACTACAGTTAAAACTAGAAGTCATGTCACGTACTGTGAGCTTTTCTAGGCTTAATTTCGCGTAGGAATTGTACAATTGCCACATCGAATGGCATCCAAGGCACTGCAGCTTCTCCTGGTTACTCATAGCAAACATATGCAATGTTTCTGCAAATGAATCTCCGGGTTACCCGGAGGTCCATTGGCTGAAACAATGCTTGTGCACAGGTCATATGTACAGAATGTGATAGCCTTACTATGGTCATAACGAGTATAGTAACGCGCAGATCGACGTGTTATTTGTGCGCATTTCATGACAGGACTTCTAGTTGTAACTGTATTACTACCGCCTTGTGGTATCCTATGGCCTTCGTATAGGCCGTAGGCTTCCACCGCCTTCATCCAAAACTATAGTGTTATACTATAACTGCTGCCTTATATCACGGCTCCGATTATCTGTAATGTGAAAAAGAGTCTTTCACTTTTACTACCGATCTGTTGTACTTCTACAGTCTATCCGGCTATCTCTGAACCTGTATCGACCTTCACTTGCCTTAGGCCATGTCTGAGAAGGCTCGGTCAGATCGCTTGATTCATGTAAGTCCTGCATTAACCCTTTGAACCCGAGAGGAAGCTTTTCCGGTCTAATAACATGGATACGTCATAATTTCATTAAGTAGGATGGCTGGAGAGTGAACGTGTGGGAAAGACCAATCAATATTTTCAACGTGCAGCACTGGGGCTCCACGTTGAAAATATTAATGTGTCTGCCCTCAAATAATGAATATGGACTCTTCCAACTGATACCGTTGAATTGACATGGACGATACTATCAGGATTCAAAAGGTTAATGTACAATGCAGTTTTCTGAACACGTTATCATGAGTGAGTCTGATTTCCTGATCCTATACAGTAAAACACCTGCGGCACATAGACAGACACATCGTCGACTGAGTGCTAGAATGTTGAGTGCTAGAATGTTCTATGTCCCATAGGAGGGACATAGAACATTCTAGCACTCAGCCGACGACATGCTCGCTGAGCTGAGCTGTGATTGTGTGATAGTAAACAATGTACAATAACACACACGAACTTGCTGGATGAATCGAGATTATTTATTTATTTATTGATGTTTAAGGTCACATATTTATGCACAATGGCTAATCATGACCGTGACAGTTTTACGGGTGGTGGAAGCCTGAGTACCCGGAGAGAACCACCGAGCAACGGCGAGCAACTGTCAGCTCCCCAACATACGAACTCCACACAAGCAGGGTTAGCATTGGTTGAAGACAAGTGCACCGACGTGCAGTACGCCTTAGTACACAACGCCACCGTGCCCCCACGCGGGCAATGGAGATGAAGTGTCTTGCCCAAGGACACAACGCGGCAGCCGCAGGTGGGATTCGAACCGAGGACCTCTCGGCTTGCAGCCTGCACCTCTACCTACTGAGTCACCACGCTCCCGATGTATCGAGATATCCTAATGTGGTAGTGCACAATGATCCACACAAACATATAACATACGTTCACATACATGTATTTGAGGTTACATATGACATGTTGATACATTATTGGAGGATTCAATTGGAGGACGGCTATCTGAGGGCAGCTAGCGCACGATAGCAGGTGTCACCAGAGTATAAAGTTAAGATATCTTGGAACTTCAGCATTTTGCTTCTGACCAGCAATGGGCTTCACATTACGCATATAAAAACTGCCATAAGATGTTCACAAGGAAATGCAATCTTTATCGACATAAAAAAGACTGCTCACAGATCCGGAATCTGCCAGTGCCCTAGGTGTCCCAAAACACTCGACAGAACGAATAACCGAAGAAAATACAAGAAAACACAAAAGATATCAACGTACCTACCTCAACAGAGAGAACCAGTCGGGATCTCTTTGACACGAGTGGCTCAAAGATTTAGATGAAGAACCGAAAATAAACCCAATGGAACCGCTGGAACAGCTGTATTAGAATAGTCAACCAATACGAAATCCGTGGACAGCAAATTCTCCAGAAGAAAATGCACGTCCAATCGCATCCTCGTGGCACCATATTCCAGTGACGAAGGAACAAGAGGAGAAGCACGCCTCAGTGGATCTCAAACTCTTGGAAAGCTTACGAGAACGTGCAGTCAGCTGTGAACTGATCGAGTTATCTACCAGATCCGAACATACAGAAGTAGAGACAAACCGCGAATGCACACGAAAAGATTCTTCAGTATAACCAGAGAGAGAGGTGGCTCAGAAGATGGCGATGCAGGCTGCAAGCCGAGAGGTGCTCGGTTCGAATCCCACCCGCGGCAACCCCGATTAATCCCGAATGCCCACGTGGGAGCACGATGGCGTTGTGTACTAAGGCGTACTGCACGTCGATGGTGCATTTGTCTTCAATCAATGCTATTCCTGCTTGTGTGGAGTTAGTATGTTGGGGGCCTGGCAGTTGCTCGCCGTTGTTCGGTGGTTCTCTTAGGGTACCCCGGCTTCCCCCACCCGTAAAACTGTCCGACCCGACGTGACCTTGGTTGTCGAAAGTGTCGTTAAACCCCAATAAATAAATAAATAATTAAATAAACAAATAAATAAATAAATAACAACCAGATCTTACAGAGATTACCAAAAAAAGATACAAAGCCTGTGAACCGGGAATGAAGGTCGATGAGAGTTATCACTGCTGCTCGACTGCTCCTCGGGAATCACTTCTTAGAAGTTTTAAGTGCCATTTCTCAGCTGATTTTTGTTTACATTTGCAGGTGATTTTTGAACAAAGTGGAGAGTGTTGTACGGAAACGGTACGTTTCGTCAAATATGTCACACCTAAATCGGTCGCCGTCTGCGGTGACAATATATTGTTAATACTAAACGCGTGTGTGCTGAAACTGATATTATATGTTTCTATTAACATTAAACTGAACACTGATCACCAAACGTACACACAGATTCCCAATTTACTGACTGAATCATTCATTTTTTCTCAGTTAAAATGGTCTGGCAATCACGCAAGGATGATAAAACAGGACTTCGGGATGTAAAGTATGGATTTGTGCGCGTTGTTTTGTCAGATTATACACTGATATGTTACAGAGAGCCCAAAGGCGGTACAAATTAATAATTATTCGGCCTTATGCTGATTTGAAGCAGTCCTCTGACAAGAAGGCATACATTAACCCAATCCCACTCAGGGAAGGATTTGCCTTGCATTCAGTCAAACATTGTTTCATAATTCCTCCCATCGGCACTTTCACGATCTCTCTAACTATATAATTGAACCTTCCCTCATATCATTCCCCATCCACTTATCCTTCAGATGTTCATCCCATGTTTCCATTAGTATTCTAAGAAGTCTTGTTCTACTAGGCAAATATGTAGGGTATACTAGAATGAAGTGTTCCGAGGTCTCCGTTACTCCAAACTTACACATTTGGCACACCCTTTCCTCGCCCTACCCGACCCCAGCTCTCAACTTCAGAGACTTCGCTCTCACTTTTAACAACAAAGACCCCCATAAGATCCATCTAGGTACTCCTCAAAGGCTGGGGCATCTTTTTGTACACCCCTTCTAAAGAGCTTTTCGCCCCAATTCCAGCTCGACAGTTTCAATTGCAATCCTCTTGCGAACTTCCTCTGATAAGGCAACTACCCCTTTCAGACCCATTTCGAAATCTCCAGTCTCTAGAGTAATTCTCCATTAGCTCCCTCGATTTCCTTAACCACCCTGTATGGATGTTAGAGTTCTGTATATAAACGTCGTTTTCACTATCTGCTGTTTTGGATGTTTACCAGAAACTTCAGGTAGCATAATATTCCCATATCCATTCTATCTTTAACTGGCATCCACACGAGTTCCCCTCTGGCTGCTTCCAACGCAGCTGCATTACTCTAACTCCAGAAATCAAATATCGACCACCAATAAAACGAAGGTTAACCCTTTACCCAACGTAATGACAAAAACCGGCTAGCGCTATTCACAGAAATCGCCAATTAATTTTCATTGTTTTTTCATTTTTTGTCTCAAAAACATAGGTTATGACCCCTCTTTGGAACGAGCTCGTCGAGCTCGTTTCAATGAGGGGTCGTAACCTATGTTTTTGCGACAAAAAGTGAAAACGGTTCGTTATTCAAGAATTTTGTGTGCAAATGTCGTCTGCTTTTCATGTTAGGTGAAGAGAACGAAGATTGCAGCGAAGTGAGTGGAACAAACAAAACAAAGTGAACTGAGCAGTACAATCAGAAGAAAGAAAATTTTTAACAACAAGACAAATATGAATTGAATACTTTTTTTGAACTGAAGTCATTTTTATTTCAATGTGGAAGTGGAATACCCTCGAATTTATACAAAATTACGGAAACGTATTTTTTCGGAATCGGTTAAGAATTCCACTTACATAGTCCCCCCCCCCCCCCCCCCCCCACACACACACACACAAACACACACCCGTAGTCTGCCTGTGACTAGAGGCGTTGTTATACAAGAGATTCGACTCTGTATAAGATGGTACATGCTGGGAAAAATAAAGTAATCTGATTGAATGATGGTTGATGTAAGAAACAGAGATAGCCAGCAACCTCATAGTAGAGCCAATAGTCTGAAGTACAATGGTACCAGACTACAAGGGTGGTAGAAGACAATAGTATTGGGTGACTACAGTGGACGTTGATCACAAGACAGATGCTGGTGACTATGGGTAAGTCAGCAGTAGTGGTCTTAGACCCATGAAGTCCATGGGTTGTTCTAGAACCTAGAAGCCGATCAGGTGCTAGGAGCGATACTTATCCTCCAATGGGTATCCTCCAGTACTACAGTACGTGGAGAGTGATTTACCACTAAAACACTCGTGCAGTGACGTTTCCACCTAGACAATAACAGTCGATTCCTGTGGTAATGCATGAAAAGATCGCGCACAGTTTAAGCCAAGGGACCTCCGGGTTCAACCCGGTGGTCCCTTGGCTGAAACTTTGCTGGTCGTTCTAATGCTTTTTACCAGACAAGGAATTTTTGTCTGAGTGGAGACAACACCCCACGAGTGATTTAGTAACAATACCGCTCCCTTTCTACTCTACATCGTTATGTCATAGGTACAGAGATGAGTCTGAGAGACGTAAGAGTAGTTATTCTTAGAAGCACACTTACTCTCGTTGCTTTTTATCTCTTTTGAAGTAATCACGAAGAATAGCAATGGTATTTACTCCTGGGACATTTACCACCATGTTTCTTTAGCTCATTTGATAAAATCCTTAGCTACGTTTCTCGGCATGCCACGCATAGCAAATCTATTTTACAACCGACCGAACTTTTTCAAATTTGATTCGAAAAGTCGTAAAAATATTTATTACACGCCTGTTCTATGTAATTCCAATCTACAGCAACACTAAACCGTGCGGAAAATAATGAAAAAGTGTCAATGACACTGCAGCTTAACTTGTCTGTTTGTTGTGTTTGATGAAAAGGATAATGTTCAATGTTTATGAAAGGATTATGAAATAAGCCAAAAATTGTGATAATTTGGAATATGTTAATTTCTGTTTCCTATATGCTATGTTTTTAATAATAAAATATGAGGTGTACACTGTACTAAAAAGCTGAGGAGTGGGCTGATATGACCTAACAGTTAATGTATGTGGCCCTCACAGTTAACGTATGTCAACGAAAGTTACCAAGTTACAGTGAAATTATTCCAAAACGAGTCATCCTATCAAGTTACATTGAAATCCTTTCATAAATATGGCCTGTAGACTGTGCTAAAGGTTTTCGGGCTTCAGGCCTGTGTTGCCATGACGGTAGACCTATTGCAACTAAAAGGGGACGTCCTCATCTCGACATAACTCTGAGTCATTCTACAAAGTTACAATGAAATCCCTTCACAAATTCGACATGTAGTCTGCATTTAAGTTTTTCGGGTTTTGGGTTCGGGAAGCCACCATGGTTGAATGATCGTGACCAAAAGGGGGCGTTGTCATCTGGGCATAATCTGGAGTGATACTACGAAGTTACAATGAAATCCCTTCATAAATATGACCTGTAGAGTGTGCTCAAGGTTTTCAGGCTTCGAGCCCCTGAAGCCGTCCCCGTTGACCAATCACGACCAAAATGGGTTGTCATCATCTAGGGATTATATGGCGTCAACCTAATAAGTTACAATGAAATCCTTCCAGAAATACGACCTATAGACTATACTAAAGGTTTTTGGGTTTTGGGCTTGGGCATCCATCAAGGCTGAATGATCGCGACCAAAAGTGGACGTTCTCATCTAGATATTATTTGGAGTCATCCTACCAAGTTACAATGAAATCCCTTCATAAATATCACCTGTAGACCGTGCTAAAGGTTTTCGGGCTTCGGGCCCCTGTAGCCGTCACTGTTAGGGACTTTCTCATCCAGACATTACATGAAGCCAACCTACCAAGTTACAAAGAAATCCCTTCATAAATATGACCTGTGCTAAAGGTTTTCGGGCTTTGGGCTCGAGCAGCCATCATGGTTGAATGATCGCAACCAAAAGGGGACATTCTCATCTGGTCATCATCTGGAGTGATCCTACGAAGTTACAATGAAATCTCTTCATAAATATGACCTGTAGACTGCGCTTAATGTTTTCGGGCTTCGGGCCCCTGTAGCTGTCACAGTTGACCAATCACGACCAAAAGGGGATGTCATCATCTAGGCATTGTATGGAGTCAGTCTAACAAGTTACAATGATTTTTTTCTATAAACACGTCCTATAGACTATGCTAAAGGTGTTCGGGCTTCGGGCTTCGGGACCCTGTAGCCGTCACAGTTGCCCAATCTTGTCAAAAGGTGATGTTCTCATCTAGACATTATATGAAGTCAACCTACCAAGTTACAATGAAATTCCTTCATAAATATGACCTGAAGACTGTGCTAAATGTTTTCGGGCTTCAGGCTCGGACAGCCATCATGGTTGAATGATCGCAACCAAAAGGGGACATTCTCATCTGAACATCATCTGGAATGATCTTACAAAGTTACAATGAAATCCCTTCATAAATATGACCTGTAGACTGTGCTCAAGCTTTTCAGGCTCCGGGCACTTGTGGCCGTCACAGTTGACCAATCACGACCAAAAGGGGATGTCATCATCTAGGCCATATATGGAATCAACCTAACAAGTTCCAATAAAATCCCTCTATAAATATGACCTGTGGGCTGTGCTAAAGGTTTTCGGGCTTCGGGCTCCTGTTGCCGTCACAGTTGCCCAATCACGTCCCAAAGCAGACGTTCTCATCTAGACATTATATAAAGTCAGCCTACCAGGTTACAATGAAATCCCTTCATCAATATGACCTGTAGACTGTGCTAAAGGTTTTTGGGCTTCGGGCTCGGGCAGCCATCATGGTTGAATGATTGCAACCAAAAGGGGACATTCTCATCTGGGCATCATCTGGAGTGATCCTACGAAGTTACAATGATATCCCTTCATAAATATGACCTGTAGACTGTGCTCAAGGTTTTCGGGCTTCGGGCCCCTGTATCCGTGACAGTTGACCAATCACGACCAAAAGTGCATGTCGTCATCTAGGCATTATATGGAGTCAACCTAACAAGTTACAGTGAAATTCTTCCATAAATACGACCTACAGACTATGCTAAAGATGTTTTGGCTCGGGCAGCCATCAAGGTTGAATGATCGCAACCAAAAGGAGACATTCCCATCTAGACATTATTTGGAGTCATCCTACCAAGCTACAATGAAATCCCTTCATAAATATGACCTGTGGACTGTGCTAAAGGTTTTCGGGTTTCGGGTCCCTGTAGCCGTCACAGTTGCTCAATCGTGTTCAAAAGGGTACGTTCTCATATAGACCTTATATGAAGTCAACCTACCAATTTACAATGAAATCCCTTCATAAATATGACCTGTAGACTGTGCTTAAGGTTTTCGGGCTTCGGGCACCTGTAGCCGTTACAGTTGACCAATCACGACCAAAAGGGGATGTCATCATCTTGGCATTATATGGAGGCAACCTAACATGTTACAATGAAATCCTTCCATAAATACGACCTATAGACTATGCTAAAGTGGGGTGTCGACAAACGTGGATGCTGATTTCACCGAATGAGCTAAAGAATAATGAGACCAATTGCTCCAGGAGTAAATACACAGAACGACACACGCGTGTGAATGGGTATATGAAGACTGCGGAACCATACAGGACGACGTGATACTCAAGAGAGATAACTCTGTATACGTAGCTACAAACTGCATGAAATGGAGCAGTATGATTGGCCGCGTGGGATCAGAGATCGCTCGGACTAGGCCAAACAATAGGATCAGAGTAGTAAAAATAGATCTTGGGATAGGAAGAAACTCGAGGATTCTGGGAGAAAACGATCCAAACTGGAAATCCATTTCCAGGATTTCTATCCGTTTTTGGTGATTTTGGGTCGTTTTCCGGTTCTTTGTAATAATTATTCATACTCATATACAACAGAACACTCTTCCAGTCCTACATCGCTACGTGTTACAGTTACAAATAGGGAGGATTCTGTGTAAGTCGACCAAAATAAAGTCCGTTTCGGTGGTTTTGGGTGTATTGGGGTGGTTTTAGGTATTTCCCGGGACTGTTTGGGTAATTAGATATACGCTTCACCACTCAAGCATACATCTGTCCTATTAGTGGACGTTTGGCACATAACAAGCACGTTCCACCACAGAAAACAAGGATGGCGACCCATAGTTAACAAAAATGGTTAACGTAACGTAATATGGCCACTCATGTGGGCTACCATGACATCTTCTCGAGATCTAACTGTGTCACCTGACTAGACCCCCCTCCCCGCTGAGATTCCCCAACTGTCAGGGCAAAGCCAGCCTAAATATAGGGGCAAGGGGCCTCATATATAAAGATATTGTAAGTTCAAAAGATATTCCGCATCAAGGCGAAAAACCCTACGTGAATTTCACTTCTCTGTGAAGCTGGACATGGAAAAACACACGTGGTGTATATCCAGCTTCAGCGCAGGGACCCAGGGGAGAAACGGTATGTTAGATAAGGTCTAATCTCATTTAAGTTATACAGTAGTCGCGAGTCTTACGAGACGTAATCGGTTGGTGGCAGGATATCGTCACGGCCAATTGAGAAACGAGATTCTAAACGACAGAAATGTCTGTTATGTCGTCACCTGATCATTAGTTTTGACAATGGATGGCAGAAACGAATCGGTTTTCTCGACAAGTGAAATCACCGTTAAGTCACGCGCGAGATGACTTGTATTGATTCTGCCTCGATATACGTCATCCCCCACCGTTTTGGCAGATGGACAGATGGGCGTCTATCCACCTGACACTTTAGGGTAAAAAGTATATATACCTTGAAGAGCAGAGCATTAGACACACACTTGGGGTCACACACACGTTGGTGAAGTCCCGGGCAGGCGGACTCTGTTTCCTGGCACACAGGACCCTGAAACGGTTGGAATCGCCAGATAGGGCATTCCACGATTGATTTAGCTTAAGGTTGATAGGCGGCTACAAGTGCCAAATTCGTTGAGAAGGAAAACCCAGGTGGAACGTTAAAGTTTAGATTGTCGAGTAGCAGGTATCAGCCTGCAAAAGTCAGAAGTGTAGGTTAATTGTATTGTGCGTATTAACCCTTTGAAGCGTCAGTCTGATTGCCTTCTGAGTAGTTTGTTTTGCTGTCGAAGCATCGTAATACCAACTGGAGGTCGGTGTGAGTGACAATTTCGCCCTAGCACAAAAAGGGGCATTTGTGAATCGTGAATTCAACCAGGAACGGTGAATATTTCAATAGGACTTTCACGGAGGACTTTCAAAAGGCACATAAGGTATGAGTAGACAATATCTGACCCAAATCAGAAGTACGGTGGCTTTATAGATGACGAACATTGCTGGTCGGAACCCTCCGACAGCCAGAGGTACAGTTACGCGCAGACGTTGACATTTGAGCCTAAGCGGGTGAAGCTCTTATGGCGAGCTCACAGTAATAACATTTCAGTTTTGTGAAGCTCTTATGGCGAGCTCACGGTAGTAACATTTCCAGTGTGTAGACTATAGTACCAGTACAGGGCTATAGAATGACTATATGATTGTTTAAAATTATTTAACCGTAGCAACCAAATTTCTGTGAAAAGAATCGAATTGTTGATTGTTGAAATATTGAAACGGCTTTATTTTTATGTGTAAATAAAAGAATCGTTGTTACTTTAAATCATTCTTTCCATTACGCAGCCTGAAGTGATTAGGAATCACACCTAACGGAAATCGAACCTATTTCAGGCCAATTTGGCAGAGAAGGAATCACGGCGTCGGTCTAACTCAGCTCCCTGCGCCGAGTTCGCGACACTTGGATTCCGACCCTCCACGTTGGTCTAATTTTCCCGCAACTTCACCAGCGGAACTAAATAACCCCACGTCAGCCCAGGCCTTACGGGGCCTCAGGTGTCCCTGACATTGATTGGCGAGCGCTACCAGGATATTTCTAAAAGGTAAAAAAATGGCTATATGGAAATTTTGTTTTATTTTAACGCCGGTTCTGTTTATGTTTTGACGCGTTCGGTCAGCTGATGCCGTTCAAGGGTTTAATATCGCAATGCAGTAGTCCCCAAGAGGATACTTAATAGCCACTATAACGGCGGTAGGTTTCAGAATATTTGGGGCGTTTAATTACGTTAAATTACACAGGTAAATTAGGATTAATTGCCATATTTTTTTTCTTTCTTTCTTTTCCTTCTTCATTCTTTCTGACGAGTGTTGAAGATAGAAAGAAAAATCAAAATGGATGTTGTTACACCCCTAGCCCAACTGGTATCATTAGGCAAGGAAATGGGCCTTGAGGGGGCCGAACTTCAGAAGTTCGTTAAAGATGAGCAGAAACGTGAGGCCAAGGAGATTGCCTTACGTAATGACGCAAGGGAGAGAGAGGCCCAAGCAGCAAGAGAGGCGAAAGAGAGAGAGAGAGATTCAATTAGCAAATGAGGCGAGAGAGAGGGAAGCCCAATTAGAACGAGAGCGAGAGAAAGACGCAAGAGAGGCGAAAGAGAGAGAGATTCAATTAGCAAACGAGGCGCGAGGGAGAGAGAAGCCCAATTAGAATGAGAGCGTGAGAAAGACGCAAGAGAGGCGAGGAAGAGAGAAGCCCAATAAGATAGGGAGGCAAAAGAGAGAGAGATTCAATTCGCAAATGAGGCGAGAGAGAGGGAAGCCCAATTAGCAAGGGAGGCAAGGGAGAAAGAACGAGAGCTCGAACAACAGAGGCACGAGAGAGAATTAGAGCTCCTCGGGGCAAGAGCCGATGTGGAGAATGAAAGTCGGCGCTCAGGGGACGGGAGTGCAGGGGGTAGCAATTCATGCCCCACGCCACCACCTCGTTCATTTTAATGAAAACACAGATGAATTGGACTCGTACTTGGAGAGGTTCGAGCGTTTTGCCTCCAGTCAAATGTGGCCAGAAGACACATGGGCTATGTGCTTGAGCCCTTTGTTGTCAGGTAGAGCCCTCGAGGCTTATACCAGTATGCCTCCTGCACTTCTTAACGACTACACTGAGCTGAAGAATGCCATCCTTCGGAGATACCAGCTCACCGAAGAAGGATTCCGGACCATGTTCCGAGAAGTTAAGCAGGAGAAGGGAGAAACAGTACCTCAGTATTTTGCCCGAGCTAGGCGGTACTTTGACCGCTGGACTGATCTCGCAGAAGTGAATGAGTCATATGGAGCCCTGCGAGATCTATTTCTCCGGGAGCAGTTTTTAACTACATGCTCCAAGGAGTTGGGCCTGTTCATCAAGGAAAGGGGTCCGCCCACCTATGATGAGATGACAACTGTGGCAGAACGCTACATCGAGGCCCACGGTGGGAGTGTAAACGCACCGAAATCGGCTAGGGGTGGGGCAAACGGGTTGGCAATGGCACCTGTAAGGCAACACCACCCCATTCCGCCTGCGTCGCAGACCAGCCGGAAGGGGAGCACTCCCAAGGACACCACTTGTTTTATCTGCAACAAGCGGGGTCATATTGCCAGGGACTGCTGGCAGAAGCAGGTTAGGACCACTGGGAACATTAGACAACCTCAGCAGGCGGCCGGGAACGCAGCACCAAGGGGTTGGAAGCAAGGTGACCGCGTAGATCCAGGGCCCAGTAGACAGACGGCAGCGTTCTGTCAAACTATCGGTCCAGAACACAGTCCCCTCCGGGAATGTATACGAGAGGGAGAATTAAGGCTGGAAGGCGGGAAGGTTGTCCCGATAATAAGTGGCATGTGTGAGAGGCTCACAACTTCGCAGGAGAAGGTTAATATGCCAGTGTACCCAGGGTATGTGGGACAAAGGGAGGTCCGTCTGCTCCGGGATTCTGGGTGCTCCTCTGCAGCGGTTAGAAGGTGACTGGTTGACGACAAGCAATTGTTGGGGCGCGACCATTTGTGTATTTTGATAGATGGGACCGTTAGAAGGTTCCCCATCGCGCGGATAACGGTGGATACCCCATTTTATTGTGGCGAAGTGGAAGCCATGTGCATTGAATCACCTGTGTATGACCTGGCCATAGGTAATATCCCAGGGGTGAGGGCAAGCCCTGATGAGTTATGGTCCAGGGGTAGGGGGCCAAGTGAGGGCCCAACGAGGGCAAAGGAAGTTCAAGTCGGTGGGCAAGGACCCTCGGTGGTTGCACTCGGTAATGTACCGAGTAAGGAAGGGAAGGTTCCCAGGGGGAACCAACCGACGGTCCAGGGGATGGCCCCTACACGACGAAATGTCGGAAAGTTTCAGGAGGGACGACTCCTGTCCAATTAAGGAGAAGGGGCCGCAGGCGGTCCAGGCTAAACCCCAAACAGCGAGGGAACCCAATGGGGTCATTGGGGAAAGACCCTCAATCAAATTTATGTGGGGGTGTTGAGCGCCCCAAGAAGTCGGTGTCACCCGTATGGACAGGGGAGGCCAGACCCACGCAAATGGCTGGGCAAACTTCCCCAGAATTGAGAGGGCACGGGTCAACACAAGTTGAAGGTGTTAAAGTGGATGGGGCCGCTAAGATGGGCGCCCAAGGGGCCGAGGAAAGGGTCCACAAATCAAAGGAGAAGCATCCTAGGTGGCGGAGACCACGCAGTGAGTGCCGGGGGCGCACAGCGCCCAAGGTGCGCAAGAAGTCGTCGCAATGGACCGGGGGGTCGACGGCACAAGGGCCAATGACGGCCAGTGTCGTTCGAACGAAGGTAATCGCCGGGACGAGTGAGCCTGGGGGATATAGCGCCAAGAGAAGCTCTTGGGAATGCGACAATGACAGGGTATGGAGACCCTGGTGGAACACCCGTAGAAATAACGGGGCGAGAAGTAGGGGTGTGTCAAGGGTTACCCAAGGGGATACTGGGAACCGGGCCCCTACCAATGGTCGGTGGTTATAAAGAAGCAATAGTTGGGTGGCGGTGGGCCTGGTGTCTGGGACGGAGGCTCCAGTCGCAAATATTTTTGTGGGTGAGGTGATGAGTTTCGTAAACCCGGTGTTAAGGCCCGGAAGAAATTTTCTTATTTTAGTATTATTATTGCTCTGAGTGCTGACTAGAGTTGGTTGTGAGTGCGAATGTGAGATGCACTGCCCCGTCCGTCGCGTGTGCGTGGAGGCCTGTGTGTCGAGTTTTGTAAGTACGGGATGCACAAACCCGGTGTTAAGGCCCGGGGAAACCGCGCTTGTTTTTATCGACGAGAGTTTGTTGTGAGTGTGAGGCACACTAACCCCGTCTGTCGCAAAGGCGCGGTCGGGAAATCTGTGTGTTGAATGTGTGAGTGTGTGAGGCACACTAACCCCGTCTGTCGCAAAGGCGCGGTCGGGAAATCTGTGTGTTGAATGTGTGAGTGTGTGAGGCACAATTTTAATCACCTGGTTGAGCTTTGCGAGGGTGAGGCTCAACATAATGCAGGGGTCGTTTGCCCCTTCACAAGACATATGGAAATGGGAGGTGAAGTTACACTCCGTTGGAATTATCCATCTGACGCAAAGGCGCGGACGGTGTTACTCGTCGGAGTGAATGCCAAGTGAACTGTTTGCAAAATGGGCGAATGTGTATAAAAATGTGTATGTTTAGGTGTAAATATATAGTATTAGAGAGAGAGAGAGAGAGAGAGCTGCAAATCTAAGGATAAGGATACTCTCTATATGTACACCCGCAAGACGGGAGCATGTGGTGGCGCGTGTGTCGTGGGAATCGACATGGCCGACGCATGAGCCCGGTCATGAGCCCCACGACCACTAGGGCACAGTTTTGTAGTCTTGAACATGATGGGTAGATTGTAAAAAGGTGTGAGAGGCGAGCGTGCGTGCCTTTGCCCCTTGTGTTTTAAGAGATACACAGGGTGTTTCTCTCGGGAAGGGAGTTGTCAGGGGAAAGCCAGCCTAAATATAGGGGCAAGGAGCCTCATATATAAAGATATTGTAAGTTCAAAAGATATTCCGCATCAAGGTGAAAAACCCTACGTGAATTTCACTTCTCTGTGAAGCTGGACATGGAAAAACACACGTGGTGTATATCCAGCTTCAGCGCAGGGACCCAGGGGAGAAACGGTATGTTAGATAAGGTCTAATCTCATTTAAGTTATACAGTAGTCGCGAGTCTTACGAGACGTAATCGGTTGGTGGCAGGATATCGTCACGGCCAATTGAGAAACGAGATTCTAAACGACAGAAATGTCTGTTATGTCGTCACCTGATCATTAGTTTTGACAATGAATGGCAGAAACGAATCGGTTTTCTCGACAAGTGAAATCACCGTTAAGTCACGCGCGAGATGACTTGTATTGATTCTGCCTCGATATACGTCATCCCCCACCGTATTGGCAGATGGACAGATGAGCGTCTATCCACCTGACACTTTAGGGTAAAAAGTATATATACCTTGAAAGGCAGAGCATTAGACACACACTTGTGGTCACACACACGTTGGTGAAGTCCCGGGCAGGCGGACTCTGTTTCCTGGCATAGGGGTACCTTCGATCACAGGACCCTGAAACGGCTGGAATCGCCAGAGAGGGCATTCCACGATTGATTTAGCTTAAGGTTGATAGGCGGCTACAAGTGCCAAATTCGTTGAGAAGGAAAACCCAGGTGGAACGTTAAAGTTTAGATTGTCGAGTAGCAGGTATCAGCCTGCAATAGTCAGAAGTGTAGGGTAATTGTTTTGTGCGTATTAACCCTTTGAAGCGTCAGTCTGATTGCCTTCTGAGTAGTTTGTTTTGCTGTCGAAGCATCGTAATACCGACTGGAGGTCGGTGTGAGTGACAATTTCGCCCTAGCACGAAAAGGGGCATTTGTGAATCGTGAATTCAACCAGGAACGGTGAATATTTCAATAGGACTTTCACGGAGGACTTTCAAAAGGCACATAAGGTATGAGTAGACAATATCTGACCCAAATCAGAAGTACGGTGGCTTTATAGATGACGAACATTGCTGGTCGGAACCCTCCAACAGCCAGAGGTACAGTTACGCGCAGACGTTGACATTTGAGCCTAAGCGGGTGAAGCTCTTATGGCGAGCTCACAGTAATAACATTTCAGATTTGTGAAGCTCTTATGGCGAGCTCACGGTAGTAACATTTCCAGTGTGTAGACTATAGTGCCAGTACAGGGCTATAGAATGACTATATGATTGTTTAGAATTATTTAACCGTAGCAACCAAATTTCTGTGAAAAGAATCGAATTGTTGATTGTTGAAATATTGAAACGGCTTTATTTTTGTGTGTAAATAAAAGAATCGTTGTTACTTTAAATCATTCTTTCCATTACACAGCCTGAAGTGATTAGGAATCACACCTAACGGAAATCGAACCTATTTCAGGCCAATTTGGCAGAGAAGGAATCACGGCGTCGGTCTAACTCAGCTCCCTGCGCCGAGTTCGCGACACTTGGATTCCGACCCTGCAGGTTGGTCTAATTTTCCCGCAACTTAATCAGCGGGACTAAATAACCCCACGTCAGCCCAGGCCTTACGGGGCCTCAGGTGTCCCTGACATCAACTGGAGAATGAAAGCCACATTATAAACAACTCTCAGGCCTGCCTTACACTGCAAAAAATATAGGTTCTCTTTAGAACCAAAACTGGTTCTAATCTTGTCCCTGAGATGGAACCATTTCTGTTTAAACGGTATTTATTTCAAATCAAATAAATTTACCAAGATTAGCATTCAATTTTAACAGAATATTACATGAACTGAAGTAGATTCAGCATTAAACTTGGAGCTTATTCAACGCATTCGCCAAACATTTTGAAACAAAGGAGATATGAACAGTTGGCATATCGAACCAAAACTGGTTCGATATGCCAACTGTTCATTTCTCCAATTATAATGATTTGAGACAACCGCGTATAAGCTCTAAATTTACGACTGAAACCCCCCTCAATTTATGTTTAATTCTGTTAATATTTAATGTTAATCTTTATAAATTTATTTGATTTGAAATAGATACTGTTTAAACAGAACTGGTTCCATCTCAGGGACAAGGTTAGAACCAGTTTTGGTTCTAAAGAGAACCTATATTTTTTGTAATGTAGGGCCAGGTATGTTTGAGGTGTAGCGTAGAAATTATTAGATATATCCTACCGCTAATAATTTAGGAGCACAAGAAAAAGTGTACCACGTGTGACACACCCCCAGTAAGTTTCTGGTAGAAAACTTTCCAACTACATCATCAAGGTATACCTTTGAAGAAGGCATGCCTTGATGATGTACATGGAATATTTATTCACCCAGGACTTGAGTCATGACAGTCAAGACAGACTCCCATCCACACTCATACACAGAATCGGTCATCTTCGTGACACACATCAGCGAAATGAAGCAGTAGTTGAATAAATGGTCAGAGTCATCAGCAGAAAGTACTTTGTGTCGTTTAATTGTAATATTGTGAGTTGGACTGGGTGAAATAAAATAAAAAAACACTTGGTATGTTTAAGATATTTTATAATAATAACTTAAAACTTTTGTACACAATACATATACACAATACATATAACAATAAACATGGTTGTGTCAGGCTTGAAGCATTATGACTCTCGTGACGTCAAACTCATAGCACTATGTTTTTTACAACAATGACGTCGGGTTCGTAGTATCATATACTTATAGTCGTAACAAAGCACTTCCTGGAATAACAAGTTACATGTCACGGCCAGTCTAAATACCAGACAATCAAGGAACATCCGATACCTGATGCAATAGACACAATAGCAAAACCGTAGTAATGACACTGTCGACTACTATTACTAAAACACAGTGGGTGGATTTTCCGCTTCAAGGATATTTACAATTTTTATGAAAACTCAAAGAGCACAGGGACGGGGGTGAGGGGAGGGGGCATCATCTGTCCGATGATTCGGCTTCCAACGATCCTTATGAAAGGTACACTACCTTGGCGTATCATCGTAGTTTGTATTAAGGTGTGGTTTGTGAGCTGAAAGTTTGCGAGTTCCTCTCACGATTTGTCTGTAAAAAGTTATGTAGGTATCAGGCGATCCACTCCAATCTTTTCCAGAGGTAGTCTACTTTTCTAACGCCACAATTTTAACCATTTCTGCACTGTGCCCGATTGGAATCGTCGAATAAATACGACTTTTTTGGATTTGCATGAAGGTTATATTTAGAAATTAAACCAATTTTTTACAAAAATGATCAATTTTTTACAGAATTGCCATTGATTTCTTATTGTTCACTGCGTGGTCTTTTCGTCGACTGGCAAAATTTCCTTCACGCTTACATTATTGCGCACCTAGTAAAGGTCATATGTTCCATTCTAATACTTCATCATCTCCAGCGAACACATATTTCAGTTAGATCTTTTCAGAGACATTTTTAACTCTTTGCCCAACGTAACGGTCAAAACCGACCAGCGCTATTCACAAAAATCGCCAATTAATTTTCATTATTGTTTTTATTTTTTGTCTCAAAAACATATGTTTTTGAGACAAAAAATGAAAAAAATTACTTATTCCAAATTTTTTTGGCAAGTGTCTTCTGCTTTTCATGATAGGTAAAGGGTTAAGAGTGAAAAAAACACCAATTGCATGCAAGTCATTTACATCATTAGTGGGGGAGTCGAGATGGAGTATTTAGGGTGGTAATTACCCATTTACATTACAACCTCTCCTCTAAAAAGTAGCCAACTCGTCATTTTGACAAAGGAGAATTTTACTGTGCGCAGTACAACAAACGGAACGCAAATCAGTTTCCATGAGTGATTCTGCTGGATTGAATACAATGACTTTGCCAACACTGTTTCCGTTTCAGTTGAGCGAAAACATATTTATTTCCGAGTGCGTTTGACATTCTTAAGCATATAAAGTTTATCGACTTAAGAAATATTACCAATTTATACAACATGTGTACAAATTGGAGTATTTGATTACTTTTGTGAGCGAGTGCAGGTACGAAAATTTTACTTCTTTATTTCGCACATGCGTGAAAGATTGCTACCCTCATTATAGATTTGTATTTCGTCTGGACGTTTTTACTTGTATTGATAAAAATATGTGTTTGCAGTAAAATAGAATTCTGTATTTGTATTCATGTTTTCTTCAGTATAAAACATCGTCTATAAAACTGTAAGCATTTATATCTTCACGGCCATGCCAGCCTGCGTTGGAGAGGGCGCTAACGATGATAATGGTTGGAAATATGTTTTTGAAAGGGTGAAAATAAACGTGTGACGTCATCTTACATTCAAGTGTCTTTTTTCTCAAACATAACTTTCAAAAATCATAGAGGAAAGGAAACTCACTAAGAATTCAGAAAAAAGTAGCCTCGGTCCCATTTCTGGAATACATGTAGTTAACAGTAGCAATTTCGATCGATCACGTATAAACAAAAAAAAGGTCAACATATTTTTTAATCTCACTAGTAGGATTTATTATTTCGCGCCTTGAGTGCAACGAGACGCCACCTGCAACAATAAAGCGCCTTGATGGACTCCATGGATGATTAAATCCACAAACAACGACAAGTAGGTTAAATAATTAATGGCGCGAGAGAGATAAAAAAATATATATATATTTCCAGACACTGTATATCGTTCCTTGACTGCAATGAGACCGCATTTGCAATGCTTTTGCATAAGAGATGGCGCGTTGTTGCACTTAAAGGATACAATTACCTTTTTCAGTCCATATTGTTAACCTTTTTTGCGTCAAAAGCATACCTTATAACACCCTCATTGGAACGAGCTCATTCCAATGGGGTGTCATAAGCTACGTTTTTGAGACAAAAAAATGAACAAATAATAATAATAGAATGGAGATTTTGTTGAATAGCGTTGGATGGTTTTGGCCTTGTGTTGGGTAAATGGTTAACTTAAAAACTTTACATTTAACGGCGGATGTATTCTCTCTTACCTTCAAATCTTTTTCACTGAAATGGAAGCACTGCGTCGTAACGTCTACGTTGTAGCGCAATGCCGTTAAAAATATCCCACCTACCACGTGCATAAACTCTTTCAATTAAACGCACGAGAGAAGTTTATTACCCCTTATATTATTACCCTCCATATAGCTGATACTTCTTTGTCGGATAGAGTAATTTATGACGTGAGCGTGAAGTTGTGGAATCAAAATGTCAACGTTTCTTTGGCCCACTAGACAATACCTGGTGGGCACATCGTCTTAACGACGCCGAATAGTCACTGTGGTTCCCGCGAAATAGCGACAAGGTAGTGCTTTGGTGTCTAATCCGGGCATATTCCGTATCAAGTACCATACTGCCCGTAATACATTCTGTGATATATATTGAAGTGGTCGCAAAGCTTACCCTCAAATAAGTCAAATGTGACACAATGAACGTGCGAATACACGGCTAAATATAATGCGATGAGTGGAATGTTCTCATTGTTTTCTCTCACGTTCTTATTGATGGAATTATATAATTATACAACGATAAACGCATACACACGAATGAATGATTGAAGCATCTAAATTTTATCGTACCTTTCTGATATTTGTCCAGGGTAATGTAACATTTGTGATAAATTTATGACAAAGCATTCGTTTGGAATGCGGATGTGATGATATATATATATAGTGCCTACTTGTTCAGAATATTCAGCAAGTTCTTCAAAAACAAAGATTACAATGCATTCTGGTTGCCTTCAGTATGTGGAGCAGGCCTGTCATTCTGATAAATGCAGGAGGGCTAAAAATCGCTCCCCTCGCATGGCCTAGGGGAGAGATTGGCTCTCCTCAAACTTACAAAAGCTAAAAGTGGCAAAATGAAGTTTTACTATTAAGGTAGTCTCTGTGAGACGCCTACACTGCCTCTCCCGCACCTCCGGGCCTCGGCAAGGCCCGGAGGTGTGGGAGAGACAGTGTGGCCGTCTTACACGGACCACTAACATAGCAGAGATCTGAAAAGATATGGGTTTTAGAGATAGGCGGTTGTGGTAATTATTATTTTCTAAGGCCAGTAGGGTTAGTTTTCGCCCTCCTTATTTTTTTTTAAGGTGAGCAGTACGCGAGCGAATAAATCGCTCTCCAGAAAATGCCTGGCCTGGTGGAGAGTGCATTATCACTAAATCACCCGTAGAGTGGAGATTCCACTAAAGCGATAATTGCAAATTTGTTGCAAAGCATAGTAAGCACACGCAAAGTTCCAGCCATTGGACCTCCAGGTTAAACCATTGGCTAAAACACTGCTTGTGTTTTTTTGTCCACGTGTACATGATTAGAAACTGATGCTTGGGGTGATAACTACACTCCACGGGTGATTTAGTTACAATCCCCTCTCCACATACTGTAAATTGGCTTCAAATTGGACCCTCTTAGCACACGTATTTTCAAAGAAAACACCACAGAAAAAATGAATTGTTACTAAGGGGGTCTCGGATGGGAAGGTAGTGTCTAGATTTCCAATTACATCCTCAAACGGCAGGCAGACATTCGACTACCACAACATAATTTCTACTAAGTGGGAAATTCCATTATTATGCTAATCATTTTTTATAATTTTTCAAAAAATGTCAACAAAACCATATCATGTAACCCCTCATTGGAACGAGCTGGACGTGGGGAATCACGTGATATGGTTTTGTTGAAATTCTTTGAAACATTTTTTTTTCAGCTGTTGATTGTTTTAAATTCCGCTGGTGGATACAGTGGATTCGTTAGGTAAAGGGTCAACCCTCTGAACCCTCGTTTCCTGGAATGGTATCGCCTTTATGTACACTTGAATGAGATGGGTCAGTCCAATCAATATACAGGGAGGATAAAATAATAACTGCAGTGTGCAGTGTCTGGCTGCAGGCTGCAGTTATTATTTTATAATCAATGCCCCGAGTATAGACATCTTACAATAAGACAAAAAGGGACGAAATTATGCCTTGGACCGAGAAATCGGTCTTACGAGTTCAAGGGGTGATGCAGAATTCCATTTGTACCCCCCCCCCCCCCCCCCCCACACACACACACCCGTCCATTACTGTAAATTAGCCAACCGAGGCTCTTGGTAGTCACAAATTCCAATTACAAATAAATACTTGATAGGGGGGGGGGGGGGGGGGGGGGGGGTTACTACAGTTCAGCCAATATTTGGAGGACAATCACTTGTTTTTCGTTTTAAACTCCGCACTTTGTCCAAATTCTGGACATGATTGGAAAAATTACACTAGCGCCCAATTTCCAACTCTTTCAAATTTAGGGCGTCACATTTACAGATAAAGAATGGGGTGGAGGGCACTTCCCTCCCACTAGTAACGTCCCTGATTGTAGGATTTAGGATTGTATACACTCAAAAATGTGTTGATTTTTAGCCCGTTGTACTTGTTTGAAATCGTTCAGTCTGATAGAATCTGGAATGTAAATAAATATGAACCTGCTGCTAACTTGTACAATGTACTGAGAGTGGATTATTAGTTAAGCACTCGTGGAGTGACATTCTACTCAGCAGTATCTCATGTTCTGTTAAAACGGATAAGAAGCACGTGCAATGTTTCTGTCAATGAACCAGGAGGTTCTTTGGGAGAAACATTGCATGCGATTCTTATGTCTCGAAGATTTGGTCTCTGCAAGGAATCCACACCACGGGTGTTTTATTGAAAATCCATCTTGATAATCATTAATGCACAAACAATACGTATCACTGAAATAGGGATAATTTATTGCAAGTTAGAAATAATTAAGGAAGAAGCGTTTTTCATTCACTTGTGAAGATATAATGCCATATATTTCACTGATGCATATGATTTTTATATCACCGATACTTGATTACATTATATGTATTAAAAGTGCATTTATTAGAAAATATGTCAACCCGGTCCAGCAGGTGTTTTTGCAACAGCATATGCCGGATTACAAACGTTTTTTCCTGAACATTTTTCGATGCCTGTATTCCAACTGAGGCGTTTTTTCCACTAAAATACGATTTCGTTTATGGCGATAACAATATATACCCCACGTGACTGGCATATTCTCTCGCTGCATAAATGCGAAAAATTCGATAGTGATTACAGGTGCTGTTCGTAATCGAAGATTATGACAAGAAACATGATTAAAAATATATTTCTGCCACAATTGAAAACGATTTGAGCCCATTGATATCGAGATACTGCAAAAGTACGGCAGCTAATTTGCTTTTTCATTTTGTAAAAAATTAAAAAGCGCGCTCAATCCGACCCAGCGGCGATAATGGAAATAGTGGTCAAACCGGAAACCGCAAAAGCAATGATGCTCGCAGATCGGTTTTCGGAAATACTAATTTCTGAAGTCGTGTTAGACCGGTCCTCATACCGAAACCGGAAGATATCAAATGCATCATAAATGAACAAAATATGTGTATCCGAAATTGGATGTGGGTATTTGGGATAGCATAAAAACGTCTCTGGTAATGTTGAATCAACTCAACAATCACGATGTAACACATTTAGGCTAACCATGCAGCTAACCATAAGTGCAGCCATGAGATTAATACAAGCCATGCGTTCAGAGGAAACAAGGTGTCTAAAATATTCTCTTGTCTATTGAAATACCACTTCTGATTGCCGGTAATGTACTTAACCATTTCAAACAGGTATGCTTAAATCTTTGTTTTAAGCTAAGTTTTGCAGCACGTGAGATGACAACACAATAAACCCTCAACTGCACAGGATCACCAGTGATAATTTAATCCTGCAACCCCATTAGGGCTGCAGGATTAAATTTTTACTGAACCTCCCTACAAATGCAGGATCTATAGATTAACCGATTTGGCTCTTCGGAGAAGTACATTTATAAGGAGATACCATTCAATGCGTCAATGCTGAAATGGTTATAGCAACAATCCACTTTAACCCTTTACCCAAAGTAACGGCCAAAACCGGCCAGCGCTATTCTCAAAAATCTCCAATTAATTTTCATTATTTTTTTCATTTTTTGTCTCAAAACATAGGTTATGACCCCTCGTTGGAACGAGCTCGTTGAGCTCGTTCCAACGAGGGGTCATAACCTATGTTTTTGAGACAAAAAATGAAAAAAATTAGTTATTCAAGAATTTTTTTGGCAAGGGTCGTCTGCTTTTCATGTTAGGTAAAGGGTTAAACTCAAAACATTTGGAAAATGACAGAGAAAAAGGAAAAACCATCTGTTAGAATCAATGTCCAATAAAGTTAGCATTAAATGTATATTAACTAAACAACATAAAGCCGCAAAGATTGTATTGCGAATGGCATGACACCGGTCTCACGACACACAAAACGTGGCATTACAATATGAAAGCAAGTACGGACATGCGTACAACAGTTGTTCTGATTGGAGACCTATATTATTATGATATCAAGACATTATTCTCCCATAAGACGACATCTGAAAATGTTTTTGCCTTTCAAAATCCAGATCTCGTCCTAAATATACAAAGACGCCGTCCAACAAATATACTTACTAACTGTATAAAGATGGCATGTTGTATTGTCAATGTGACGTTCCACTGAACACAACCACCGTTTTCTAAGTGCAGGGTGGGTTGGTATGTTCATAACTAGAGAACCACTGATACCAGAGGAATCGTCGAATAGAAGACCGTTTAGCAATATACTACCGGTATGTAACTGTGTATGTTTGTTTACGTACATGCCGGTTCCAATGCGGACCTTTCCGGCTGTTAATATCATATGTATATATACACTGTAAAATATTGCTTTTAAAAATACGTTAACCCTTTACCCAACGCAGACGATATCAAAATTCATTATTTTAAACAGTATTTTTCAAAATATTTCAACAAAACCATATCATGTGCCCCCTCGATGGAACGAGCTCGTTCCATCGAGGGGCCACATGATATTTTTTTTTTTGGGGGGGGGGGGGGGGAAATATAATATTTTTCAACTGCTGAATTTGCATATTACGCGGGCGGATGCGGCCGATTCGTTTGGTAAAGGGTTAACATGTCAGCAACTAGCTATCCATACTACTAACGTAAAATATGTGTCGGCAAAATGCCGTTTTTTCGCGTGACGATCTTTGTGTTTGATCTAGAACATAAAATCTAATATTTGATTTAACCCTTTTTCATTATTTTCGTCAAAAACATAACTTATGACCCCTCAATGGAACGAGCTCAACGAGCCCGTTCAAATAAGGGGTCATAATCTGTGTGTTTTTTCAGACGAAAAATGAAACAAATAATGAAAATAGATTGGAGATTTTTAAGAACAGCGCTGGCCGGTTTGGGCAGTAACGTTGGGTAAAGGGGTAACTTAATTACTCCAGAATGTAGGCCACTACTCATCACGAGTAGACCCGTTTATATATTCAATATATATATACATAAAATTTAATTTTCTTTAATGGTATCCAATTCGTTAACATATGATTGGTAGAGGTGAGTTTTTCATAACTCGCTGAATGATTTTCCTATCGTATGAATGTTTTTGCTTAGGCTCGTCCATTGTTTCAAATCAAAAAATGCTGGGCGTGTTCAAAAGTGCAGTTAAACTTTGACTTCTGCAGGTGTGCTGTCAGTCAATATTCGCGTGGTCAGTCAGTATTCTGGACCGCGTGTTGTAAATAATAAAACTGTTGTGTGCACAAAAGTTGATATGACTGCAATGATATAAATGATGGCGAAAAAAAGACTCTGAATTAAATTATGAGAATTGAAATGAATTTTACGCTGTTTAATCGAAATATGAATGTGGGATGGGCGTGTTAAGTTCTGAATTAAGTGCGTAGAAGATAACAAATTTCACTTCTTATATCAAATACTCTACCTTAAGAACGAGTCTTCATTCAAGTATCTTTCTACCTGGACTACGCCCTCATCCAAAAGTAGGAATTCAAGACTTAAATGACTTCAGTTCTACTGAACAATAGCACACTCCTAGTCGGAACTCATGTGATTATACTCTGCAACAGTGGCAGTTTAAGTTCTAGTAAAATCACGATGACAGGGCCCGCAGCTTTTCGCCAGCACTTCGCCAACACTTTTAACGGAAATTCTTTGCAGTGTAGCAGGGAAAGACAGGAACATAAATACCGCACTGTCCGCCTCGGAACTAAACAGACAAGGGATGTTTCCCTCGCCGGGCGACCTCGGGCAGCATTGCCCAGAACTAACGTTCGCCACCTGGAACTCCGACTAGCTTCAAAGATTCCACCGATACCTTTTTTCGGTAATTGTGCTACCAACATATCAGTAACCTGTGGTGTTGAATTAATTATATTAACAATCTGACAATACCAATCCTTCTTTACTTACCCACAGTTATAGTGCATTGCTGCAGCTGCTTATATACTCCATTTCATTGATTTGGTTTTTTTTTTGGGGTTTTTTTTTTTAAATGAGTGAATGGTTGTCCCAGATGTAAGAAAATACCAACAAAAAATTCTCAAGTTTGACCTTTTGCTCTTACAATAGTTCAGTAATCTGAACGTAGTGTGTGGTTAGCCACTACGTTCAGAGTGCTGATCTAGTGTGCCTGGTCCCGTCATGGGATCGTTGCTCGGCATTTCAGAATAGGTACACCCTTGACACACCTACGCTCAGCTTGTCAGTTCAGTACTGTGACAACAAAAACGGCCTCCTCCACGATCTAGACGGGGCTTTAGCCGAGCCTAATATCGTTCTCGATGAGTCTCACATGGCGTCGACACCGCCAAATAGATGTCCCGTAACGTAGTTATAATGCCGGCCTTTTTTTCTCAGAAATGTCATCATCAGTTGTGTTTTTCGTTAAATTTTCATATCTACATTCATTTGTTTACAAAAGCGGACGAGTAGTGACGTAATGCAAGGGAGTTATCCAACATATCTTTGATTGCCAAGAAAAGTTTTGATTTATTACCGCCAACATTTTTGGGCGTATTTATAATTTCTGCCCGCTTTCCGACACTTTGAACTGAAAACAAACTTTGTAAAGTGCCAACTAGCTGGGTGGATTCAGACAAAGAGCGTACAACGGCAATAAATATATTACCCGTGCCGGTATGTTGAATGAAAAGGGTGTCACTGTTGACCATATTGTGTGTGTATTCCTCATTCCTCGTCCAGATGTTATGACCTTCCATTGGCAAATCTATCGGGTGGCGTAATAAAACATCTTCCGGAGAGGACGAGGGAAGGTGTGGTGGTGGGACGACGTATATTATCAAACGTCCGATAATTATTAAAAAGATAATCACTGTTACTGTCTTCAATATCAAGGTGAACCATAAAATCAATAATTATATTTTTGAAGCAACAATTCGTTTCAATCAAAATTATACTGCAGGATTGCATGTTCCATTTGGGTTCGTGTACGCACTGTAATTGATTACCTTCTTCGCTCTGGAGATCCACAAGGTGCTGACATCACAACCTGTCCACACTGCAACTGAAAAGTAGGTTTGTGGTGACACTTTTATAACATAAACTTAAATCATGTTTGCATATAGGTAAAGGCTTAAAAGCCAAGCTTTAAATCCTCATAAAACTAACACTGCATAGAAATAATGCTTTTCGTCGCATTTAGTATTTTGAATTAAATGAAAATGGTCTGGAAGACCATTTTCATGTAAATTTAAAGAAATAAAAAAAATGTTGTTCGATAAGAACAAAAATGAAATCAAATAGAAAACTGGAAGATCGCATGTACCACTGGATAAGAAAAGCTGTTGTTCATATCTTCCTCGCAACGACCGCATGAATCGAGTCAAGCGCAATATGGGCCACCCTTTAAACGTCGATCTCTGTGTTTGCAATAACTAGTTGGAATGACACATACTTCCATAACGAGGTAGATTTACACCGCGTAAGCTTTAAACTATCATTCACCCGTCTATGACCTGAGTGATTGAAAGATATTTTGGAACGCAACGGGGGGTGGGGGGGGGGGCGGTGGGCATAAGATCTCCTATACAGGAGACCTGATGATAGACGCAGAGTTCAAAATGAGAGTCTTGGTAGGTTATTAACTGGTAGAGTGCTGGAAGCCCATATTTGGGTTTTACTCTGAAGTGTCAGTACCAGCACTTAAAGGCTTCATATTTTGTGGATGTTGTTCATGCCAGCTTTGAAGTGGAATTATTTAGTCTGTTAGTATCTGCCTTGCTACAATTTATGGCACTCTCCCATAAATTATAACAAGCCAAACATATGTGAACAAATTTTGATGATCAAAAAAAATTCAGCACTCTACCAGTTAGGAACATCTCTACGATTCAACAGTATTTTATAATCGCCGCGAAATGAACCGAATCATCGGGACGATAACGATTCGAATCAAACTTCGAAGTTTCATTGGATCCCGCTGTTTAATTACACAAAAATGAGGATACTTTTCCACATCGCCGTTGTCACCGACAACACCCCCATCACAACAGATGAAAGAAGAGGACACTATTGATAACATGCCGACGGAAGTGTGTGCCCGGAGTAGTTCCATTTTACCTTACCATGGGGGTTATTCGTTTCTACTTAAGGTTAAGAGTTAGACAAGTGAACCATTTGCTAAAACTGAATAACTTTTCTCTGCCTCTGAAGCTATAGCCAGTGTTTGTAATATTGTAACAATGGAGGTTAGTATCTCTGGGTTTTTTTCCTCTAGAAAACTATTTCACAGAAGGTCTGATACGTTTATCCATTTTCTTCTTCACGCTAACTCGTGACAAACAAATAAAATTAAAGAACTTCCAGGACCTAATTTGGATTCTTCAAACGGTAACCCAGTTCAACTCTCTATTTATTATTTCTTGCTCTGAAGATATGCCACGCATCATTCGAAAGCCTGCATCAGAGAGTAACTGCAGCTCTGTTCATCACCAAATGAAATTTTCTAACTTACCTATCCCGTACAAGTTGGGGTAGAATAGGCTGAAGCCAAGTGTAACATCAATGTGTTGTACGCCTTTGCACGCCTTTGCACGCCATGGACCCATGCTTCCACTCAGGCGATCGTGAATGTTTTTTGCCTAATGCTACGGTCAAACTTACTATCTTTTGATCTGGACGGACTCGTGTGTCCAAAGCGCTGAACAACGAAATACCTAACCCTCGGTTATGTGCTAAAATCCATCATTTGCATATACAATTCACGCATATTGTCATACACGGCTGCAAAAAACAATCAATAATACTGTCCCTTGGCTACTCATTTAACCTCAACTCACTGACTCTATCAATTTTCCTTCACACGGAAATTTGTGACTATCAGGTAGAAAGAGTGGAGCAATTGTATTTAAGCCTGCTAAATATGTGTTTCATAATTTTTCTTCAAATCCAGTCATGGCTGCTATAAAGCAGCCATGACTGGTTTGCTGAAAAATCCGTGAACAATTAATTCAAGAAATCTCGCACCGGCCTGTCAGGATCGTGAAAATTAGCACTATTAAAATTCAGATGTTCTCGAAGGTAATCTGAATGTTAGCACCCTGGTTATTCCTTTTTCGTTAAAGTGTCACACATTTTGACCATAGCTGTACAAATAAGCACAATCATGATATTACAACCAAACACCGCTGCCCTGTCTTACTTTTACTGGCATTTCAAGTTAATTATGACTGGTGAATGATTTTAGGGCATGTCTGTACCTAAAAACTTAACAATTGTACTATCACAATGACGTTTTCATACTTTCTCTTATAACCATTCCGAATACACCAATCAGAACTCTGTTAATCATAGACTCAGTCACAAATCACCCGTTGTTCGATTTATTTTTTCTATGACGTCGGCGTTTTTTCTCAACTCTTCGCCCACACTCACAATAAACAGTTGCGTAGTAATTATCGAAGAACCATGTTTCTTCATACGTGGTATTTACCCCGTACGAAGGCAATGGGTTGCACCTATCCGGGTCTCGTTTGAGAATTTTCACAGGGTACGACTTTGGAATACATTCGTATAAATTCAGGAAACACTTTTTCGATAAACATTTCCCTGACAACAAGTAAGGTGGGAAGTAGCCTTCTTCCATTGGAACATAGTCCGGCTGAAACTTACACATCCACTGAGGTGTTACTTTCGATTTGTATCTTGAGCTCTTGCGAATTTTTCGTTTTATCCTTTTCATTTGTCTTTTGCTAGGTGAATTTAAGACTATTTTTCTATATAATGAGTCAATTTTAGATGATGATTCACTAGACGAATTTGCGTATCTTTTTCGGCGCATGTACTGTGGTTTGTTTTCCGCTGCGCCGACGTCATCTCCATCACTAATGTCATCATCCGTTTCATCACCCAAATAATCTCCATCTTCTCCGTCGCTATTTGGCCTTTTATCTACATGCGAATCTTCACCATTTAAAGAGTTCATCAAAGTTCTGTGAACTCTACTTCGTTTCACAGTCTCGTCATCCAAAGCCATTTTGGATTCGTCATAAGAGGGTCCCATCCTTGATCGCAGTTTCTCGGTAGACATGGGTTTACAAGGTTGATTTCGGAATATAACAACACTCCTCCCTTGCTCGTGATAAACTCTTGGTCTTGAATATGCGATAGCGAGGTCGGTGATCATGAGAATTCCAAATACCACAAACAATGTTTTCTTTATATCCCGTACCTGAAAATAGGAGAAAAACACATCAGATTTCCGAGATGAAATTAACAGTCAGAAGCATCGTGAAGAAGGGATTGACGTGTGGGGAGTCACAATAATTTTTGAGTTATATTTTCGTCTGTATTTGAGCCTTCGGCATCGATTCGCTTTTGTTAGCAGTCATGTACTTTCCTACAAGACTATAATTGATACCTGGAACCAATACCATAAAACTTATACAATTATATTGCAGCAGTCGAGGTATAAGGGTCATTTACCAACCAGCCTGTTTTGCCCGCATTTCTTAATCTCGTGGTAAATCGGTAGCTAAGTGTGCTAGAGGTAGGCGATTCGAGACTCGGCTCCTGCACTTCTCTCTCGATCTGTTACATTGGTTCCGTGACCAGCCCTCAGCAGATGGTGGCATTGTGGACGCTGTGGTGAAGCCTGGTGGATGTTTCGGTCGCACTGAGGTGGAAGCTGGGACCGTGCCGGCACCAGGATTTCGATTAGGGGGGGGGGGGGGTAAGTAGGATATGGGGGTTCCTGAGCTGGAGGATGAATGGGAGGGGTGTCCCCTCCTGTTGGTGGGGGTATGAGGGATCTCTTTTTTCATATTTGGACGCCATGGGAGCGATATTCGAGCCTTTCTACAACACCTGAGGTGGTCTTCAAAGCCCCCAGATTGTGTCTGAAATTGGGCTGAGTGGGGGCCCTGAGCTGGGGTGAGATTCACCGTGGGTGAGAGTGGTGTAGCGGTCGAGGTATAAGGGCTATTTACCAACCAACACAGTCGGGACAAATCACGTTTACACCCCCCCCCCCCCCCCCCAAATCGGTCATCTTTGCGACGTCCCTAACAAGAGGGCAAGCAAAAGTGCAAACTACACGTGTGCAGAAATTCTGACCACCAAAATTAATCTAGCCTCCTTACTGTAAACTAGCCAATAGAAACAGAAAGAATGCCCCCTCACCCACCCACCCACCCACCCACCCACTCCATTTCATTTTACCTGGTTGGTTAATATAATATTTTAAGAAAAAAATTTCAACACTCTGACTGCATTTCTGAGGCTTAACACTTTAAATAACACGACGACGACACTTGTAAACGGAATTCTTTAATAACTTTTTTTTCCCTTTTGCATTCAAAAACATAGTTTATGACCCCTCGTTGGAACGAGCTCAAAGAGCTCGTTCCAATGAGAGGTCATAAGCTATCTGTTTTAGACGAAAAATAATGAAAATTGACTGGCGATTTCTGTGAATATCGCGGGTCGTTTGGCCGTTACGTTGGATTGAGGTTTAAGTAACCGAAAGTGAAGACACAATAATAACAGAATGGCCGAACAGCGGCCCAAGAAATATCACCCCGACCACCCCATCCCACCCCCACCCGCATCCCCACCCTAACTTTATTTTATTTCATGCTGTGTTAAGATGATGTATCCGCATAGGTTAAGGTTAATGGTTTGTCATGGAAAACTATTTTAGCACTTCATATATGGATTGGGGCATCCTGAGTACTTTTCTTAGACTTATATAGGTAGAAAACTCAAGGCATAACTCTAACAAGCTTATCTCAAATATATCAGTGAAAGTTGCTAACCACTATACTACTCAACCCCGAAAATTACCTGTCACTGCCAGAAAACACATGGAACGAGCCCCCCCCCCCCCCCCCCCCCCCCCCCCCCACAAACACACACACACACCACAAACACACTTGATCCAGCCGCTGGTTAACAAAAGTATCTGCCTGAAACATTTGGGTGTCTAACCTCAAGGGGCAAAAAAGAATCACAACCCATTAATCTCAAGCCTCAATTACCGCCACGTGTACCTCCTTATACTACAATGCTTTTCTCACCCCCTAGAGGGCGCAGGGAACTTTGGCGGGGGGGGGGGGGGGATAATTTTTATGCTGAAAGCATGCACAAAATTTGAAGTATTGAGCTGGGAAAAGTTGTGGAGGTGATGTCCCTCTCTCAGAGTTGCTGCCGAGTGTATTATTCAATAATTCCTTCAGGGAAGGTCCAGTCCTAGGCGTCCCAAAGGGAGATTTCGGAAAAATCATGCCATTAAATGGGACAATTTGGAGGCATTTTGAGGGTATAAAGAATACAATTTTCACCAAACGTAGTACGTCATCTGTAATTTTATTGGTTGACGCCCATTGCAGATGGTGGTGTTAATGGGGATTGGGGGACACCCCCCCCCCCCCCCCCCCCCACACACACACACACACACAGAGCTTCGACACAGTATTTCTGCGTGAGTCACGATATTTGAGCGGTAGACTTCTTTCACTCCCAAAGCTCATCAGAGAATAGTTACAAGTCATGAAATGAAATCAATTTTCATAACAACGAGTTCCTCTTGCATTTGATACAGATTAATTATCAAAATATTTCTCCACACGAACAGACATTATTCTCTCAAGATTACTCATAACCTAGTCACCAATATGTCTCCCAACGGGCGTCTAATTGAGAGAAAAAACACTTCAAGTTCTGCGCGGTTTGTATCGCTAGTCATAAATGCAGCAGACAGCGTGTATCCGATATTTTCTGTCCCTGACTCGTGGGAAAACGCGGAATGGATATATGTTAGCTCTGCACAACTTTCACTCGGATATACTCGCGTACTGAATCAATATAAAAAACATTATTTTCCGTTTCCAGAGTGTCACGGAAAGTTTATATTGAGCAGTAAAACCATTTTAGCTTTGTAATTTCATGATACGCATGAACGCATGGAGATCTTAATACTAGTGGGAACCCCGACATGAGAACTAGTATTTAGAACTACGTGCGTCCATAATCTTATCGCTCTGAGGAACGTCAATAGTTCGTTCTGCTATATACCTGCTGCCAACCGGCTGCTGGTCGTAATTATCATCGAGATTTGTGAAGGCTAGAAGTTCCCATTTCCCGGAATTTCTGTTTAAAATCCATTAAAGCCAATATATTAAAACAAAGTTTGAATGGACACCGTGCAAGTGAAACCGTTGTTTGACTAAATTTTCGACAAAACTCCTGATGGCGGAGCGACCGCCCCTCCCCTTATCTATGCAACAGGAAGAGAGTTAATGATTTGAACTCAATGACAGCCCGACACACACCACTACTCGATATACACGTGGTGATATCTTTTATAAATAGGCAAGATCCCCTGTTTTCATAAGAGCTCTTGTTGCTGCTATCTCCTTTATCACTGTTCATAAACAGTACCCATCGCTGTTTCATATCTTTCTATTTACGAATGACGTCAAAGTGGGCAACACATTACGGTGTTCTTGTGGAACATTAGAGGGCGTCAGAAGAATATCAAGTATTTGTAAGTATATATAACTGAGACGAGTTGAAATATCACGTGCTTCTCGTTCAGCGGTTTCGATTTCAGTTTCCTCCCTAATTCATCAGATGAGCTGTGTTGGTTTATTTCCGCCCATTTTCCTTCACCTTTTATCCAGCGAGCTCTTTTAGTGAACAGGGACGTGGCGACAGTAGATGTGGGGCAAGCCAGAAAATAAGCAGACTGTCATCTGCAAAATGAGGTCTACAGTGGGTGAATTTACCCTCTGTGAATCTCAATCTGAACTAGGGTATCAAAACTAAACAGAAAGAGGTACACAGAGGATAAATTGGCCCGCTGTATGGGATAACATCATCAAATTCACCTGCTGAGGACCTCATTCTGCAAATGTCAGACTGCTTATTTGGTGTGGGGAGCAGGACTGGCGCGTGGACGGGGGATCCGGGAGTAGTAACCTGGGATTAGGAAGGCTCGGACCTTGCAGAGGAAAGTAACACAACTTGCACATTTTTTAAAATAAATGCCAGGAGTCATGAACAGTCTAAATATGATCCCCCCCCCCCCCCCCCAAGGAGACACTCAGTATGATTGGCACACTGAATACCAGAGACACGCGTGTTTGTAATGGGCCAATCGCTTAACGTTTCCTATATACGAGACAGAGCCGAAGTTTGTTTTCGATTAGGGCTTCGAGAGTTAAATACGTCTCGTTTAAGAAACAATATGAGAGGCCGATAGTTTTTGATATCAAAGGCTACAGTTAAACCTAGAAGTCCTGTCATGAATTGCGCGCAAATAGCACGTGACTTTGCGCGTTCATCTGCGTGCTATACCGATAGCAAAGCTAACAAGTTCTATAAATATTCCCTACGCACAAGCAATGTTTCAGCCAATGGACCTCTGATTTCAACCCGGAAGTTGATTGGCAGAAACATTGTTTGTGCTTTATTGATAACCAGTAGAATCTGTCGTGCTTTAGATGTAATTCGATGGGCATTTTTCGCGCAATTCCTATGAGAAATTATGTCGAAATAAACGCATAGTTCATGTCAGGACTTCTAGTTTTAACTGTATGACCAAAAGTATGTGTCTTTTGATCACAAAGCGTCGGGATATACCATTTTATTCTGATACGGTAGGATATTCCCTATTATCTGAGTGAAAATTTGACTCGGAAATTCATCATAATAGCCTGATATGGAAAAATCTGAACCCACAGTACAACCTCACGTAAAATTATATCAAGGCCGGTTGTGTCAAATTTGGACTATCAAGTCCCCAGCTTCCCCTCTTACATTCCCCGCGGTCTGCTTCGAAACTCGGGACCATTCGAAACCATAAGCTGGAGACTACTAAATGGTCTCATAATGGAATCACTCCGGGAACCGAAATTCCTCTCGCCCGCTTTTGTGGGAAGAAAATATCTCGCCACTCCCCAAATCCCATCCCATATTTTAAAACAAATGCTAAAACTTTGAATGGTTTTTCGCAGAATTTGAGGCTTGAAAATTCCCAGGGTGAAAACTCCTTTCCGTTCATGGTCTGGTGGTAATCTACTTTCCTTCTATGGACTGTATTTCGTGTGTACTCTTTTTTTGTTTTGTTCGAGGATAACATCATAAATTATGCTCCTTTATCGTATGGCTCGTCCGTTTTATTCACTTTAAAACATATGATATTTTGTTTTCATATTAATCAGTGATAAATAAAGCCTTCCGTCAATTTCATTGCTCAGTTTCAAAACTAGACAATTTGATTGGCTGAACAAAATACAACTGGGGCACATTTTCATAATTTGCATAATTAGAATTGGGAGCTTTCATTGGTCAATTTCAAAACTGGACAATTTGATTGGCTAAACAAAATACAACTGAGTCTTATTTGCATAATTTCAGTAGGGAGAATTTACGTTATCTGTCCTATTTAGGGTGGGTTATATTGTATTAATCTTTTACCTACAAGAAAAACGCCATTCATTTTTTTATATTTTCACTCTTTGCTTCCAAAACATAGGTTATGACCCCTCAATGGAACGAGCTCGACGAACTCGTTCCAATGAGGGGTCATAACCTATGTTTTGGAAGCAAAACATGAAAATTTTTAGTTATACGAGGATGTTTTTTCCAAGTGCCGTCTGCAACTCAAGTTAGGTAATGGGTTAAAAGGGTCATAATAAGTGGCTAATTTGTGCATGTGTGTGTCATATGATAAATAGAATATGAAATGAGTGTTTTCTCATATAATATTTACGAAACTCGTCCGAATTTTCCGTTTGGGCTCGCCAAAACGGAAAATTCTTAGACTCGTTTCATAAATATTATATGAGAAAAACACTCATTCCATATCCTCTACATACCAGACTATATATATAAACACAGAATATAACTTCTGGAATCCCTCACCATCCAAGCCCTGAGCATTACACTTGCAGAAGGGTATACATCGTGAGGGTGGGTGTCTTGTCTCTTGTCAAATACTCTGTCTTGTCGGGTAGGTTGAAAGTAGTACTATAGCTCGCTAACTGAAATCTTCAAAGACCTCCAATAAGGCATAAAGGCGTCACAGGTCCTTGCTAGTTTGCTGAAGTGTGAGTAGGCTCGATAATGTCATGATGAAAGTCCTGGCATTCACCCAGGGCTTTTACCACGCCATTGCCGGCTGTCATGGCGAATTACAATGGCTGTAGACGTCTTGTGTGTACAGGTCGCCAAGAAATATACACTCTAAAATCAGTTGGGTTAAAAATCAACCCAAATCAACTAGGCTGAGTGAATATGAACCCAACTGCGACTTGGCTGAAAGGGAGCTACGACTGAAAGGTTTGAAAGCGATGCACATCTTATTCAACGCCTTTCGAAAAAAAAAATCGCCACCTTCGATTAGCATTCCTATAACAACTGTTTGAATCTTTAACTAGACCCATTCTTTTGTATGGACGTCAACTCTGGGCTTCGGAAATTAATGAAATAAACTTTGATATAAGTTGGGGTAACTGCACTTCAGAATGAAGCCCAAATATGGGTTTCCCGCACTCTACCAATTAAATAGACCATCACCTATTTTTAACCCTTAAGGGCCTGGACCATTGTCGTAAATTCACACCTGACTACAGCCTATACATGCCCAGTTGTATAACAGTGATTTCTAGTCAAGTCTTGGCTGCCTGTTAAGGTAGCCAAGACTTGACTAGAAGCCACTGCTTATCTAATTTATCTGTAGTCAGCAGGACCTACTCATGATGGCACGTTAAAGGCACCTGTTCTGAGGTAGTAAAAGTCGGAAATAGGCATTTAAGGGTTAAATTCAATCGGAGTGAATATTTTAGTTGGTCGGAAAATCGAGGTTCGCTCTTTCGACTAATTGAAAATATTGCAATCGACTGAACCTAAATTATCATAAACATTTATTTTCTATTTCTTTTGAATCAAAGAAAGAAATGTTTCAGAATCCAAACTTTATTTGACTGTATCTTAAAGGAAATTTCCAATACTATAAGACATGTTTGTAATAAAATAATTTTTGAATAAAGACTCGACTGTCCCGAATTATAGCTTTAGGATTGCGCCACGTAGTTCCACCAGTTGTGTTAATATCTTCAGTGTGAATTAAGTACTTACTGACCGGAATATGTATAACACGTTCGCGAAAGAATAACGATATTTCTTTGCGAATAAGATATTTGGACATTGCCGGAACGGTAATCTGCGAAAAAACTCCCCGAAATGTGAGTAAACACACGGAATGTGAATAAACAAATAGCCCACATCCCGGTTAATATTTCATCTAAATTTGGGAGAATCGAGGATCCCATGAAGCCATCACGGTTGAATCCCCGTTGTATACTGATGGCACATGTTAACCCTTTATCCAGTACAGTTTTTTAATTTTAAAACTGAATTTGATATATTAAAAAAACAAACAATATTTTCCAAGAAAATCTTACAAATATGGATGTCACAGGAACCGGCTCATTGAGCCGGTTCCAATAACAGCCATATTTGTGCAATTTTATTGACAAAGTGCCAAGATATTTGAGGTCACATTTTCATTGTACTGGTTAATTCTCTGCCTCTATGTTAGTTAAAGGAATAAATTGACTTTCACGCGAATCCTAGCAGAGGTGCAGCAAGAATCTACATGGACTCACGCTGGTTTTGTTGCGCGAATTTTTACGTGAATCGATTCTCGGATTCTCCTCGAAATATAAACCCTGCGCCAGTGTTATAGTTTTAGGATTGCGCCGCGTAGTTCTCTAATTGTGTTAATGTCTTCAATGTGAATTAAATACTTATTGATTGGCTGGAATATGTATAACTGGGTCGCGAAAGAATATCGACATATCTTTGTAAGGAAGATATTTAGACATTACAAGAAAGATAATCTGCGCGCAAACTCTACGATATGTGAGTAAAAAGAGAGCCCACAACAGAAGATTCGTTAAAAAATATGACTGTTGGCCCGAGAGCAGACGCATGCACACTCGCATTTGTTTCCGTTACCAGTGTAAAAGTGGATATGATCTACAACAAATGTCATTGTGAATCGCCGTTAATCTGCGAGATGCCATTTGATAACCATTGATTGTGGTTATTTTAAAACAATCCTATATCGTGATTACCTAATTATCGACAGTGATGGATATCTGAAACACAAATCACGAAAGATGATCTGCCATCGTTTCTATTTTCACGTCAATGTGCAAAGTGACTGGTAAATCAAATACACAATAAACTTTGCGTGGTAATTCATTCCCCTTGATTACTGAGTGGTTTGTTTAAAAAATTCGTAGGACTTCGCCAGCCAAATTTAATTTGTGTATGATTTTCGAAAAGACAGTGGAAGCGGGAGCCGTTTAGAGATGAAAACTGTTTGCGGAGATGGCGAAGAGGAGCAGAAACTTGGGGCAGTGACGTAACGCCCATACAACGAGGTTTGGGCGTCTCCTAGGGGCACCCAACAATTGCACGTGTTTAAGCCCCCCCCCCCCCCCCCCAACATTCACAGCATTTTGGGAAAAGTTATTATTAAGGATCTCAAAACAGTACTGTAGTTGAAGCATTGATATTGGATGCTTCAATACAAGCTTGCATAAAGAATTGGAGCGATATTCTCTGAAATCAATTACGGGGTTGTGCACCTGGCACATGATTACACGAGACAGTAGTTCAAACGGAGAAACAATTTTAATTTTAATTAATTTACAAAAGTGGATACATTCTGTACAAGTTGTTACATCAAACCGTCGAATCAGTATCCGAAACCACCCAATGCCAACATGCCCCCTTCTTGGTTAAGGTGCTGGCCAACTAACGAAAGAACGAACACAGAAACAAACGGAAGGGCGAACAAAAATCCACGTCAGGAAAATTTTAATTAATGAAGCATCGGGTTGTACCCGATGCTTCATTCATTAAATTTTTTACTATTACTCCTATAATGAGGGTTTGAAATCTGATATTACTGCGTCCGCGGATATATTGCGCCCCGTGGAATGTGACCAGTCCACGACGGCCATACTATAACCACTAAACATCACTAGAACTTCTTAAGCTAGTCAATGCCGGATGGATTCTATACTGAAGAGAATATCAGTGTGCTAGAATATAATATTATAATGTACTGAATAATTACAGTGTGTACCCTAAGGGCCCCTTATATTCCTGTTACGCCACTAACAATTATTCGAAAAATTCGAATCCCGTAGAGTTTTGGATTTCATAGTTTTTTTTTTATTGTCGACTTTTGAAAATGACAACGCATCCTGTAGTTTTCTGTTAGGGTGCTTGATCTCATCGAGCCTAACTAGACAAATGAAATTTTGTCGGAAAACTCTTAAAAGTGTCACCTGAAGTAATAGCGGAGATCGTGTCCGGTTTGATTTGAACAATATACCACCTTTGAGAAGAACATACCAGAGTAGAACAAGGCGACATTTGCAATTCTAAAGCGATGCAGACGGCCCGTTGTTCATTCAAGGGGCAATATACAGGCCTGGCATTCTTTAGGAGTGCAGGAGTGCTGCACGCCTAAAAAAAATTGAGGGGGGAAATTTTTTGCACTTTTTGATTTTCTGGAATGCCAGACCTGTCTGGGACTGCCTTTAAAATCTATTATCATTTCGTCCTCCGAGTTCCAATGTGTTCTCTGTGCCTATTGGCACAGAAAACTAATTACAAGCAATTTCCAATAACTAGAGGCTCCACAGAGCCTGTAATCGCTCACCTGGAACTGTATATAAAAATCTGATTTCCCATAGGCTTTCCATGGTAACTATGAGCTGCAATTGTGGCCATGTTTGCAACATTACATCAACATTACATGAGGATCATTGGTAGAAGGTGCCCCAGTCTTCAATGACGTGAAGTTTCAAAACATTTGAATTCACCAGACAGAATCATAGAATGCCTCTGGTGGCCATATTTTCCAACCAATAGGAGCAAAAAGAGGATCGTTTGTAGACGGCCTCGTATAGACCATTCTTGCCAGGTTTTTTGGTTCACGTCGGCTCAGTAGTTCCAGAAAGAAGATGAAAATGTGATTTCCCATAGGTTTTTTCTATAGTAATTATAAACCGCAATTGTGGCCATGTTTGCAAAACGGTCAACATTAAATGAGGACTGTTGGCGGAGGGTGGCCCGTCCATCAACCAAGCAAAATTTTAAAACATTTGGCCCTGTAGTTTCAGAGGAGAAGAGTTTTCCAAATTGACCAATCAGAATCAAAGAATGCTTCTGACGGCCACGTTTTTCACTCAACAGGAATAAAATGAGTAACAGTTGTAGAGAACCTCTCATAGACTATACCTGCCAAGTCTGGTTCACATTGGCTCAGTACTTTCAGTGAAGATGATGAAAATGTGATTTTCCTATAGGGTTTCTATAGTAACTATAAGCCACAAATGCAGCCACAATTGTAACCCGATGAAGATTAAATGGGGATCATTGGTAGAGGGGGTTACAGTGATCAGTCACATTAAGTTTTTCAAACCATTTGGCCTTGTAGTTTCAAAGAAGATTTTCTTGAAAATGCACACATTTATGAATTCTGTTTCAACAAAAAAAATCAGTAAAAAGGGTTAAAATATTTTGAAAATTACAATATTTTCAGACAGTATTCTCTTTCAAATTAGCTTTTGGATAGGTAAAGGGTTACAGGAAACACATTTTACTCCAATTTTTGTCAGATCTTAAAAGATATATATAATTACTGTCATCTAAGCTGACATGATGGGAACAGAATACAAACAAACTTCCATTCTTTCCAAACACCTGTCATCAGTCACTATTTTTCTGATAAGTAAGAGAGAATAGATAATTACTTTTCAGTTGAAGTTGTTTTACAGTACAAGTCAAAATAAGTTGGGTTAATCCCATAAACTATGTATCTTTCTCTTCCTACACTGATAAGACCAGAAGCTGACACCATTTTCTGGAAAGCTCTCACTGATAGCTTTCCAGAAAATGTCAGATTTTGATCTTGTCAGTGCAGGAGCAGCAGTTTACTTAGTTTATTGCAGTTATGCTACAGCTTATTTTGACCTCTACTGTATACACAATATTTTGAGTTTTTTTTTCCCAGTTCTCAGTAGAGAAAAACTGGAACCAACCCATACCAGATTCTCAAAAACAAGTATTTTGCTGACAGTTGCGATCTTCGTGCAGACGCGAGAGGCATTGGGTTAAGCATTAGAATATAGCATCTGGTGGCCACATATTTCCATCCTCTCATAGACCATTCCTGCGAAATTTGGTTCAAGTTGGCTCAGTAGTTCCAGAGAAGATAAAAATGTGATTTCCCATAGGGTTTCTATAGTAACTATAAGCCGCAATTGTGGCCATGTTTACAACCAGATCAACATTAAATGAGGGTCGTTGGTAGAGGGGGTCCCAGTCATCACTTATTTGAAGTATCAAAACATTTAGCCTGGCAGTTTCAGAGGAGAAGAGTTTTGAAAATCCACTAATCAGAATCAAAGAATGCCTCTGCCGGCCATGTTTTTCAACCCACGGGAAAAAAATTAGGATCTTTTGTAGAGGACCTCCCATAGATTATCCCTGCCAGGTTTGTTTTCACGTCGCCTCGGTTTTTCCAGAGAAGAAGAGGAAAATCCCATAGGGTTTCTACGGTAAATATAAGCCGCAATTGCGGCCATGTTTGAGACCCAATCAACATTAAATGAGGATCGTTGATAGAGGGGGTCCCAGTCATCATTTATCTGAAGTTTCAAAACATTTGGCCTGGCAGTTTCAGAGGAGAAGATTTTTGAAAATCCACCAACCAGAATCAAAGAATGCCTCTGGAAGCCATGTTTTTCATCCGGCGGGAACAAAATGAGGATCGTTTGTAGAGGACCTCCCATAGACCATTCCTACCAAGTTTGGGTCACACCGGTTCAGTGGTTACAGAGAAGAAGATGAAAATGTGAAAAGATTACGGATGACGGACGACGACGGACGCCAAGTGATGAGAAAACCTCACATGGCCTTTTAGGCCAGGTGAGCTAAAATAGCTGCCAGTCGTCCATCTTGAATTGTTTTCCAAAAAAAAAAAAATAAAATTGACGTGCATCAATTTTACATTTTTGTCTGATCATTGCTGGAAATTTGAAACAAAGCAAGACACACACAGATAATATATACAACTATGACTGAAAAAAAGCTTAAGTTCGTCTAATTTGCATAATTTTGCACGAGAAAAACCCGTGTGATATGTTATATTTCTTATGCAGCTACACCTCCATTGAAATCAGAAATGTAGTTTAAAAGTTCTATGCAGAAAACTAATTACTCGTAATTTCCAACAAAAATGGCTGCCAGATGGCCATCTTGAATGTTTTTTGGGGAAAAAATTTGCCGTTCATCAATTTTACATAATAACTGATCATTGCTGAAAATTTGAAACAAATGCATCAACGCGTTTCTGAGATACAGGAGGTAACAGGACACACAAATATAATACATGTATATACAAATATGACTAAAAAAAGCTTAAGTTCGTCTATCTTTGCATAACTTATGCGTGAAAAAAAAACCCATATGGTATGTTATTTATCTTATGCCCCTACACCTTCATACCAAAAATTATTGAACTCGGGAATGTCGCTTACAAGTCCTGGGCAGAAAACTAATTACATACAATTTCCATCAAAAATAGCCGCCAGTCGGCCATCTTGAATTATTTTTGAAAACGACTGACGTATCATTGCTGAAAATGTGAAATAAAAGCGTCAAAGCCGCTCTGAGATAAAGGTGGTGACAGACAGACAGACAGGCAGACAGACAGACAGACAGACAGACAGACAGACAGACAGACAGACAGACAGACAGACAGACAGACAGACAGACAGACAGACAGACAGACAGTGTGCAATCCATAAGTTCCATCACGGTAAACCGTGGGGGACTAATCAGAAACAATATGGGGAAATCATAAAATAGCACACCGGCAAAAATGGTTATTACATCCAGTTTTTTATGTATATTTAGTTCATGTAAATGCCACAACAGATATCCCGAGAGTTACAGTTTTTTTAACAATTTAAATATTTGATAAATTCACTTTAATTCTTTCAACACGAGAAGGCGTTTTTTCGGTCCAAGAACACGTTACGTCATAATTTCATTAAGTAGGATGGCGACTTTGTGAACGTTTGTGGCAGAACAATTAATATTTTCAACGTGCAACATTCAAGCTGCACGTTGAAAATATTAATTGCTCTACCCCCAAATAATGGACTCTTCCAATTTCTGCCACTTCACTGGTATGGAAGATACCACCAGTGTTTAAAGGGTTAACACATATTTTTTTTCTTGGCACGCATTCTCATCGCGGTGAAGTCCAACATCGACAAAACTAACATTAACAGTTCTGTCTTTTTGTGGTGTGTATGAACTGAGGCCTGAAAATATTTTGAGTCAAAATGAAATCAAATTTCAAAGTTTTGAAAACATGTGAATGAATCCGAACGCCGTCCATGAAATTAATTGGCTTCTGAAATGGTTTTCTCGGTGTATTTGGACCAAACACACTCTGGATTACCATCTCTCATTAGAACTGCCTACCATACTTATTAAAATACTTATTGAGAAAATCTTTCATCCCAACATGCTTCAAGATGGCTGTTTTCTGTTCAAATCTGCCTCTTCAAAACAGTTACCAAACATTCACTGTTATTTCTTTAATGACACAATATATCAAACTATGGGTCTCAGCTCATATTTACCACAGAACGAGAGAACTGTTGACATTGGTGTTGTAGGGGCTATACTTCACAACAGTGAGAATATGTGCCGGGACAAAATATTCACTTTACCTAACGAATCGGCCGCATCCGCCCGCGTAATTTACAAATTAAGTTGTAAGAAAAATATATTTTTCAAAATATTTCAATGAAACCGTATCATGTGACACCTCGTTGGAACGAGCTCGTCGAGCTCGTTCCAAAGAGGGGTCACATGATATGGTTTCGTTGAAATTTTTGGAAAAATTTGAAAAAAACAAATATTAAAATAATAAATTTTCATATCGCCTGCGTTGGGTAAAGGGTTAAAGGTGAGTTTATTAAATATTAAAATTTTAAAACAATTGTTTGGAGACATCAGCATATCTTTTATATAATATAGAATACAGTTGCACGTGCATCATAAAATTTAAATAAACAAATTTTCTACACGACATTTTCGCAAAACTGTTTCTGTTTAAATTCCCCTTAATGATTTTCACAGGGCGGCAAAAGTCTCATGGTAGGGGGGGGGGGGGCGGGGTGACTCCCAACGACAACACTTTTTCCAGTCGGGACATTTTCATCTGCATTTCATCATTGTGCTTATAATCATGCTCTTTCTCACGAGACTAGATTTAACACACGGGCTTAAGAAGAGCGGTGGCACAATCTTTACGGCATTGGGCTTCAAACCGAAAGGTTCACGGTTCGATCCCCACTCAGAGTATCTGCATTGTGTCCCTGGGCTAGGCACTTAATCCCGATTGCCCACGTGTGGCCACGGTGATGCCGTGCACTAAGGCGTACTGCACGTCGATGGCGCACTTGTCGTCAACCCTACCTGTGTGGAGGTAGAACGTTGGGGAATCTGACAGGTGCTCGACGCTGATCGGTGGTTCTCTCCAGGTATTCAACTTCCTTTACCTATAAAACTATCTGACACAAGGTGACCCTGGCTGTCGAAAGTGTCGTGATCCCCGTGATCCCCCAATAAATAAATAAATAAATAAATAAATAAATAAATAAATAAATAAATAAATAGGTTATGTAAAACATTGAGATTATCATACAACTAAATGTCTGTGTCACCCATTTCGGGATGTTGGGGGACCGAGCATGACTAATTAGAAGTACAAGAATGGTTCGTGATAATTAGATAAGATATGGCTACACGACCACTACATGAATATTTTCTATATCAGAAAATAAATGTCTGAGAAATCTTGAATTTTTTCAGCTATAATCCCTACCGACTAATATCTTACCTCCTACAAGTATCTGAGAATTTCATTGGTTCAAAGACGTCACATGCGGACCGCATATAAAACCATATACTCCCTGTCAACATCAATATCCGTTGACAGCTATGGGTAATCTCCCCTTTGTTCATTGATTATTCAAAATGGCGGCAGCCGATAAACTCTTCAAGTTGAAAGATTGAGTGTTGGCAGCCCATATTTAGTATGAAGTGCAGGTTAGGCAACTTAAAAGGCTTCATATTCTGTGGATGTGTACCACCTTCGAAATGAAACTGTTTGGTGTGTATGAATTTGCCTTGTTACAATTTATGGGAGAGTGCCTGTAGGCACTCTCCCATAAATTTTAACAAGGCAAAGACACGTGAACACATTCTCTCATTCAATTTTGATCGCTGTTGTTATTAGTTCTGTGCATCGATGCAGAAGTCGGTAAGATATATTCGTTACCCAGTTTGTTGGTGGCCTAATATGGTATATATGGTGCCAATTAATTCCATATTCGCTCTCGTCCAATATGAAATTAACTGAGACCATATATACCATATTAGGCCACCAACAAACTGTGTAACGAATAATATTCCAAATACATCATCAAGACATGCCTTCAGAGGCCTTGGTGACGCATTTAGAATATTTGACCAGTCGGGACTCGAGCCATCACAGTCAGGACAAATTCGGTTCACACCCCACAATCTGACACTTTCGCGACGCCACCGCAGGGCGGCAAGATATTAAACACTTCGAAGACTCAAATCTGCCGAGCAAACCAAAAGCTAAGAAATTTACCCATATTGCAACTCGAATTGTCAACTTCAGTTGTAAATAGACTTTATGATTCTGGAGAATCAAGGTTTTTTCCAGATGAGATTCCATGATTTTTCATGATCCCAGAGTATCTGATGAATTGTTTTTAGCTGTCTCACTGAAGTTCCCATTTTGATGTTATAAGAAAGATGGGTATAGTAGTCTCAAATGCCTCAATTTGATAAAAAAAAAACGTTTTGGTAAAAACCATCATTAATGGTGGAGAGGGTTAATATCAATATCGTCGTCCGACAGGTTAATGACCGACAAAAGGAGTTACGTTTGTTTGACACATACCCACTGAGTGCTGTGGCTATTTGAAAATGGTCCATTTTATCTCAAATGTATCCAAGATATTGATGTCTGGCAGCTTGTAGAGGGTTAACAAGTGCTAACAGGAATATTTTCCATGCAACTTGTAATGTCACACCAAGAACTGCGAATGACCATTTTTTCCTAAAAATCTACAAGATGTTTTCAGAGAAATGCTGAGAGAACATGAATTTTAAGCTTTTGATAGGTATCATTGTTTATCCAGCCCAAAACGGGTTAAGGGTTGTTTCTTGAAAACCTTATTACTTACAAAAATAATTCTCAGTGAATTCTACTTCCACTTATGTTGATCTCTCCTCTTAACTTTGGGTGCTGTGGGTACGCAAACACAGCCCATTTGATCAAAATTTTGATGTTTGAGAACCTGCATAGGGTTAACAAATGCTTACTGGAATATTTTGTAAAACTTGTAATGTCACACTAAGATCCGGGAAAATCCAATTGTTCTAGAAAATCTACGAGATGTTTTTAGAGAAATCCTCGGATAACATGAATTTTTAACTGTGGGGTATCGCTCTGCAACCAGCCCTAAACGGGTTAGTGTTTGGTTTTGTGAATACCTTCATTACTTACAAAAATTATCCTCGGTGTATTTCACTTCCAATGATGGTGGTTATGTTTATCTCGCAGGTACACATTGGGTGTTATGGGTGCCCAAGTACAGCCCATTTTCTCAAAATGTCTATGCTTGGCCTACTCTGAAGGGTTAACAAATACTTATCGGAATATTTTGTCCATGCAACTTGTAATGTTACTCCAAGACCTGCGAATAGTCAATTTTTCTTGATTTTTTTTTTTTTTTTGAGAAGTCCACAGAAAACTGGAATTTTAAGCTTTTAAGTGGTATATCTCCTTAAGCAGTCAAAAATGGGTTAAGACCTAGATTTTTGAATACCCTTACTACTTACAAAAATGTTTCCCGATCAGTTTTGCGTCCGGTAAAAGAAGTTACGTTTCTCTGTGGCATTCACATTTGATGTCATTGGTGTCCAAAAACAGACTATTTTTCAAAATTTTGACATTTAGTGGCCATGGAGTGTTAACAAATGCTTACCGGAATAATTTATCCATGCAGCTGGTAATGTGACACCAAGACCTATCAATGGCCATTTTCTCTTGAAAACCCTAAAAAATGTTTGTAAAGAAATCCAGGGAAAATATGAATTTTTAAGCTTTTGATGGGTATCGCTATTAACCACCACAAATGGGGTTAACGATTGGTTTTTTGAATACCCTTATTACTTACAAAAATGGCCCACTGTGAAGTCCATTTCCAACAAAGGAGATTACGTTTATTTATCGGGTATACATTGGGTGCTGTACAGCCCATTTCAACAAAATTACGACGCTTGGCAGGTTTAAGAGGGTTAATAAACGCTCACCGCTTTTGTCCATGCAACTTGTAATGTCAAACAAAGACCTGTGAGCAGTCAATTTTTCTTGAAACCCTACAAGATGTTTTTTGAGAAATCCACAGAAAATGGGAATTTTAAACTTTTAAGGGGTATCTGTCTTTAGCCTGTCCAAAATGGGTTAAGACTTCGACATTTGAATACCCTTACTACTTACAATAATGTTTCCGTATAAATTGTGCGCTCGATAAAAAGAAGGCACTTTCATTGTGGCGTACCCATCGGGTGCTGTTGGTATCCAAAAACAGCCCATTTTATCACAATTTTGACTTTTAGCAGCCCGTGGAGGGTTACCAAATGCTTACCGGAGTATTTTGTCCATGCAACTCCTATTGTCACAACAAGACCTGCGCGTGGCCAATTTTTCTTGAAAATCTACAAAACTGGTTTAGAGAAATCCACAGAAAACATGCATGTTTGAGCGCTTGAGGGGTATTGTAGTTAAACCACTCCAGAACGGGTTAACGCTTGGTTTTTTTAATACTCTTATTACTTACAAAAATGATCCACCGTGAATCCCACTTCCAACAAAGGAAGTTATGTTTACCTTTCGTGTATCGTTTGGATGCTTTTGGGGCCCGAAAACAGCCCATTTCATCACAATTTCGATATTGCCTAATATCTCTTGTGTATGAATGGTCGTGTCACAGACAGGTCTAACAATGATGAATGTTTAAAAAAAATCTGCAAGACGTGTTTCGAGAAAGTGCCTATAAACCCTATTTTGACAGTTTTTTGACAATTCTGGTGAAATAAGGACTAAATCAAAACTTCCGTTTAGGTACATTTTTAGATTTTGTGCCCCTCCTTGCGTGTGCAAATTTGTATGAAAATCGTTTTCGAAAATGGCTTCTGAATCGTACGGACAAAATCTGTGAAAAAAAAAAAATAAAAAATAATAATAATAATAATAATAATAATAATAATAATAATAATAATAATACGCAGAAAAACAATAGTCTTTTCCAGCGGGAAAAGCCTAATTAAGTTTGAGATATACAGCGTGGCATGTCACAATGCCCCCGCTTTAAGACTCACCGAGGTGGGCATAATCGCAGCAAATTCAGTGTTGTCCTCCATTGTTGACTGTTTCAGAAACAACCTGGGTCAAGTCAAGTCTAAAAAAGATATCTATCTCCGTCACGGTAGAGATATGTTTACGTTTTTATAGAATCATGAGATTAAAATAACGTCATCGAATGGTCAGAACACCTCCAATGGCATACCATCATGGGGATTTAACCGGGTATTCATTCGTGACATCACACAGGTAGACTCTCAGACAAATTAAAATGTTCTATCTTTCATGTGAGTGTTGTCTTTACAGATTTCTTACAGACGCCTTCTATTTGTGATAAAAGGGGGATAAAAAATAATCTCATGTTATCAGATTATCTTATCCCAATATATCTATGAACTACGGATGTTGAGTAGAACGAGTGATAGCTGGAACAGAATTTGAGGACTAACTCGGTGGAAGCCATAGAGCTAAACACTGGTGTCATGATGATGAGATTGCTGTTGGAAACATTTGACCTTTGACGGCCTGTGGTGAGAGTACAGTACGTAAGAGTGTATTATCAGTAAATCACCCGCGGAGTGGAAATTCCTCACAAGCAACAGCTGCAAATTCGTTGCAAAGCATAACAAGCACAAAGCAAATTTCCAGCCAACGGACCTCCGGGTTAAACCCGGAGGTCCACTGGCTGAAACATTGCGTTTTTTGTCCATATGTACAGAATTTTGAAAGTGATACTTTGGGTGATAACTCCAATCCGCGGATGATTTTATTGCAATTCACTCTCCACTCTCTGTACATTGCTCCAACAGTTGTGCGTGAGATGAAAATGAAGTAGAACTCTTACCGTGTAATTAGTATAGGCGGGTCCAGACTACTCCTACTGCCATGAGCTTTGGTAGGTGGGTGGGGGAGGGGGGCAGCTGGTGTTAACTTACTAGAGTATACTTATTGGAGGATACCTTTTAGAGGACATTTATCGGAGGATACCTTTTAGACGATAGTTAAGGTTCCTAGTACCTGACCCTCCCTGCCTTCTAGACCACCCCATGACCCCCATAGCTCCAACGCCACTACTGCTAACTTATCCATAGTCACTGCCATCTGTTCAATGTTCGGCTTCCACTGTAGTCACCCAAAATATAATCTTCAACCCCCATGACAGCCTTGTACTAGTAGAAGAACTACGGGCTTGCTAACTATCCCAGATCACGACTTCTGCCATCGGCCAAGCCCCAATGAAATAATGATAATAGTTTTGGTTTTTATTTTTTATGGCCTATGAGGCTTTATGCTTTTCTAACTTACCCAGTGGACTGACGGTAGGGCCCTGCGAATCACACATTTTCACTTAGGCATGGCACTTAATCCTGATTGCCCACTTTGGGGCACGGAGGCGCTGTGCACTAAAGCGTCCTGCACGTTGATGACGCACTAGCTACTAACTCTGCTTGTGCTTGGGTTAGGAAATTGGTAAAGCCGACAGGTGCTCGCCATCGCTGAGTACTCCGAGTTCCCCCACTTGTAAGACTGTCCAACACGATATGACCCTGCGGAAAGTGTCGTTAAACACCAATAAACAAACACAAACGAACTAATTTAGCCAACACTATGTCAGACTGTCGCCACAGCATCACCTTTAATCATGTTTGTTTCTAAAATCTACAGGAAACAATAGAACATTTTCACCTGATGGGTCATCGAGTATAACCTAGTGGCCTATTAACTTTTTTTCTCAACGCACATATCAATTTTGTTTATTTTATTTATTATATTTTCAAATTTAAAAAAACAGTCTTCAACAGAACCATAGCATATGGCCCCCTCACTGGAACGAGCTCGACGAGCTTGTCAAGGTGATAGCTTGAATTTACGATTTTGTTTTTTAAAAGTGAAAATACATGTATTTGTGATACTCTTTCTCACTGGGCTAAATATAAACCGTAAAGATAAGTATATGACGGTCCCCGAAAACATATTTGTCACTTAAACAGACAAGCAAAATAAATCATGCGCTGCTAATTAAACATGAAATTTAATGGCAATAAATTGCGCATCTGTTAAACGCCACATGAGCTGTCTGGTAAAAGACTAAAGGAGTTAAGACCAGTTGTCTCGTGCAGTCATTATCTGGGTAGTCATGTCCAGTTAATAGGTAATTGTCGTAAAAACAGAACATCGCACATGTTCTGGACACACATCCATATTACGTATCTGGTCTGTCAAGATATACTTGAAATGTGAGACTTTCAAAGAAACTTAAAAGCGAATATTAAATTAAGATAGGTCTAAGCGGCCAAGTTCAAGAGAAACAATTAAGATGAGAATGAATGTTCTGGTGATCGAATAAAAGTCGGGGGATTTACTCGAAACATTCATTCCAGTCTCAAGGCGTGTAAGACTGTGTAAGATTGTGGGTCGTAGGCGAGGAGCTGGGAATGTCCCATTCTACAGGTTAGTGGAGGTGTCGCATCAGTGCGAAGGTATAGGCACATTGTGATGTAGGGGAGCCACAGAGCTCATATTTAGAGTAGGAACAGTCGCGGTGGCCATATTTGAGTGTAGGATTAGAAATAGGAAGTACGAGCTCTGATTTGCATTTAGGTAGACGATATCACCTGTTGCAGAAGGCAATCCATACGTAGACAGAGTAGGCTTTGCTGTATGAACATTATTCTGAGATAAATGGAGGGATCACTTAACCCCTTAGGTGGTGACTGCTTGAGTGAAGCTTTCAATCAAGTGACGATATATTATTGGCCGTGCGACGGCAGTGGTAGAGTGACATTCCGTCTCAGGTTAGAGGGAAGGCATCCAGTGAAGTGCCACTACGTTAGTGGTCGTACGACGGCAATGGTAGAGTGACATTCCGACACATGCTAGAGCAAAGGCGTCCTGTAAAGTGACAATATGTTAGTAGCCGTGCGACGGCAGTGAAAGAGTGAAGTTCCAGTTGTATGTTCGTGAAAAGGCGACCAGAGTCCAAACACCAGCGATAAGGAAGAAGAAACTAGCAACAACAGAGAACGCGGGGCCGCAAGTGACTCCAAAACTGTATGGGTGGGGTGTAATTGACGTTTGTGTTTTATTCATTGGATTTTATAAGTTACGAATTACTATATTTTTCTATATGCATTCAAATTGTTAATTTCAGTGAACCCCAATGGATTTATGCTTTTTGAGGAACAGTCATTAACCCCTTTCAGGATAAGAACCACCCCAACAAAAAAGAAACGGGCGGGTGCGACACGTTGAGACAAACGTTCACGCACGGATTCAGGTGACACTCCTTGAGTTTTGGCTGAATAAATACGCGGCGAGAATCTATTATTCCCAGCAACGACAACCCCCCCCCCCCCCCCCCCCGAGCTCGTTACAAACAGAGATCACATGATATAGTTTTGTTGAAACCTTCTGAAAAATGATTTATTTTAACTGCTCAATTTCTATATTGCGGTGGCGGATGCGGCGGATAGGTAAAGGGTTAACCCTTTACTTAACGTAACGGCCAAAACCGGCCAGCGCTATTCTCAAAAATCGCCAATTAATTTACATTATTTTTTTTCATTTTTTGTCTCAAAAACATAGGTTATGACACCTCGTTGGAACGAGCTCGTCGAGCTCGTTCCAACGAGGGGTCATAACCTATGTTTTTGAGACAAAACATGAAATGAACGTGTCAGTGACACTGTAGCTTAACTTGTGTGTTGTGTTTGATGAAAAGGATAATGTTCAATGTTTATGAAAGGATTATGAAATAAGACAAGAATTGTGATAATTGGGAATATGTTCATTTTTGTTCCCTGTATGCTACGTTTACGATAAAAAAATATGAGGTGTACACTGTACTAAAGAGCTGAGGGGTGGGTTAATATGACCTCACACTTAATGTATGTGGCCCTCACAGTTAACGTTTATCAACAAAAGTTACCAAGTTACAGTGACATTATTCCAAAATGAGTCATCTGTCAAGTTACATTAAAATCCCTTCATAAATATGGCCTGTAGACTGTGCTGAAGGTTTTCGGGCTTCGGGCCCCTGTAGCCATCAGTTTCCCAATTGCGTCCAAAGAGGACGTTCTCATCTAGACATTATATGAAGTCAACCTACCAAGTTACAATGAAATCCCTTCATAAATATGACCTGTAGACTGCGCTCAAGGTTTTTGGGTTTCGGGCCCCTGAAGCCATCACAGTTGACCAATCACGACCAAAAAGGGATGTCATCATCTAGGCATTATATGGAGTCAAACTACGGGTTACAATGAAGTCCTTCCTTAAATATGACCAACAGACTATGCTAAAGGTTTTGTGGCTTTGGGTTCGGGCAGCCATCAAGGCTGAATGATCGCGACCAAAAGGGGACGTTCTCATCTGGACACTATTTGGAGTCATCCTACCAAGCCACAATGAAATCCCTTCATAATTATGACCTGTAGACTGTTCTAAAGGTTTTCGGGCTTTGGGCCCCTGAAGCCGTCACAGTTGCCCAATCGTGTCCAAAAGGGGACGTTCTCATCTAGATATTATATGAAGTCAACCTACCAAGTTACAATGAAATCCCTTCATAAATATAACCTGCAGACTGTGCTAAATGTTTTCGGGCTTCGGGCTCGGGCAGCCATCATGGCTGAATGATCGCAACCAAAGGGGACAATCTCATCTGGGCATCATCTGGAGTGATCCTGCGAAGTTAAAATGAAATCCATTCATAAATATGACCTGTAGACTGTGCTCAAGGTTTTCTGGCTTCGGGCACCTGTAGCCACCACAGTAGACCAATCACGATCAAAAGGCGATGTCATCATCTAGGCATTATATGGAGTCAACCTAACAGGTTACAATGAAATCCTTCTATAAATATAACCTTTTGCCTATGCTAAAGGTTTTTGGGCTAGGGCACCCATCAAGGCTAAATGATCATGACCAAAATGCGACGTTCTCGTCTAGACATTATTTGGAGTCATCCTACCAAGTTGCAATGAAATCCCTTCATAAATATGACCTGTAGACAGTGCTAACGTTTTCGGGCTTCGGGCACCTTTAGGCGTCAAAGTAGCCCAATCATGTCCAAAAGGGGACGTTCTCATCTAGACATTATATGAAGTCAACCTACCAAGTTACAATGAAATCCCTTCATAAATATGACCTGTAGACTGTGCTTAAGGTTTTCGGGCTTCGGGCTCGGGCAGCCATCATAGTTGAATGATCGCAACCAAAGGGGACAATCTCATCTGGGCATCATCTGGAGTGATCCTACGAAGTTACAATGAAATCCCTTCATAAATATGACCTGTAGACTGTGCTCAAGATTTTTGGGCTTCGGGCACTTGTAGCCATCACAGCTGACCAATCACGACCGCAAGGGGATGTTATCATCTAGGCATTATATGGAATCAACCTAATAGGTTACAATAAAATCCTTCCATAAATATGACCTTTTACCTATGCTAAAGGTTTTTGGGTTCGGGCACCCATTAAGGCTGAATGATCGCGATCAAAATGGGACGTTCTCATCTAGACATTATTTGGAGTCATCCTACTAAGTTACAATGAAATCCCTTCATAAATATTACCTGTAGACTGCGCTAAAGGTTTTTGGGCTTCGGGTACCTTTAGCCACCACAGTTGCCCAAACATGTCCAAAGGGGGACGTTCGCATCTAGACATTATATGAAGTTAACCTACCAAGTTACAATGAAATCCCTTTATAAATATGACCTGCAGACTGTGCAAAATGTTTTCGGGCTTCGGGCTCGGGCAGCCATCATGGCTGAATGATCGCAACCATAGGGGACAATCTCATCTGGGCATCATCTGGAGTGATCCTAAGAAGTTACAATGAAATCCCTTCATAAATATGACCTGTAGACTGTGCTCAAGGTTTTCGGGCTTCGGGCACTTGTAGCCATCACAACTGACCAATCACGACCAAAAGGGGATGTCATCATCTCGGCATTATATGGAGTCAACCTAACAGGTTACAATGAAATCCTTCCATAAATATGACATTTTGCCTATGCTAAAGGTTTTTGGGCTCGGGCACCCATAAAGGCCGCATGATCGCGATCAAAATGGGACGTTCTCATCTGGACATTATTTGGAGTCATCCAACCAAGTTACAATGAAATCCCTTCATATATATGACCTCTAGACTGTGCTAAAAGTTTTCGGGCGTCGGGCCCCTGTTGCCGTCACAGTTGCCCAATCACGTCCAAAAGGGGACTTTCTCATCTAGACATTGTATGAAGTCAACCCACTAAGTTACAATGAAATTCCTAAATAACTATGACCTGTAGACTGTGTTAAAGGTTTTCGGGTTTTGGGCTCGGGCAGTCGTCACGGTTGGCAGATCATGCCCAAATAGGGAAATTCTCATCTAGACATCATAAGGAGTCATCCTACCAAGTTAAAATGAAATTCCTCCACATTAAACATGACATGCAGACTGTGCTAAAAGTTTTTGGGTTTCGGGCTTGGGCAGCCGTCACGGTTGATAGATCATGCCCAAAAGGGGACGTTCTCATCTAGGCATTATACAGAGGCACCCTACCAAGTTACAATGAAATCCCTTCATAAATACGACCTGTAGACTGTGCAAATGGTTTTCGGGTTTTGGGCTCGGGCAGCCATACCGGTTGCCCGATCGCGACCAAAAGGGGACGTTCTCATCTAGACATGGCCCCAAACCTGCATATGAGGGGTGTAGCCCGTGCTAAAGGAAAATGTGAACAGACGTCACAGACTCACAGACTAACAGACTCACAGACTCACAGACTTCCGCACGAGTGATGGCAATAGCTTATCTTGACTGTGTCAAGTTAAGCTAAAAAATTAGTTATTCAAGAATTATTTTTGCAAATGTCGTCTGCTTTTCAGGTTAGGTAAAGGGTTAACTGAAAGTATTCCTGTGCTTCGTATATTTTGTTTGATTGAACATATCCGTTGAGTGGAAGACCCATCTAGCTACGTTTCAATTGTAACTGCTGTTGGTCTCGAATAATATTAGTTATTCTTGTGTTTTTCAGGGTGTATGGGAATTTACCCCTGTTTGGGAACTCATACACCCTGAGGCAAAGCCGAAGGGTGTATGAGTTCCCAGACCGGTGTAAATTCCCATACACCCTAAAAAACACAAGGATAATGGATTTATTTCCAAGAATTTTGGTGAACTTAATACTTTAACCTAAATTGTGGGAAAAACTGACAGAAAATTTGTACTTTGTTATTTTCTTAATAAAACCAGAGAAGTATAGACGTTAATTGGTACTGGGACAATGAGCCAGTTCCAATGACATCCATATCTGAAATATTTTATTGCACACAAATATTAAATTTCCTGAATTTTTATTTTTGTTCTGACATAACCAAGCAGAAGGTATGATTTGAGAATTAAAAATGGGTACTTTTTTAGCCATATACCCTGCTATTGTGTATTCTTGTTTTTACACCGTGGTTAACCACCGTGTAAAAAAGCAACTGTGGGTTGCAAATTACACCGTACCTTTCAGCCAATCAAAATGCAGTATTTTGTTGCATATGGAAATAAAATAAGGTTTGTATTTAGAAAACAAGAACGCTTTCACGCGTTGCTGAGATAATTTGATCTCGAACCAGCAGTTTGGGTACTGACTATTATATAGTAGTGAAAGCTAATCGAAGAGGAATAAACGCAATTGCTTATGAAATTAATTTGAAACGTTAGAGACCGCAACGATCCGTTTCATCACGAACAAACGGGCATAAAGAAAAACGGACGGACGGCCGAACACTACTGATTCTTGAGATGCTCGATCGCAGCTAAAATCTATTATAAAAACTCCCCACAAAACCTTGAATCTTAAGATTTCAATAGAAAAAGCTTCTAAAAGTTCAATCGTTTGATCTGAACTCAGGGGTGTAACAATGGGTGGGGGTATGGTGTGTGCCCCCCATAATTTTCCAATACGGACACTTGCATCTGGATTAACCTTTTACCCAACGCAGACGATATCAAAATTTATTATTTTAAATATCATTTTTTCTAAATTTTTCAAAACATTTCAACAAAACCATATCAAGTGACCCCTCATTGGAACGAGCTCAATGAGCTTGTTCCAATGAGGGGGTCACATGATATGGTTTTGTTGAAATATTTTGAAAAATTTTAATTTTTTCAACTGCTCAATTTACATATTACGCGGAGGGATGTGGCCGATTCGTTAGGTAAAGGGTTAAGTCTTAGATATCGATTCACTTTTGCAGGTAAGCGTGTACTTTTAGTCCGACGCGAGGTGTCCTTGGCTGTCGAAAGTGTCGTTAAACTCCAATAAATGATTACATGTACTTTTTATTAGGCGACTAGATTTGCACCTTGGACTTATATGTCACACACGCAGTCGGCTCATGCAGATGGAAGTCTGTGGCCGACTGGGGATGATGTTGTCGTCCCATTATAAATAATGCTGAGTCCGGTACCTGCTAATTAAATACGAAGTTGAGAAGCCCATGCATCGCGACAACCGCATGTATGTATCCACGAACAAATTTCCCGAGTTGTTTTTAACTACAATCATCTCCATTGACAAATATTCCAACTGCACCATCAAGGCATGCCTTCGGCGAGGGCATACCTTAACCTTTTACCCAACGCAGACGATTTCAAAATTTTTTTTTTTTGAATATCATTTTTTAATTTTTTTCAAAAAATTTCAACAAAACCATATCATGTGACCCCTCTTTGGAACGAGCTCGTCGAGCTCGTTCCAAAGAGGGGTCACATGATATGGTTTTGTTGAAATTTTTCGAAAAATAATAATTTTTCAGCTGCTGAATTTGCATATTACGCGGGCGGATGCGGGCGATTCGTTGGGTAAAGGGTTAATGATGTTGTTGGAATATTTTATCAGTCGGGACTTAAGTCGTGACAGTTGGGACAAATTTGGATTCATAGCCCCCCCCCCCCCCCCCCCCCCCCCCCCCCACCCCCCAGCCCCCATCACTCCGTCATCTTTTTGGACATAAAAATTACTTTTCATCGTGATCAATTTACATACTGCTCGAGTTTTCCAAGACTTAACGCGGATAAAATTTACTACCAAAGTTGAAAATACAATTCTCACCTTAAAAACTGGATAACTTTCCACCATGTCATGAGAACGCAGATCTTTGAACAATATTTTCTCTAATACTCCCTTTGAACAATCTCTCGACTTCATGTCGAGAACCAGTGTCCATAGTATTTCATGGAAAAGTTTAAATCACGTTGAAAGTGGTCAGTTATGCTTTCCATCAGGTAAAAACTATTACGGTCTGGTCAGTAGTAATGAGTCGCCCCTCTTCCACGGAAATCCAAGTCCATTTAATTCGGAGAGAACACAACTGGGCCTCCTATATGACCAGCGGATCAATAATTATCTACTCCCACACAGACACCGATTCTGAAAAATAAATTGAATGTTTTCATTAGAAATGACATAGTCCTGGAAAATCAATGGAACAATGGTTGCGCAGTGTTTCATTGTACAGAAAGGAGATAATGCAGAAGTTGTAAAAGGCGTTGAATACTTGGAAAGTATAGAAAGATGTTTAGCCAATAAATTTGATTCTGCGGGGTGTTGGTACGAAAATAAAAAAAATGGTTTGTTAAAAACACGGGAACGCCTTTTGAATATTAAAGCTTGGTCGGATGACTTCTAGTAGTCGTGTTTTCACAAGGATTAAAATTAGTTTTCACGATGGCGTGAAATTAACCCTTTCCGCTTTACGGCCGTTTGAGCAGAGATTTTGAAAAAAAAACACTTTGCCATCGCAGCGAACAATGTTTTTGTTTGGGATCAGGGTCGGGGTTGCTTAATGGTAGAGTGCTTAATTATTTTTAGTAGCCAAACCTTCTTCAGAACTCTTTGCCTTGTGTAACAATTTATGGGAGAGCGCCTGAAGGCACTCTCCCATAAATTATTACAAGGAAATCCCCAACAGACTAAATAATTTATCTTCAAAGATAATATGAAGGACATCCACAGATTTTGAAGCCTTTGAGTTGCAATACCTTCACTTGAGAGTAAAGCCCAAATATGGTTTTCCAGCACTTAACCAGTTAAAGCCCCCAGAAGCTTTGGTGCTTTCTATGGCCTGTATTTTCCCTTATTTTTTATGTATAGTTTTTCTATATTTTTTATATCTTAAAATTTTTCCTAATGTGAAATCTGTCTGGTTATCTTCTTTACTAATACTTCTCGGAAAAAAAACGCAACGGTTCGAACGTTTATATTCGCATTTAAATGATTTTATCATTCTTTTATTGGTATTTAATTTATTTATTTATTGCTGTTTAAGGTCACATACTTATGCACAATAGCTAATCATGACCGTGACAGTTTTACCGGTGGAGGAAGCCGGAGTACCCGGGGAGAACCACCGAGCAACAACGAGCAGCTGCCAGCTCCCCAACATCATAACTCCGCACTGCAGCACAGGCAGGGTTAGATGGTTGAAGACATGTGCACCATCGACGTGCAGTACACCTTGGTACACGGCGTCATCGTACCTCCATGTGGACAATGGGGGTTAAATGCCTTGCCCAAGGACACAGCGCGGGAGTCCGAATCGATCACCCATCCGAGGACAAACCGGGCTCGACGTTGCTTAACTTCAGTGATCTGACGAGAACCGGTTACCGCAATGCCACCGCGCTCCCTATTTAAATGATATCAACGGGAAAGATTGCCACCTGTTTTGGTCATTTTAGTGCCAATGTTAAGTTGACAATCCAGCAGATTGCTCTCCGACATCAAACAAATGTAGCTTCATAGTTCGAAATAGTTAAGCCTTTACCCAACGCACAGGATTTCAAAATTTGTTATTTGAATTATTTTGTTTTTCAACTTTTGGAAAAAAAATTCAACACAGCCATGTCATGCCATTCTCGTTGGAACGGGCTCGTCCCAATGAGGCATTACATGATATGCTTTTATTGAAATTTCTTAAAAACACTTTTTTTCAACTGCCCCATTTGTAAACTTGAAAAACTGTGAGCACTGCTCACTAAATGATACCACCCACTCCCACCAAGAAACATTTTACAAAAGTAAAAGTGTGTTTAATGTAGAGAGCACAAACACTGACACCAGTGTTTGAATGTTTCATTGAAATCCATTCACTAGTTTAAAAGAGGTCGTGGATAACAAATGTCACCCCCAGCCCCCCCCCCCCCCCCCCCCAAGCAAGCTTGAATTGACAAAGCCCATTTTTAAATATGGGAAACCCTAAAATGAAAATATCTGAAAACAAAACAGGAGGTGCACATCTTCAATATATGTAAAAGAATGTCTGGAAGTTTCAATGAAATCTGTTCAATGGTTTAAGAGGAGTTGCGGATAGCAGATGTGTACAGAATGTCAACTGAATTTGACAAAGTTCATTTTTCAATATGGGAAACTTAAAAAAGAAAATATCTGAAAACAAAATAGGAGGTGCACATCTTCAATGTATGTAAAAGAACGTCTGAGAGTTTCAAAGCAATCCGTTCACTGGTTTAAGAGGAGTTGCGGATAGCAGATGTGTACTCCCCCCCCCCCCCAAAGCGTAACACCCCTATAGCATAACGGACGGACGAACGTATGTCGGAATATGAAAATATCTGAAAGAAAAATAGGAGGTGCACATCTTCAGTGTATGTGAAAGAATGTCTGAGAGTTCCAATGGAGTTTGTTCAGTGGTTTAAGAGGAGTAGCGGATAGCAGATCTATACCCCTCCCTACTAAAACCTGAATTTACAAAGACCATTTTTGAATATAGGGAACTGTAAATATGAAAATATCTGAAAAGAAAATAGAAGGTGCACATCTGCAATGTATGTAAAAGAATGTCTGAAAGTTTCAACGAAATCTGTTCAATGGTTTAAGAGGAGTTGCGGATAGCAGATCTGTACAGAATGTCAATTGCATTTGACAAAGTTCATTTGTCAATATGGGAAACTGTAAAAATGAAAATATCTGAAAAGAAAATAGGAGGTGCACATCTTCAATGTATGTAAAAGAATGTCTGAGAGTTTCAATGAAATCCGTTCACTGGTTTAGGAGGAGTTGCAGATAGCAGATGTGTACCCCCTAAAGCGTAACGGACGGACGGACGTACGGACGGACGGATCATGTGATCACTATATACCTCCCACTTTTCAAGTGGGTGGTATAATTATGCGGGCGGATTCTGCTGATTCGTTAGGTAAAAGTTGAACAAATACCACAGGCTGACGAAATATTAATTTAATATTGCATTATAATTACGATATGTTGTGTTTTAAATTATGGGATAGATAGTATCAAAATGGAAATATGTGCCTATACTACTATATAGTATGTAGCACACTATGAAATGTATTACGGTGCCAACAAATATCAATATTTGGGCAAATGCTCAAAGCTTAACCCTTTACCCAATGTAACGGTCAAAGCCGGTCAGCGCTATTTTCAAAAATCGCCAATTAATTTTCATTACTTTTACATAAAAAATGAAAAAAAATAGTTATTCAAGAATTTTTTTTGTTTTGCAAGTGTCATCTGCTTTTCATGTCAGGTAAAGGGTTAACATTTTTGGCATCGATATCCACAGTCGTGTGAGTGCCGTATAATAAAGCGCTCCCGCCACTCCTCAGATATCTTCAAAGTAGTGATCCTCGATGTGAGCCAAGTGACCTCCATGTGAGCCTTAGTGCCCTCGACACATATTTTGAACCTCCATTGAGTTTCGACTCATTTGGTGATGGTCCCGGGTGCATAAGGTCATACATACCATGCTTAAGATATGAGCGTGGCCCGCTTTCAAAATATTTGGCACTGTCAATTGCTTGGCCCCGCCCACTTTTTTGATGTAAAAATAATGCTTCACAACTTTTTATTTAATTAGCGCCTACCGGGCTCAAAACTGGGCATGTTCTGACCCCAACATTCTCGACCATTCCAGTCATTCACAGACCTCCGTCCGCATGAGACCGACTGCGTGAGCGTAAATCTAGTCCCGTAAGTACATGATTACCAGCAAGAGCGAGTCGATATCAAAGCCTACAATCCAAATGAAATGCCGCGACTAGAAATTATTGGGGGGGGGGGGGTCACCCCTTCCATAGTTGCGCGTCACTTCTGTGGAGATATCCTCTTATATCTATCCTGACAATAAAAGTGTACTGCACGATATGAACCTGGCTGCTGAAAGGGCTATAAAATTTCAACAAACCGTTTGTCATATATGAAAAAAATGAATACAACTGAACTACTAAAAAACATTCATGTGAACTGAAAGTATTCAGGAAATGAGACTCTAATTAAAGTGTGAGCGAATAAAGGGTCACTTAAAAATCTCAGCAGCTAAGTATTCTCGTGTCAATGCATCGTGCGAAAACGGTAGGGCGGGCGAGGCGGGGCGGGACAGGGCGGGCGGAATCGGTTGGGGCGGGGCGGGGCGCGAGGATCATAACCTCACCGCTTGTTGGGTCATATAGTATAAGAAAATTACTCATTGAAGTTTTTAACCCTTTACCTAACATAACGGCAAAAACCGACCAGCGCTAGAGTTACAAAAAATTATCATTCAATTTTCATTATTTTGTCTCGAAAAATAGCTTATGGCCCCTCATCGGAACGAGCTCGTTCCAATGAGGGGCCATAAGCTTTGTTTTGCCGTAAAAAAAATGAAAAAAATAGTTATTCAATAATCTTGTTTGCAGTGTCGTCTGTTTTCCATGTTAGGTAAAGGATTAATCAACATTCAATTATTATTATTCCCTTTGCCCAAAACAAATGGCAGACGACAAACTCTCGAAAAACTGAAAAAAATAATAATCTTTAAGCCTCAAAGCATAGCTTATGAACTTTAATTGGAACGAAGTCCTTCGAATGAGTCAAAAGCTATCTTTTGAGGCAAAGCTTTAAAAATAAGTTGTGCCCCTTCCCTGTTCCGTATCGACACACATACACACTCGCCCTCACACACACACACACTTTCATTATATTTCAGCCACCACTGTCTCGTGCTATACCATTGGTCGATATTTTTATATAATTAAGTTTATCTGTTTGTATTTAAAATTTGTGATGGAACTCATTGACTAAGAAATAATATTGACAAAAAGCTATTGAATTTTAGCGACATGTTTCTATAAAAAGGTTGCATGATTCAAATAATTCGTGACTAAACGTACTTTCGCATTGATCCCTCGTTGGAGTGGGCATTTCTTTTGGAGTTTTGTTTCAAACGGGATGAGTGAAGGCGGACTAATGGAAGCAGTAATTGTAACTTGATACAATAGGTTAACTTGTATAAACAAATTACATCACCTTCTTCGTCACCAAATTTTTCCGCACCAGTAGGACCATGCTTGCACTTGCATGGCGTGCTCAGGGCCTGTTTTATATCTTTATGGATAAATCCCACCCACCTTAAGGCACGCTACCAATCAAAATAAGTTGCGAGACAGCTGCTAAAACATTCTGTAACTACAAACCTAATAATCAAATGCTTGAAAATGAAGAACTCGCATCATAACCCGATAGTAGGTACATAATTTGGAGAGTGGATTGTAACTAAATCACCCATGGAGTGCAGTTATCACCCAAAGTATCACCTTCAAATTCTATACATATGAACAAAAACCTCAAGCAATGTTTCAGCCAATGGACCACCGGGTTTAACCCGGAGGCCTATTGGCTGGAACTTTGCTTGTGTTTGTTATGCATTGCAACAAATTTGCAATTATTTCTTGGGTGGAATCTCCACTCTAAGGGTGATTTAGTGATAATACGCTCCCCACATACTGTAACGCTGTGTAACAAGATGGAAACCTGTAGGGAGATGCTTTTTTTTTGCCTTCTCTGCTTTCACTACACCAGCCGAGCTTCTTACGCCCGAACATAATTTGCACCAAAATAAATAGGAAAAACGATCTCGCCGTTGGATTTGGAACTTATTTAGGTGGAAATTCTGCTAAGTTGTAAACGGTCTTCTATTTTATTCAGATATTTCTGTAATACCCATTCTACGAGTCGAGTTTGTCCCGAAAGGTTGTCAGATCTGTAAAGCAAAACATGCGAGATTAGGAAATTATGTTGTATTATTTTGTCGTAACCTGTAGAACGTTCGCGTACTTTACAAATGGATGTAAACCAACGTTACCTAAACAATCGTTAGCGGGTTATTTTTAGCCTATAAGAAATACGGCCGGAACATACTATAATGATAGAACGAAACATACATCAGGAAGGCAAAATCGGGGTGCTCGTTCCAGTGGGTGGTCAAAAGCTGTGTTTTAGCCAAAAACATGGAAATATTTAATTCAAGTATTTTCCTGCAAGGGATGTCGTGTAAAGCGAAGGGTTAATGCCGTTTGTCTTTGAAGATGCCAGTCCGTGATATAACACATTTTTGAAACCAGGGTCCTGTGAGTCTAAAATTGTGAGTCAAATCAAACCTCGAATCGAATCTGGAAGAGGATTTCGAATCGAATCGAATCTTACAGCTCTTACAACCGTAAATGTAACCATTCTCCACTCAAGTATTATGTAATGTCGGTTCGACTGTTTAGGCAATTCATCACAAAATATTTGAAATTTTCTCCAATCATCAGGTCTGCACAGGAGATCTGATGACAGAAGCAGAGCTCAAGAGAAGTCACTTGGTAGGATTTTGCGAGCATCTCGACGATTCGAGCATTTCCGAATTAGCACGATCCGAATCGAACCGATATTACCAGGACGATTTTAGAACACACAAATGTGTGATATTCTGGCATTAACCCTTTAACCAACGCAGACGATATCAATTAAATATCATTTTTTCAAATTTTTCAAAAAATTTCAACAAAACCATATCATGTGACCTCTCGTTGGAACGAGCTCGACGAGCTCGTTCCAACGATGAGTCACATGATATGGTTTTGTTGAAACTTTTTGAAAAATAATATATTTTCAACTGCTGAATTTGCATATTACGCGGGCGGATGTGGCCGATTCGTTGGGTAAAGGGTTAATATATTTTCTAAAAACGTCTACATATTTAGTTTCATTTGGTCAATAAATTCACCCTTCGGCGGATTCCAACTATTTATTTCTACTCCAGCTAGCTTCCAACCTGAAGGGCAGTTTTTGGGTTGTAATGTGGTTGAAGTAGAAGGAATAGACCGACCCATGGCCAGCCTGGGGTCATAGCCATAAAAACGACTGAGAAATGAAACGATTCCCCCTATAACCTCGTTTTATCATCTCAGGTTTTCAGGAATACATCCACAAGAGTCATCGGATCAGGCTTCAATTTTAATTTTAGTATGGTGGGTGGGGGGGGGGGGGGGGGGTGGGGACCCAGGGTCTTTCACATTCCTTGCCCCACCGTTCAACTGTGTTTCCAACGCACCTATCAATATCATTCCTCCGCAAGGAAGTTGTGCACTCTCTTCTCACAGCGGTTAAAATACCAAAACTTCTACTTGAAAAAATATTCCCATGACGTAATTTGGAATTTAACCAATTCAGTCTCGTTTGACAGAGCTCACCGACCTCTGTCAAACAAGACTGAATTGGATAAATTCTTTGATGCATCAGGGGGAAAATATACAGTTTGAACTTCTTGATATTTCGACTTCAGTGCGCATGGTGTTGAAAAAAATTCAGGTGTTAATGAAGCAATAACATTAATAAGGCCACACAAAGTAAATTTTCTGTTTCTCAGGTCATTTTTTGTAAAATTACATGTGGGCGGGCGGTTTTTCATTTTATTTTTGTAAGTATTTCTTTGCCATCAAAAGTTCAGATTCTTGGGTTGTTTTATGTTTTAGGCTTCATAATCTACAGAATAGCATGGGTGGTGATGTATTTCATACCTTGAGTGCAAGAAGGCTTCGCAATGCTAAAACATTGCAAAACCTTGATGCGCTCAATGGACAAATTTATCAATTTTATTAACTTAGGTAAAATATCAGGCATGAACATTTAATTCTTCATTTTTTAAAGTTTGCATTGGTTATAAAAAGAGGGCACGCGGCGGCCAAAATGGTCATGCTGGAGGGCATAAGAAACAGATTGTTAACTGTTTTCGGACTAAATAGTAATTAATGATAACATTATGGCCCATATACCAGTCTAATGTTCGGAATGAGACACAAGTGACGACGGATCACTCATACCCACACTGATTCAACTACTGGGGTTCTTGTATTCATGATAACAAATAATCTGGGTGGCGCCTATATATGGGGCGAATGCTGACGATAATCAAGGTATTCTTATGGCCATATGTCATTGACGTGATGTGTATTATAACTCCAAAAATATGCCCTCAGTGTCACCAGCGGGACATACATTTCCAAGTGTGTGACTCCATTAGTGACACTGGTGTATCTATCGAAAGTGGAATATTTTGTCTAAATATGTCTACATTTGACTGGTAATAGTTTGCAGCTTTCTGTTTCATCATTTTGACATCACTATTTAGAGGCTTAACCGATAATGTATAGGTCCATGAAGTCTTAGTGCTAAGAAACCAACCGAGATGACCCACGTCTGAAGCTGTAGAGATATAAATCAAAAAATTAGTCGTCCTGACAAACTCATTTAGGTGCTAATTGTTATTTATCAAGTCAATGCCTGCCGTGGTGTTGACCCGAAAAACTAAGATGTCCCAGTGTACTTGCTAAAATGACAATGCACAGTGCAATGAAATCCCCAACAATACGATTTGCCCCAATATCGAACATTTTATTGTTCGGCATTAATTTATGTAATGAGCATTCACACACATAAAAGTGAGAAGCATATATTCATTAAATATTATTACGCACTTGGTTGGGGGTAATTATTCTGAATTGTGATATTTGTTAACAACGCTAGACGTTAATTAGGCAAAGAAGTAACTAACGATAAGATGCTTTTCCAACAACAAGGTCAAGCTCATTATTCTATCTCATCGGAGGCACATCGACGCACAGGGGGGTTGTCCGACGGGCCTGGCGGGTACGGTTGTTCTAGAACCCGGTGACTCATGATACTTCACTCGAATCGAATCAGAAAATCATTTCGAAACCGAATCGAATCTCGAATCGATTCCACTTTCCTATCGGTGCAATACTACGGCTGTGCTACTGGTGCTGTCTGTATCCCACCTGTACCCAGCGTCAATATGCGTAGTGCTGCCGATACTAGGAAACTTTACAATTGTATTTTCTAGAATTGTATTTTCTAGTTATGACTTCAAATGGGTTGAAATGAACCATTAGCATTTTCAAAGATGTTGCAATTTGCCAGTTGGCAAATTGCCATATCTTTCAAAATATCAATGATTCATTTCAGTCAGTTATATTAGTAGGTAGAAAATACTATTCTAGAAAATACAATTGTAAAAGTTTTATAGTATTGGCTCATGGTTAGACTATTTTGGACCACCGAACTGCAAGTGCAAGCGGATGAAACGATCAGTTGTGTCTGAAAGGTTGAGCAATTTCTTCATTTGGCAAACCAAGGTATTCCGTATAGAACTGCGGTATGGACCTTTGCATAGACCCCATTTGCAACGTACTTTCGTTAACTAGAACCGTATAGGACGGGATTCTGACGCATTGACATTCAAATAACTCGAAGCCCTTACGTTGAATGTGTCACTATCAAGAAGAGTTTGGACATTGTCTGTTCTTAATATTCTAGTGGCGATAACGAACCCCGCAGTTACCTGAGCAACAGGACTAGATTCAAACGAGAACTGAATGAAGAAAAGGACATAGATCGCCCCTTGAGTAGAACAAGGCGCCATCTGTGTAGTCAATGTACCACGTTCAAGGACACAGAGCTCTGTCCGTCTACCCCTGCTGATGCCACCCAGACCATGATCGACCCTCCACCATAGCGGCCATTCTCAGCAACGTTGGCTGCATGGAATCGATCTCCTGGTCTTCTCCATACCCTAGAACGCCTATCTGTGTGATCTAGGCAGTACCTTGACTCATTTGTAAAAAGGACAGGTCGCCAGTCTCCTCTGGTCCATCCAACGAGGTCCATGGCCCATTCATATCGTGCCTGGCGGTGGTTCTGGGACAGCGGAATGCGAATACATGGTCTTCTTGATCGGAGACCGCCTTCGTGCAACCTTGCCCGGACAGTCTGCGTCGAAACAGTTACCCCGGATGCATTCTGAAGGTCACTGCGTGCGAAGCTGGGATGCTGTGGCAAAGCGGTTCCTATGGGCTTGAATGATCAAAAACCGGTCTTCAGCTGCAGATGTTGCCCTGTCTCTGCCACCATCATGCCGTCTTACTGGTGTGCCATACCTCTGAAATCTTGCCCAGGCTTTGGTGATCACCATATGGTACACACAAGGGCTTCACCAACCTGACGATGGGTAGCCACTTGCTCCACCATCCCTACAGCCCGCCACATTTCTGCTTCAGACAAATGTCTTCTTACATTAGCATTTGCCATATTCAATCATTAAATCACAAGGGTTTGTGTTGAAATGAAGATTGAATACCCTACACATGCCATGTACATGTAGACAGTACACGAAAAAATCATGAAAATCAAGGGGTACATGCTTTCCATGACCGTCACGAAAAGTCTGCCTGTCAAGAGTGCTAATGTAAACACTGGGGACCATCTCAATACATTCCTCAATCATAGCCACCAAAAATATCGCAAATATGTCACAAGCAAATTTCACAATGATGTGTCAAATATGTGGCGCTTAGCAAACTTTGAGTAGAATATATAGCGGTAAACTCAACCATGCTTGCCAATGTTCGTGGAATACCAAGACAGACTGTTCAAATACCAAAAGGCTATGACGCTTGGGGCCTTGTTGTTCACAGTAAAGATCAGACCCTATATTTATCGACAGTTTATTTACATTTCCTTCATTTCAGTAATCTTCATTACCTTAAACCCGAACAACATTGGTATCGTCTGCTTTTTTGTGTACTCTCAATTGGAACACCTCTTGGGACGACAATGTTGAAGAACTTTCTGTAACACTGATCGACAGCCTCAGCGCATTACACTCCAATCACCGGTCTCTGTTGAGTCCCATGTGGGCTTTGGTGGATCCGATTATTATGATGACAATGTTACTTACTATCTTTACAGCTTTGAACCGGAAATGCCGTCTCTTCGATCAAGGATCGTGATACGACTTGAATTCATTAGGTAGTTGGTTGCTCAGTGAATTTGTATGGTAGACCAATTAATATTTTCAACTTGCAGCCTCAAGGCTGCATGTTGAAAATATTGATCGGTCTACCCCGAAATAACGGATATAGATCCTTCCAATTAATACCACTGGACTGACATGGAAGATTCCATCGGCGTTACAACCATGATATCGTTCAACGACGAAATTTATTTATTTATTTATTTATTTATTTATTTATTTTGGTTGTTTTTTTTAATCCACCAGTATCCCCATATACATCCAACAAGATAACATTAATTATACTCTGTGTTTTGTAATAACTAGGGGGCGCGGTGGCGTCGAGGTAACCGGTTCTTGTCAGATCACCGAAATTAAGCAACGTCGAGCGCGGTTAGTAGTTGGATGGGTGGCCATTTCAACGACTGATTCGTGCAGTCGCGTTGTGTCCTTGGGCAAGACACTTAACTCCGATTGCTAACATGGGGCACGATGACGCTGTGTACTAAGGCGTACTGCACGTCGATGGTGCGCATGTCTTCAACCAATCTAACCCTGCCTGTGCCGCGGTGCAGAGTTCAGAGTTACGATGTTGGAGAGCTGATAGCTGCTCGTCGTTGCTCGGTGGTTCTCTCCGGGTACTCCGGCTCCCTCCACCCGTAAAACTGTCACCGACATGATATGACACTGGCTGTTAATGTGTCGTTAAACCCTAATAAAGAAATAAATTGGTAATAACTGCCTAGCATTTTGGTAGGCCGAAATTGTTAATACGTGCAGAATATGTTACAACGGCTATTTATCTACTGCAATTTCAAGATTTGATAAAAAATCTTAAATGTTAATAGAAGGAAAGAATTTTTCTTTTATTAATTCCAGGTTGGTTTGAAGTGCATAAAACAGCATATATAGGCTTTCTCTTTGTCACTATTGCTTCATAAAGTTTGTTGTATATGGATGCTTAACGCTTAAATAGATCCGCTTGCACCAAGATCACTCAGTCAGATGAAAATATTGGCAAAATATAGAACACACTCAACTATTACTTCAAATATCTGGATTCTCTGTACTTTAAACAAATCACTTTTAAACGAGTGCGTCCCGCAGTGAAATGGTGACAGGGCATCTCATTCTTTCTCCATTGTGTGAAGTTCGGGAATGTTTGACCCGGAATTTGACACATAAATACCGTGATTGCAATCCAGTATAAGTATTTTCGAAATTGTCTACAAACAGAGATTTAATCGTGACCACGTGATCATGAGTTATAGTGTCAAGATTACATTTTAGGCTAAAAAAGGTGTTTTGATTCTCAGACAATCCCTCATTGAATTTGAAACCCCTCACTGGATACTTTCATTGCCTTTCAGTGTCTTCCAATATAAATAAGTAGAAACTTAGGGAGACCCGAAATTTTTTTACATTTTTTGATTGATGCCCATTTATTGTTGCGTTTCCAATATGTTTGCCTTGTTACAATTTATGGGAGAGTGCCTGTATGCACTCTCCCATAAATTATAATGAGGCAAATCCCCGTAGATTAAATACTTTTACTTCAAAGATAATATGAAGAGCATCCAAAGACTATGAAGCCTTTGAATTGCAGTGCCTACAGTTTGTTTTTAGAGGAATGTTATATTTTTCAAATTGAAAATGAATTTATTTGTATAAATATGTCTTTACTTTATATGTGTAAAAAGACACCCGAAATCCTCTCCATGTTTGCTCACTTTTTGCAAAATAAAAATTAAAAATAAAACCCTTCCTCCTTCACTGATTTGAAAACAAAATGCCTGAGAATCAATTAATTTATTTTTGTGGCCTTAACAAATGAAGTTAAAGAGAAGTATCGCCAGGAGTGTCAAGAACACGACCGATAGGTGAGGAGGTATAGACCCGATTTGTCCCGACTGTCATGTCGCAAGTTCCGACTGATAAAATATAGCAATTACATCATCAATGCATGCTTTCGTCGAAGGCGTTCCTTGAAAAGCAGGAATATTGGCAGTCGGGATTATAGTTCAAAATTCAAGAATTTATTTTAAAAGTTTAAATTTGTTGTGTATTTTTTAAACAGATGATGAAGTCCTGATGTCTGGGGCACCAATTTCTTATTTACTTAGTACGCCCCCACTCTAAATTCATCACTCTGGACCCCCAACAGCCCAGGTGGGTACCAGACACCTAATATGTATGATCGACTGTGTATGTAACAAAGGTTCAAGTATCACGTCTAGACTTGGGAGAATGTATATGAGTTTTAACCCTTTCAACCCTCGATTGATGGAATGGTATCGCCTTTGTGTACACTTACAGTGCGATGTGTCAATCCAATATCAATGGGAGGATAAAATAATAACTGCCGTCTGGTGCCGTCTGGCTGCAGTTATTATTTTATGATCAATGCCCCGTGTATAGACCTCTCTCTTATAATAAGACATAAATAGGACGAAATTATGCCTTGGACCGAAAAATCTGTCTTTCAGTTCAAAGGGTTAACAAATGAATTTGTTAGAGTGAATCAATATCTTAACTCCGGTCATGACCCTCCTCCTCCCACACCACACACCTCTTACGCATATCAATGATCAGTTTTGCATTGAACTAAAAAAAAAAGCCTTCACTAACACAACGGTCAATAACTGACGATTATTCATTGACCGAGGCTTGGAATGCCAACCAAGATGTGGGTAACGGCATATTTCAGCTTTCGAGTGGAACAGAATTCGGAATTGATTCAGCCAGGTGATTTAGAATCGAATTTGGATCCGAATCTAACAGCTACTCAAATTATCAATGATCAATTTTGCATTGAACTAAAACAAGTCTTCTCTAACAACAGTTAACCCTTTAATTAACATGAAAAGCAGACGACACTTGGAAAAGAAATTCTTGAATAATTAATTCGTTTCAAATTGTTTCATTTTTTGGTCTCAAAAACATAGGTTATGACCCCCTACGAGCTCGTTCCAACGAGGTGTCATAACCTATGTTTTTGAGACAAAAAATGAAAAAAATAATGAAAATTAATTGGCGATTTTTCTGAATAGCGCTGGCCGGTTTTGACCGTTATGTTGGGTAAAGGGTTAACTATTTGCTAATATTCGACGACCGAGTTCTGGAATGCTCACAGAACTTAAAGTGTGTTGGAGTGGGACTGAATGCCTAATCTCTTTACAAGCAGTTGGGTGATTGGTAATACGATTGTTGAATAATGATCTCCAGCTTGCCAAGTAATATTTTATATCATTCCCTTGTTCTTTCAAACAGCTGGACAGCAAGCATTATCTCCCCTCGTTCGTAATGCAATCACATTGAGAATGCTGTGGGCTTTCTTGAGCCGACCAATTGACCTCATCCGCTATGACCCGCCTGATTTGGAGAGCTGTAAACACCCACCTAAAAATCAGTATAAAACTAGGAGATTCGCACAAAAATCTAGTTTAACCCTTATTGGCCTGAACAATTCATATACCTTATAATCTTCTTGAATTTCAAATGGGTTGAATAATTTACAGACCTTTCTTCTTTTGCACCTGACTCTACATTTTCTACCGAACTTCTTCGTTGTATGTTGAAGTAACTATTCTGATCAAGAAATAAACGGCTTACACGGGGCGTGGGCAGGCACAGATGCAGGCTGCAAACCGAGAAGTCCTCGGTTCGAATCCGACCTGCGGCAACCGCGTTGTGTCCTTGGGCAAGACACTTCACCCCCATTGTCCACGTGGGGCACGGTGGCGTTGTGTATTAAGGCGTACTGCACGTTGATGGTGCACTTGTCTTCAACCAATCTTAACCCTGCTTGTGTGGAGTTAGCATGTTGAGGAGCCTGACAGTTGCTCGCCGTTGCTCGGTGGTTTTCTCCGGGTACTCAGACTTGCCCCTCCCGTAAAACTGTCCGACACGAGGAGGCCCTGGCTGTCGAAAGTGTCGTTAAATAAATAAATAAATAAATAAATAAATAAATAAATAAATAAATAAATAAAGGGCTTACATCGCAACCCGTCAACTGGTTACGCTTTGTAACATGGTGGTAACCTACGGGGAAAAGTGCTGTGATACTTCTATGCTTTACAATGCCAATAATGCTGTTTATGTCATAACAGAATTTCCGCCACAATAAATAACAACAACTAACGCGCGATCTCGCTTTGACGAGATCGGCCGTTAGTTGATGCTGTCAGTTTTTGGCGGAAGTTCTGTTGGGATGCAAAGATATCATTCTATCCATATGTGAATGCAATGCGCAACCTTTGGGTCGAGTTAGTCTCGGAACATTGTTCGGTCTGAAAGGAAAAACATCCGAAATTAGGCCAAACAAAATTAAATAAATGATTCTCAGGCGATATGCATAAAATCCAGTTGTGAGAGCCTAAAATTAAATACTAGAGCATCCATGTTAATTTCACTGATAGTTTGTTTTGTAACAAAGATCATACAACACAAAATCAATATGGAATAACTAAAATGGAGATCAAAAATAATAAGGAATTTTTTAACTTGTAGAGTGCTAGTAGCCACAATCAGGCCTTTTAAAAAAATTAGGGTACCAGTGCAAAAGCCAACATTTTCCTTACCCATGTTTATTCAGTCAAACGTAAATAATAGTTTGTTTATACAAATATGTTCTATTACAAATTACTGGAGAGTGACTGTTGGCACTCTCCAATAACTTTTAACCAAACAATTTTTAATGGACAAATTCAGACCTCCAAAACTAATCTAACCCTCAACCAGTTAAATAAATATTTATTTTGTACATACGTATGAGAATTGTGTCGCATTTCGCGAAGAGAATAACAATACTGTATCATGTAACCGACATATTGCATCGTAAATCACGATGTGATACCGCTAAAATCACACCCAATGATAGTTTTATACTTTTTGAATTGTGCCTCCGAAATAAATATGACGAATGCGGGCCGAAAAAAACGAATGCGCCGCAGCCTGAGAATCAAAAAATTAATGTTCTTTAGCCTTAGGTGTTTAATTTATGTAGTATTACTTTAGCGTAATCTATAGTTCGCTCGCGTATTTAACAGCCGAAGGACCTCCTCCCCCAACTCCCCACGTAACCTAACGGCTGTTCGCGAATTCTTTCCTTATCTGCGTATTCTGAGACCATAACGTCTGTGAACGTTGGATATATGTCCTCAGATAATTTTCTTTGTCATAGCTTATGATCCCTGTTCCCGACCAACTCGTTTGGGGCCATTAGCCATATTTCGGAAGCAATATAATATTTCTTAATTATTTTCTGAAGATATTGTAAGTGATGTCACAAGCTGTGGTAGGTAAATTATTAATGAGCCGGTTCCAATGATATCCATATTTGTAAAGTTGTAATGTTAAATATTGTTTATTTTTTAGATTATCAAATTCACTTTATGTGTTAAAAAATAAAATAAGCTGTGTTGGGTAAATTATTAATATGTGTTATCAGTAATACAACAGGGATTCAACCAACCATGGTGGCCTAATGGGATCCTGGAACACCCGTAAGCCCATGTGGATTCTCGCAACCATTTTCGCGAGAATCCAAATAGATTCTCCCAAATTTAGATGAATGCAAGCCCTGGGCAAAAACCACCAACTATTGATGAGATACTAAAATCGACAGTAAGTCACCATACCTATTTTGAAATTTTTAGTCCTTGTATAATTCATCTCACAAAGGTTTGTATCACTATTGGCGTTTTGATATTCTGTTTTATAAACACGATACATATTTTGTTTGGTCAATGGAGTAATTCTGGTGAAATACCAATGACATACATCCCCTCTATTGTTCTATTACTATGAGCATTTGAACTATTTTACAACTATTGCTTTCTCATATCTATGTGCGTTGTTCTCGACAACAGAATGCGTGTCTGTATATACATTTCGTGGTCTATAAACAGCACACGTCAGTGGTAAATAAAAGCAATCGTCATAACATAATTACGTATGCATAGTCAATGAAGGGCAATTAGATTCAAAGGTTTAATACCTGGATATGGCTATAGACAATTCGAATAAAAAATGCACATACTTGACTCTTAACTCCACGACTGCCGTTTCAATTAAAATATTTTGCTACCAGGGACAGCAGCACGATTCTGAAAGTACTCGCACGTACGTGCGAGTGGGTGGGGCTAAGTCTTAGGTTCGAATTTTAGTGTGTGTGTGGGGGGGGGGAGGGGAGGGGGGGGGCATATGTATATGTTTCAGTGTGATTTCCTTAACCCTTTACCTAACACGAAAGGTAGATGACACAACATTTTTGACTGTCTCTTTTTCATTTTTTTGTTTGAAAAGCATTGGTTATGATCCCTCATTGGAACCAGCTCAATGAGCTCGTTCCAAAGAGGGGTTATAAGCTGTTTTTGCGACAAAAAACGGAAATTGAATTGTGATTTTCTGTGAATAGCGTTGAACGGTTTTTGTCGTGGAGTTGGAAAAGGGGTTAATCGCGAATGTGTCAGTGGATTGCTTAACCTTCTACCCAACGAATCGCCCGTATCCGCCAGCGTAATATGCAAATTCAGCAGCTGAAAAAATATTATTTTTCAAAAAATTTCAACAAAACCATATCATGTGACCACTTGTTGGAACGAGCTCCTTATTTCGGCATTTAAATATTGCCAGACCCCCACTCAAGTATCACAATCAACGGCAACTCGTTTGTTTGATGATGTCAATCAAAAACCGGAATATTCCAGAAACGGAATTAAAGTAATTTCAGAAGTGGAACCTCCGTGAAAGCTTCTTCTATCATCAGGTCCCCTGCTGTTCATGCTAAGACCACAACTCCCTCAGTCGGGTACCACAGCCGTCCAGTTGTAGGCCCGATTGTGTGCGTGCGTGCGTGCGTGCGTGCGTGCGTGCGTGCGTGCGTGCGTGCGTGCGTGCGTGCGTGCGTGCGTGCGTGTGTGCGTGCGTGTGTGGGGGTGGGGGTGGGGGTGTAGGGGGGTGTAGGGGGGTGACACAAGGCCAACTATTACATCTTGCCTCTTTAGAAAAAGTACATGATTACTATAGCAAGACGAAAGTGTCCCGACTGAAAAAATATTGGGGGTGAAGGACACCTATACTACCTGCCCCACGCCACTCCCCTGATCGCATTTACTGTGGCAGTGAGGGAATTTAGATGGCGGTCGGCGCTGTAATTTTAGAGTTGATAATATTTAATGAATCAGCATTGTGACAACTTTATCTATTCAGCTATTGCTTTGTGTGTGGCCACGTGCAATTCCACTAAACCTTAAGAAGGCTGACTCCTGGTGGATATACATTTTTATTTATAATGACAGCAGGAAGGAACAAAAATGACAATTCAAACGGAATATTCATCTGCTGAAGAGTAAACAACAGTAACGATTTCCTATTAACCCTTTACCCAACAAAACGCTCGCACCCGCCCGCGTAATATGCAAATTCAGCAGTTGAAAAAATATTATTTTTCAAAATATTTCAACAAAACCATATCATGTGACCCCTCGTTGAAACGAGCTCGTTCCAACGAGGGGTCACATGATATGGTTTTGTTGACATTTTTTGAAAAATTTTAAAAAATGATATTTAAAATAATAAATTTCGATATCGCCTGCGTTGGGTAAAGGGTTAACTCTTTATCAAACATAATGCCTTGACAACGACAGTATCCGTTCAGCGCTACTCACAAAAATCGAAATTCTAATTTTAATATTTTTATTCATATTTTGTCAACAACACATACTTTATGAACTCATACTGTAAGGAACTCGCTCCAATGAGGGCTATAGGTCTCTTTTTAAAGTAAAAATTAAAATTTTTATGAATTTTTTTGTCTCCTAACGGTATTAAGTAAAGCGCCTGTGACCCTAAAGAAACATGGTTTCGTTTATAGTTTTAGGATGGGTCTCATGATTCAGCAAACTGGTAGAATGCTGGAAGGAGAGGCGTTGTTATAGGGGCTGGGGCTGGGGGTTATCCATAGAGACCCAAACCCCAAAATGGTCTCCAATATAGCTAAACACGCCATAGATTCGTTCTCAGAGCACTAAATTTAGCAAAATTTTCACAGGGGTGGGAAGGCTAGTCTTAATTAGGGCCCCTCTTTGTTGAGACTGGGGAGGCCCCTGAAACCCCACACAACGGCATTTCAGTATCACCATCCCCCCCCCCCCCAAAAAAAAGAAGTGGCCAGGGTACCCCTATTATGGAATCTTGGCATAGCGCCTGGTTGTGAGCCCATTGTTCGGCTTTATTCTAGATTGCATATACCGCAAATTAAAGGATTCATATTCTGTGGATGTATTCAAATCATTCTGGAAATGAAATAATTTAGTTCAGTAATTTGCCTTATTACAATTTACGGAAGAGTGAATTTTCGTCATTGAAAGAGATTTGCACGGAAGTTATCTCCCCTTAATTTTCAAAAGTTGTCTTTTTGCACTGAGGGCATGAAAATTTAAAAGTTGGCTGAAGCATGCCCACGCACAACACATACGCACACGAGGTTGAAGAGGAAACCGTGATGTGTTACTCGTAGATGAGCTGTGTCTGTAAGACATATATGACGCCCCCGCAAAATCCACCTCACACACATCACGTACCATACAAGTGAAAATCTACAAAAAATGACACAAAGTTCAACAACCTGCAATTTTGTGAAGTACTGAAGCAAATCAAAATCCTGACAAGATGAAATTCTACCAAAAATTGACTAAGCTCAACAACCATTAATTTTGGTGAAATATTGAAGCATATCACAATCCTGACAATATGCACACCTCCAGTGTATGTACAGTACGTGGAGAGTGGATTGTAACAAAATCACCCGGAGAGTGGAGGTATCGCCCAAAGTATCACTTTCAAATTCTGCACATATGGACAAAACACAAGCAATGTTTCAGCCAATGGACCTCCGGGTTTAACTTTGCTGGTGTGTGTTATGGTTTGCAACAAATCTGCAATTATTGCTTGGGTGGAATCGCCACTCCGCGGGTGATTTAGTGATAATACACTCTCCACGTACTGTACAAAAACCCTGTGAAATAAAAGGGTGGTAACTTGAAAACTGTGAGAGGAGTTAGCCGGACAAAACACGAACCATAGACGAGAAATTCTACAAAAAAATTACTAAGTTCAACAACCTGTCATTTTGTGAACTATTGAAGCAAATCACAATCCTGACAATATGCACACCTCCCTGGTATACGCACAAACATCCTGTGAAATAAAAAGGTCCTAGCTTGAAAACTGTGAGAGGATTTACACGGACAAACAATGTACCATAGATGCGGACAGACGATGAAATTCCACAAAGAATTGACTAAGTTCAACAACCTGTCCTTTCCTTTTACAGACGGACGGACGAACCTCTGGTATATGTAGGAACATCCTGTGAAATAAAAGGGTCCTAGCTTGAAAACTGAGAAAGGAGTTAGATAGACAAATAATGTATCCCAGATGCGGACGGTCGGTGAAATTCTACAAAAAATTGACCAAGTTCAACAACCTGTAATTTTTGGAAATACTGAAGCAAATCACAATCCTGACAATATGCATACCTCACTGGTATATGTACAAACATCCTGTGAAATAAAAAGGACCTAGCTTGAAAACTGTGAGAGGAGTTTGACGGAAAAACAATGTAACACAGATGCGGACATACGGTGAAATTCCACAAAAAAATTTCATTTATTAAAAGTAAAAAAAGGAAACTTCACTTTATTTTCTACTGATGCCATAGGTATTTTCTCAGCGATTACATGCTTCTCAACTGCACCTTCCTCGACTTTCTGATAATAATTTCAGGGGAGATAACTTTATCGAAAGTCGATTTTCATGACGAGATAAGTCAGGGATACATAAATTGTAAAAACGCAAGGGTATGTGAACAAATTTTGATGACCAAAAATAATTTAGTTCACAACCAGCAGAAAGGTGAACATTAAAACTGAGTATTTTATTCATATGAATTTATTATTACCCTTACATTACAAGTTATTGGAAAGTACATTAGCCCCACACCCATCTTCATTCAAATGAAACAATTTAATTACCAATGAACACTGATAATTAATATTAGTATAAGAATTAAGACGAAGAAATACTATCGTCGTTGAAGGGTTAAAGTCATATCCGCGTTTCTATTACTTGCCTTCTATTTGAACTGTGATATTTTAAAATGAACAGCCAATAAAGAATGTTTTTAAAAGGATGTTTTGGGTCTCCACGTTGACGCCCATAAACACTTATTAGATATGCGAAATCCATAGAGGAATGTATTTTCGCATTACCTCAGCACTAATAGTTTTCTTATATCTTTACAAATTTTAATTGATTTTATAAATTAATTTTCAGCACGGAAATAATCCCGTGCTAAATTACATTAGATTGAATTACCGAAATATTTTAAAGTTAAGTTGTGTAAATATAGTATAATAGATTTGAAAGCATAATAGCGGCATATCTCTCTTCCACGGACCATATCGCAGGAGGTGTGACTTAGTGACTTGCGGTGACGTCACTAGAGGGCATTCACGACTGGTACATATATATCCGTATGGGAGAAATTCAAGTGCACTTTGAAGGCGAAAGTTGGAGGTGATTCCAAGTACGGAAGCCCATTAGGGCCACCAACGTGTGGAGTGGGAGCATTGCGAATATTCGTATTCACATTGCGAATATTCGCATTCACATTGCGATTATTCCCATTCACATTGCGATTATTCGCATTCAACATTGCGAATATTCGCATTCAACATTGCGAATATTCATTCGCATTCAACCCAATGAGGCCAACATGTGTAGTGAAAGCATTGCGAATATTCGCACTCAACTTTGCGAATATTCGCATTCAACTACGAATTTTCGCAATGCATTGCGAATATTCGTATTCAACATTGCGAATATTCGCAATTGAATTTGAATATTCGCAATGTTGAACGCGAATATTCGCAGAACTGAATGCGAATATTCGCAATGCAGAATGCGAATATTCGCAATGTTAAATGTGAATATTCGCAATGTCGAATGCGATTATTCGCAACGCTTTGCGAATATTTGCAATGCACTGTAAATATTCGCAATGTTCAATGCGAATATTCGCAATGTTCGATCCGCCCGCTAGACATGTTGGCCCCAATGGGCTTCTATATCTAAGAATTCTGATAACATGGAGCGTGAGAGTACCAACCATATTGTCGTTGTCAGTCGACGTTAATGTTCTCCGGGAGCTGCCGGAATCTGCATGCTCATTATACCAAAGTAACATGAAATACCATCGTATTGCCACAAAATACCCAGGGCATTTCTCTGTGATATCAGGGTATTCTCGACAAATCATAGAGTACTATTTACTTTAGTCTTTGAAGAGGAGCTATGTGGTGCATTAAAACCATACCCCCTTGTTCAGGAGGTTCCTAGCATTATGCAAGCCCGAAGCTAGAGGCACTGCGGGGGGGGGGGGGTGTGCTTCGCCCCCCCCCCCCCCCCCCCCCATGACCATGCGTATCAAAAATGCGCCGGAAAAACTGTTAGCTGCTCGAATGTCAACATTTTTTTCTAAAAGCTGATAATGTAAAAAAAGAGTTGAACATTATTTATTTATTTATTTATTTATTTATTTATTTATTTATTTATTTATTTATTTATTTATTGGTGCTTAAGGTCACATATTTCTGCACAATGGCTAATCATGACCATGACAGTTTTACGGATGGAGGGAGGCGGAGTACCCGGAGAGAACCACTGAGCAACGGCGAGCAACTGTCAGCTCCCCATCATACCAACTCCACACAAGCAGGGTTAGCATTGATTGAAGACAGGTGCACCATCGACGTGCATTACGACTCAGTAATAACGCCACCGTGCCCCCACGTGGGCAATGGGGTGAAGTGTCTTGCCCAAGGACACAACGCGGTTGCCGCAGGTAGGATTTGAACCGAGAACCTTTCGGCTTGCAGCCTGCATCTGTACCTACTGAGCCACCGCGCACCCTAGAGTTGTCCATTTGGCGAAACTACAGTTTTCATCATGCAAAATTATCCTTATGTTTACAATATCCTTTGTACTCGTTATAAATATATGATAATCGAGTTGTCAAATTCACGAACAAAATTGTGTGTTATTAATATTCTGGAGAATTACTTTCGTTGAACAAAAGTAATTTTAAAAAAATAATATTAACCTTTTGAACTCTAGTGCTATCTAGCATGCCTGTCCAATGGCAGCAATTAGAAGAGTCCATATTCAATATTTGGGATAGACCAATCAATATTTTCAAAGTGCAGCCTCAGGGCTGCACTTTGAAAATATTGATTGGTCTACCCCACACATTTACTGAACAGCCATCCTATTTAATGACGTTATGGTGTATCATGTTCCAGGCCAGAAAAGCGACCGCTCGCTTTCAAAGGGTGAATAAACGAATGTTTCCGACCTGTTCCGTTTATTATTGTTTTAACAGGTTGAGTGTTGGAAGTCCATATTTGGGCTCCTTTCTTAAGTTCGGGTACCACAACCTAAAGGTTTCGTATTCTGTGGATGTGAGTCGCATTATCTTTGAAGTGAACTGATTTTATCGGCATGGATTTGCCTTGTTACCTTTTATGGCGGAGTACCTACAGGCACTCTCCCATTAATTACAGCAGGGCAAACACAATGACATGTGATTAAGTTTGGCAACTAAGAAAATGTTAGCAGTCCACCAGTTAACCCTTTACCCAACGCAGACAATATCAAAATTTATTATTTTAAATATCATTTTTTCAAATTTTTCAAAAAATTTCAACAAAACCATATCATGTGACCCTTCGTTGAAACGAGCTCGTTCCAACGAGGTGTCACATAATATGGTTTTGTTGAATTTTTTTAAAAAATAATATTTTTTCAACTGCTGAATTTGCATATTACGCGGGCGGATGCGGCCGATTCGTTGGGTAAAGGGTTAAAGAAGTATGGGGAGTTTGGTTTCAAGTTTGTGCCGACGGTCAGGGCCACGGGACGACTGGCGGAAAACAGTAAAGAGCAGGCTGATTGAAGGATGGGGTTTACGAACATTAACATTAAATCATTCAGCCCGGTGGCAAATAATTTTGCGTAAAGAATTGACAAGAGTTGAGCAGACGAAATAATAAACATCAAATTTGAAGGAAGAATCTTAATTAATTTAATCAAACTCTTTCCAGGGAGCGCGGTGGCTCAGAGGTTACGGGCTTCAAACCGAAAGGTCTACGGTTCGATACCCACCAGAGGCAATTGTGTTGTGTCCTTGGGCAAGGCACTAAATCCCGATTTCGCACATGGGGCACGGTGACGATGTGTACTAAGGTGTGCTGCACGTCGATGGCGCACTTGTCTTCAACCAACGCTAACACTGCTTGTACGAAGTTAGTACGCTGGGGAGTCTATCAGCTGTTCGCCGCTACTCGGTGGTTCTCTCGTGGTACAGCGGCTTACTTCTAATACTGTCCGAAACGAGAGTTGTTAATCCACAATAAATAAATAAATAAATAAATAAATAAATAAATAAATAAATAAATAAATAAATTAGAGCTGAAACGGTTAAGTGGTATTCTTGATACATTAGTCACGTGGATTAACCTTGTTTAACCGATTAATCACTTGTCCAAATAGATATCTGAATAATTGCCATACCGTTGATGATTTACAGCATGAACCCTTTACCCAAAGTAACAAACAAAACCGACTAGACCTATACAAAAACTTCCATTCAAATTTATTATGTTTTCAATTTTTGTCTCAAAAACATAGCTTATGACCCCTCATTGGAACGAGCTCGTTCCAATGAGGGGCACAAACTATGTTTTTGAGACAAAAATTGAATTTTTTTTTAAAATTCATGAATTTATTTTGCAAGTATCGTCTGCTACCCGCAATGGGTAAAGGGTAAGAATGACCATTTCCAGCTACTGATACAGTATAGTGATCATGCAAGTAAACAAGTATGTCAGCAAGTAACTTGCATGCTTTACTCTGTCTCAAAAATTGATGTGAGTCAGTGTGACCATGTTTGCCTGTTTTGGAGCAAGTTTGTTCCTTTGTTGACCCATATAATACAGTACTTCGAAAGTAACGGTTAACCGAACGATTACTTTTTGGATCGATCAAGATGTTGATCATTGATTAATCGATTAATCGGTTAACCGTTTCAGCTCTAAAATAAATAAATAAATAAATAAATAAATAAATAAATAAATAAATAAATAAATAAATAAATCAAAATGCTATCTCAATGATCAAAAATAGATTCCTTCATTCCGCAGGAGACAGTATCACAAATCGACATCACGCAGGGTGTCTGAATTTGAGTGGAGCGGGAGCAAAATTCTCTATTGCGACCCTTGGGTGTGTATCAAAGCGTTATGTTCAATGCTAAAGCTTTGCCGATGACGCCTCGATGCACCCAAGGGACGATATATTCACCATCTTATTCGGAATATGTCATATCAGGAAAAAGAGACTTACTGCATTATTAGCGCTGTTCGAGATCAGATGTATTTCAAATATATACATGACATCGCGCTCACGAGAGCTCGCAAAACTTTTTCAAACAAATTATAATGGTTTTAGTTCATAATTCTGATTGGTCTGTGCAGTAACACAGCAGAATAGAGAGGTTTGACATTGTGCAGGAAAGTATACATACCCGATCTTTTATGGTGCTCCTACATCTAATTCCTAAGCAGTACATGTATGTAGGGATGAGGCTTTCCCAACTGCACTATTTTTTTCGGTCACATAGCAGCGTGGTGATGACGTGTGTAATACTATAAAAACAAATATATATAAAAAAAAATCAAATAAAATCAAAAATAAAATAAACAATATATGATAAGATAAGAAAAAGAAAAATTTCCAGAGGATGTAAACCAAGCCATAACGTTTTAACCCTTTACCTAACATGAAAAGCAGACGACACTTGCAAACAAAATGCCTGAATAACTATTTTTTTTTCATTTTTTGTCTCAAAAACATAGGTTATGAGCTCGACGAGATTTTTCTGAAAAGCGCTGGTCGGTTTTGGGCGTTACGTTGGGTAAAGGGTTAATAATCATCACCAAGGAGATTCAAAGTACAGACCTTCCAGGATCAACAAGGGCATCGCCATGGGGTGGCGAAACTCCCCGTCTTCTAAGACCAACGAGGACAATAAGTCGCAAATAAATAATTGGACATAGCTGGTTTGCAGTCACCTTCATGATATTTTCACAAAAAACTATATATTAAATTAGGAAAAAAGTCTTGAACGGATTTATTTGAAATGGATAAATACATATTATCGCTACATTGAAGTGATCTGGGTCGGGCAGTGAGTTTGATCCGGCGATCTGACCTCCTCAACCCGACGACCTAGATCACGCGATAAAAGGTTTATTGTATGACTTTTAATTCAACATTGCATGCTAACACTAGCATTAACATTTTCCCCAACCTTTTTTGGTAAATTGGATTGAAGTAAAAAAGAACTATTTTGTTTACACTTATTCTTGTAACAGGTGCACACTTCCGGGGAATCCCCCGATGCGCATGAATACGTAACAAAGTGAACAGTCAACTTTCCTTTTGACCGGAACCGCCGTTCCCGAGCGCAACCATTCCAACTCAGAGTAAAGTACTCTCTGCGACCGGAACATCTAATTCTGCGAATTCGAACGCACCCGTAAATAGTTGGTCATACTATAGTGATACGGAATCGGATTCCACTCTGTAGATATTCCAGGGACTAGGAAAAGATCATTAAACAGTAGTGATAATTAGTGGTTAAATTACATAGTTATATAATAACAAAAATGATAAGGTGAATACAAGAAATTCTAAGTCCAACAAGGGAAAGACACCTCGAGTAAATACTTGGCGACAGCTGGTTCACAACAACCTTCTTATATTGTCACCCCAAAAAGCTGAATACTAAGTATAGAAACAAGTCTTGAACAGTTTTCTTGAAATGTAATGACAAAAAAGGTAGTGATATCAATAAATTCAAAATCTAACGAAGGCAATAATATCTCCTGAAGAAATATTTGCAGAGAACTGCTTCGCAATCCCAGCTTTCAATATTATATTAAATTTGGGAAAAATATTGTGAACGGTATATTTCAAATGTGATGATAAGAAATGTGAGAGGACGGACAGACGGAAAGATGGACGACGCGAAGGACGGATAGGAGAAAGGATGGGGCTCATTCTTATATCCTCCTTCACAAGGTGCGGGGGATAATAAACCCTACACCTGATTAAGTTTTAAGAAACGATACCAATGATTTCTATATAAGTAAACTGCTGGAGTCTCAGAGAAAAACGTCGGAACTTAATATGCCAACAACACCCCTCAAAATGGCGTCAAGCCAATCCACGGATACAAATATTTTCACCGCTGATGTTTGATGACGTAAACGCTGTATTTTTTTATTTTTATCATGATATCCAGAATTAGCTGGTATAAAGCAGTCATGACTGAAGTTGATACAAAATTCAAACAAATGTATAGACAAGAAATCATTCATGACTTGACTGACTCCAACTTTGGCTAAGGAAAAAATGAAATGGTTCCGGTTCCCCGACCGATCTCAATTTTCATGTCCGATCCTAATCTTTTTATACGCACTAAACACGAAAAATGTTATCTCAGTTTAAAGTGATATCGGAAGAGAGGAGAAAAAAATAAAAAAGTAAAATTTTAATGGCTAGCTTTGTGAATTGCGCTGTGCGGGTTTGGTCATTACATTGGGTAAAATTGTAAGCGACTATGTGAGAAAATAAAATATCAAAAAGAAAAAAAACGGAAACAAGAAAATCTCGACTGACCAACTCTATTTTTCCACTGCATGTAACCGGAACCAACCTATTTATTTGTGGAGTATATTGTCTTAATTAGAGGTAAACATCATGGGCCTCAGGAAGATAAGATTTGCCCCGACTGTGATGGCCCATGTCCCAATTGATAGAATATTCCAACTATATCATCAGGCATAATGCAGTTGGAATATATCAAGGTAGCCGGCAAAGTAGTCAGCCCGGATTACAGTTCAAAAACTCGAGATTTCGTAGAAATATATTTGTGCATTAATAAAATACACAAGCACGTACGTGACTGCTATTAAGAGAGGATCGATATCTAGGTATGCGAAGAATTAAAGCAAACCTGGACGAGAAATAAACAATGGTCACGTGTGCGCGAAAAAAAAACATTACATTTTCGAAACCGGAATGCACAATTTTATGTTTTACGTTCAAGAAGGTATGGCAGTCTAAGAGTAGACGAATGAAACCAATTTAGTAAGAGAAAGTGAGAAACCAGCCAGTAAAGTTAAATCCCTCAACCCCGAATACGACGTTATCTGAATTCGATTATTTCTGTGTGTCTCAAAGAATATGTCCTTTCTGTCTGACAAGGATATTTTCCCGGACCGTAGCATTATGGGACATTGTTTTCAAGGGTGCCGTAAGCAACCGACGGCAAGGGGGCAGGGGTATAAAAAGTGCACTCGACTCTGGATATGAGTTAAGGTTGGAAGTCTGAAACGTATCATAAATGGTAATGTTACACTCAATAGAACTGACATAATATTGTTATTTATTATGCCGGTAATTGTTATTGACCATTTAGCTTCAATATCTAGTGACCGTATATGGGACTGTGTATCATCGAGCTGACCGTATATCGAGCTTATATACGGTCAGTTCCGACATTTTGTTTTGGACATCCAACGCTCGTTTCGATGTTTTTCCTAATTTCGCATGTTCAACGAACAACAAATAATTTCGCGTGTGCGACTGTTGAGCAACGTACAACTATAATACGTTTCTTCCAGTCTTTGAGAAATTTTAATAAACAAATGTAAATAAATACAATAAATAAATCACCAAAACGACATGTGTAGAAGCCAACTGGCACTGTCGGAGGCGAATGATGAATGAAACTGTTCCCACTTACCTTCTTGAAGAATTGTTAATCCATTTGCTCCAGCTGTTTTATTTTTCCAGTACTTAACACTGAATTAAAGTTATGAATTGTTAATATAAATTCCTGTTTATTGAGAAGAAAAGTCCTTTGTTTCAGCGCCTGCTACTAGCGTGACCTTCACATGACGTAAAACCGGGAAATTCCCTGATAGTGATAAAAGAACATTTGCGCTAGAAATCTCGGTACACTTAGGGTTGTGTCTCTTTCAAAGGTCTGGCATAATAAATACGTTATGGGGCTTCGGCCTCGCCTAATATTGATCTTGCTGAGCCTTATTTCACACCATATCCGCCCACTGAAAGCCCTATAACGTATTTATTATGCCAGACCTTTGGAAGTTGAGAGGAACAAGGTGCCACATGAAATGCTAAAGTAATTTATCCCATAACAGGCCGTTTATCTTTTCTTTCTATACTATATTTTAGAATGTCTGTCTGTATGTATGTATGTCTGCCTGTCCGCTATAGAAATGAATATGGGGCCATCCCGAGTGTTCAAAATGAGTCTACTAGGAGTACTTTTTATGGCGGAATTCATCGTCAGGTTTAAAAAAGTGTGTGGGGTGGAGTGGGGGTGTAGGGGGCACCAAAAGTTATGACCAAATTTTTTTACCGATCTATGTCTTCAAAGTGGTCTATTAGGAGTACGCTTTTATCAGGAATCAAATGGTGAGGTTTAAAAAAGTATCGGGGTGGGGGTGGGGGTGTAGAGGGGCACCAAAAGTTATGACCAAAATTTGTTTCACCGATATAGGTCTTCAAAGGGGTCTACTAGGGGTACTTTTTTACCAAGAATCTAATGGTGAGGTTTAAAAAAGTGCCGGGTGGGGGGGGGGGGGGTGTAGAGAGGCACCAACAGTTCTCCTCGGCCCGAACACCGCCCAGTAACATTGTTAGTTCAAACAATAACAGCCTTGGATAAATTTTTGCTTTATTCACCTAGTTGGGTGGTAAATTTTCTCCATAGGTTTAACACTGAAAGAATTTATTCCTGTAGTAGAGGCAGACTTGTTGACCTCTGACCTCTACCGCATTCGTGTAGCATAATTAATGATTCAACTGTTGTTTTCTTTAAACTCTTTTGAAAGTATTACACAATGCCAGTAGAAAACCCTCACTCACTGTTCATTTAATAAAGTATTTTTGCAAGTTTAGCTCAGGTTTGTAGGGGAATTATTTTTAGACAGAAATGTATTACTGCGCCTTGTTTATTTTTCGATCGAATTGGGCCAATGTGCTCCTCTCTTCTCGCAGTGTTTTGCAGCGAGTAACAGCTCGATTTCGACGCGACTGCCCTGCAAATGATATATGGGATAAACAAAATAAACGTACAGTGTTTTTAAGTAAAAAAATTATTCTACTCGTGGAATTAAGAATGAAATCGATTCGCCAGAGGTTTCATTCTTAATCCTACTCGCAGAATAATTTTTTTACTTGAAAACATTATACGTTTATTCTATATGAAGATAACACCTTGTTCCACACTAGAGACGCTATAAAGCTTTATAAATCACCCCGCCGATTGTATAGCTTCTTTGTTTGGTGATTATCGACCACATTCCGTCACTGTACCCAACACCACCCACACCCCGTCACTGGCATTCACACAGAGAAATGTTCGTTACACGGGAACCAAAACTGGTTCTTCAGTTTGTCCTGTTAGGAAAACCAAACTTGGTTACATGGACCCAAACATACACCTGTTTTTCTTCTTTAATCTGTCACATAAACTGGACTGCCAAGACCTCGGGACATTGTACAATTTGTAAAATATAAAGCAGCGAGGGAGCTCAATGGCTCAGTGGTAGACTATTAGACTTCTATGCTAGAGGTCCCGAGTTCGAGCCCCGTCCGTGACGACCCGCGTTGTGTCCTTGGGCAAGGCACTGTATCCCGGTTGCCTACATGGGGCAGGATGACGAAGTGTACTAAGGCGTACTGCACGTCGATGATGCACATGTCTTCAACCTCTGTAACCCTGCTTGAACGGAGCTTGAACAGAGCTAGAACGTTGAGGAGCTGACAGTTGCTCGTTGATGCTCGGTGGTTCTCTCCGGGTACTCTGGCGTCCTCCATCCGCTAAACTGTCACGGTCACGATTAGCCATTGTGCATAAGTATGTGACCTTAAACACCAATAAATAAATAAATAAATAAATAAATAAATAAATAAATAAATAAATAAATAAATAAATTAATTAATTAATTAATTAATTAATAAATAAATATAAAGCCGCGCGAAGCTGAAGTTTTAAAATAGCGACGAAGCAACATCAGAAACACGTCTTCAATTAACACTTTACCCAACGCACACGTTTCAACGAAGGATCAATTGATATGGGTTTGTTGAAAGTTTTTGAAAAATCCGGGTTTTTTTGCAAATGTTTAATTTGCAAATTACGCGAGTGGACGTTTCCGATTCGTCAGGTAAAGGGTTAAGTTGCGCGACAACGGCAATTTTTTATATAAATACGACAGGCAACTCTATATGAAATTGCCTGCCCTAGATTACATGAAAACTTATTTGTTTTAGTTCTTCGATCTGTTTTGGTTCCACTTGGAACCAAATTTGGAGCTAATTTCTCTGAGTGTTGGCACACTTAACTCTTTACCCACTGTAACGGCCAAAACCGTCCAGCGCTATTCTCAAAAATGGACTATTAATTTTCATTATTTTTTCATTTTTTGTCTCAAAAACATAGGTTATAACCACTCGTTGGAATGAGCTCGTCGAGCCCCTTCCAACGAGGGGTCATAACCTACGTTTTGGAGACAAAAAATGAAAAAAGAAAAAAAAATAGTTATTCAAGAATTTCTTTTTTCAAGTGTCGACTGCTTTTCGTGTTAGGTAAAGGGTTAAAATACGATGTTTCTCATCTGCCGAAAAAGGGCATCTGCCCCCGCTTCAAGAGCTCGTGGTTGTATTGAAAACTGAATTGTTCAGTCTACGATATTTGTCGACTGCAAAAAACAATCGTGACACTTTAGTTTGTTGAACTTCCCTCTCGCTTATAGGACTTTTTAACCCGTCCTCAGCCCAAGGTATCGACATAAGTACAAATGTTGACATTTATCAAATGTTGTTGAATATATGCAACTGTATAATAGCATTTGTTCAAAGATATTCCCTTCTAAATTTCTTTAGTCACACGAGTTTCATGTAATGGGTCGCTATAATTTTTATCCCCTGTGCATTCAGTATGGTTGTCCGAGAAATATATGGACGTCAATTGGTACCAAAGGAAGCAAATTTTACGCTAACCATAGGATGAATGCTCTATTTTCTCGATTTTATTTCATTGATTTATTAATTTAATTAATCATTTTCTACAGGGGGCGCGGTGGCGTTGCGGTAACCGGTTCTCGTCAGATCACCGAAGTTAAGCAACGTCGAGCCCGCTTAGTCCTTGGATGGGTGATCGTCTGAGCGATCGATACGGACTCCCGCGTTGCGTCCTTGGGCAAGGCATTTAACACCGTTGTCCACATGGGGGCACGATGACGCCGTGTACGTCGATGGTACGCATGTCTTCAACCAATCTAACCCTGCCTGTGCTGCAGTCCGGTGTTACGATGTCGGAGAGCTCGGTGGTTCTCCCCGGGTACGCCGGCTTCCTCCACCCGTAAAACTGTCACCGACACGATATGACCTTGGCTGTTAACCCTTTACCTAACATGAAAAGCAGACGACACTTGCAAAAAAATTTCTTGAATAACTATTTTTTTTCATTTTTTGTCTCAAAAACATAGGTTATGACCCCTCAGTGCAAGGAGCCCGACGAGCTCGTTCCAAAGAGGGGTCATAACCTATGTTTTTGAGACAAAAAAATGAAAAAAATAAAAAAACTTAATTGACGATTTTGTGAATAGCGCTGGCCGGTTTTGGCCATTACGTTAGGTAAAGGTAAAAGTGCCCTAATAAATAAATAAATAAACTATTTTCTACAGAATAACATAGGCTACAGCGGACGGTGCCAAAGTGATTTTCAAATAGCTGGAAACTTCGAATGTCTCTTCGAATCACACCGTATGAAATTTTCAATGGAGCTTGCTCGCCGAGATCGTCCCAGTCAGGTGGCATGATTTTTTAATTGTACCGAAAATTCAAAATATATGATTGACAAACCTTGTAAATTTTGCTGAACGGATTGTCCAATTTATTCTTGGAAAATTCTGGTTGAAATTATAAGTAATTACGTGATACACAACACTCTCATGTATTAAACTTTGAGTAACATAACTACCAGGGTCGAAGCGAGGATGCTCGACAAGGATGGGGGGGGGGGGGGGCAGAGAAGAAAACATTTCGAGCAGGGATACTAATATGACATGCCTCAGAAATATCAAGAAGTGCGAATGATTAAGTTTGGAATAGTGCGTCTTCCAGTCGCTGGCATCTGCGGGGTCTACAGTGGGGAGATTTTGAGGAAATCGGGAGTAAATAGTGTTAGCTTGTGTTATCATGGTCACCCATTTGTTTTAATATCACAATGAACATCGAAAGTTTATTTATGTGTCCACCCTGCTACGGTACCAGCAGAAAACGATTGCAGGATAACCACTAAGAAAATTTCCAAACATTTTTCTTTGTTGAAAATTCCAAGCCAAGACATCATTATTTAACTGGGTGCTCTCACGGAGAGCTTCCCAAAGAATGATGTAAAATATGGGAATGATCAAAAGAAGCAAGATGGGTGATTTTGTCAGAATCAGGTAGTGCCAATGGCAATTTTCCGACGGGTGAGTGCACAGGGTGCAAGTAGGACCCTGGTTCCCAGACCAACTTACCTGTCTCATACGGTCAAGCTGTTCTTGGAAAGGTGTCATAATTGTTTCAAAACTCGAGTGCGCCAGCGTGAGCAGGTTATCCACAGGTCCAATATGCGAGGAGTGGACTTCACTAGAATGAACGTGGGGTGGATTGTTGACGGTTACTTTAACACTCGCGTTATGTAAATAGTAGAAGCGCAAACAATATTTCAGCCAATGGTGTCACGGTTTCAAAAACGCGGAGAGAGTATTTGCGGTCTGTTGGAAAAATGGATGGATTGCTTCCATGAGAGACAGAGAGAGAGAGAGAGAGAGAGAGAGAGAGAGAGAGAGAGAGAGAGAGAGAGAGAGACAGACAGACAGACAGACAGACAGACAGACAGACAGACAGACAGACAGACAGACGGACGGACGGACGGACGGACGGACTGCAGACAGACAGACAGACAGACAGACAGACAGACAGACAGACAGACAGACAGACAGACAGACAGACAGACAGACAGACAGATAGGCAGACAGACGGACGGACGGACGGACTGCAGATAGACAGACAGACAGACAGACAGACAGACAGACAGACAGACAGACAGACTGCAGACAGACAGACAGACAGACAGACAGACAGACAGACAGACAGACAGACAGACAGACAGATAGGCAGACAGACGGACGGACGGACGGACGGACGGGGACGGACGGACGGACGGACGGACGGACGGACGGACGGACGGACGGACGGACGGACGGACGGACGGACTGCAGACAGACAGACAGGCAGACAGACAGACAGACAAACAGACAGACAGACAGACAGACAGACAGACAGACAGACAGACAGACGGACGGACGGACGGACGGACGGACGGACGGACGGACGGACGGACGGACGGACGGACGGACGGACTGCTGACAGACAGACAGACAGACAGACATACAGACAGACAGACAGACAGACAGACAGACAGACAGACAGACAGACAGATAAGATATGTTCTGTGTTGACTTACCAGCTCGCGTTTTTTAAAACAATCCAGTATTTTTTAGCAACGCAACTCTTTCTCTTTCTCTTCTGAAAGCGGTTCATGTGGATGTCGTTCGGCAACTCGAGTGGTCACGCGTAAGACATGACAGAGATTATATAGTATTTTGTCAGTCACCTTTTCAGATGCTCCATATATCCAGAAGACATATTATTAATGAAGGACACCACGCGAAGATAACATGGGTTTGTATCATTTTGTATTCCTGCTATGTTAAATATTCCACGAAACATATTTGCAATTTTTGATGTCACTACGGGGGGCACATTCTTTTGGTTATGAAATAAGGGAATTTACCTCAAGGTGATGGCTTATTTGTGGAATCGACCCGACTGAGAGTCTAATAACAACATGATGTTCTAATAGCAATTAAACACCCTGGATGCCATCAGTATTCAATGAAGAATTAAATGATTTATGTATTAAAAATTTAACCAGCCTCCTCGGCGAATGTAACGTGTTCCTTTCGTAGACTTTGGTATTTGAAAACACATCGTAGTATTTGAAAACATCCTGAGGTGTTGAAAAACAAATCTATGTCTCAGTCCTTCCAGCCCATTACATACCTATACAAACATATACACTGATACTTAAAAATACATACCACAGAGTACATAGATCCGGTTCGATAGCATAGATGGGAGAGGTCATCGCGGTACAAACATTGTCGTGGCCCGCAGTTCGATTCTACGGGAGGTTCTGATGGGATACAGCAGCTAGAGGCTGGTGTCTTACACCAGGGCCTCCAATAATCAGAACAGAGTTGTCCTCTCGCGTTAGGGGTGGGGTTCTGAAATTTTCGTAGTGAAAGGTTAAGAAAAAAATAGAGCCCTTGGAGGGAAAGGGTGTCCTCTCTTGTTGACTGAAAGGGAGGAGGGTGTTCTCTACAAGAATATTTTAGAAAATAGGAAGCCATAGAATTTTCTCTGAAGGCTTCTATGAGTAAAAAAATAGAATATTGTTTCCCATAGATTACTGTTCCGCGAAACTGTGAGATTTAGCCTTTGAGCTAAAGGTATAGAAGTTCGAGGGAAGCCAAACGCACATGGCATTATGGAACACTGAGAGCACACTAACAAATATGCAACACAATTCTTAATACCTTACATCTTTTCGTCGGCTGAGTGCTAGGATGTTCTATGTCCCATCACTCAGGCGACGATTTGTGATGTCATACAATGCATACGCTATCTAATTCTAAATTTTTAAGTGACGGATCCCCGGCTGCTGAGATCGTCACTTACCCTAAATACTACTCCCACGCTCCGTATAGGCCACTGGGTTCAACATGCGGCACGTAAAAGATATCACAGTGTTAGAGAACATATGTTTAAAATCTAGTTAGTTTTCATCACATTTACGGCCCATAAACATCGGGGACCCGCAGCAAAACTCAACCCATTGATTTCGGGCGTGCCGTTACTGGTGGAGGCCAGGACTAGGCGTGAGTACTTTTCGACTGCTCCGGCGAGATCTTTTCCCCAAATATATAACGAAGCTATTTTTTTCAATAGGGTGAACTGAACGTATTTTTGCATACACTCTAAAATCAATTGGGTTAAAAAAAATCAACGCAAATCAACCAATTGGGTTCGTATTCACTCCACCCAGTTGATTTGGGATGACTTATAGAGACGAGTTGTTTTATTACAACTTAAACAGATTATTAAGGTTATAATGTATGGCATTTTAAGAGATACATGAAAATGGACGGAAGGTCACCATCGTGGAATGCCATTACCTTAAATTGACCATTGTCTACCTTTAAATTCAATCGAATGGAATATTTCAGTTAGTCAGAGCAACGGAAATATCCCATCCTATTAAATTTAAAAATACCATTAACTTTCATGTTCCTTGAATCAACATAAGGAATGTTTCTTAATGGAGACTTGATTTAATCCAATCTTTGGTTACATTACCATTACTATCAGACATGCTTGTTTACTAAATATTACGAACAAAATTCCACCACGACTGCAGCTTTATGATTACCCTGCTGATTTCCAATAACAACGTTAATCCTGACTTTTTTTCAAGGTGAAATAAATACGTATTGATTAAAACATCTCTATGTGAAGCACAAACGGATATCTGTATATCTCTGTGAATAAAGGGGAACCACATTACATCAATGACAGTTTGTTTATTTGTTTATTGGGGTATAGTGACACTTTTCCAGGGTCATATCACGATAGACAGTTTTACGGGTGGAGGAACACAGAGAGTATCACTGAGCAGCGGAGAGCAACTGCCAGACTTACACAAGCAGAGTTAGGAGCGGTTGAAGACTAGGGCACCATCGACGTATACAGTACCATGCACCTTGCCCCCACATGGGCAACCTGGATTACTTGTCTTGCCCAAGGACGCAACACGGTTACTTCTGGTCAGGATCGAACCGGCAACCTCTTGGTTTAACCCTTTACCTAAGATGAAAAGCAGACGACACTTGCAAAAAATCTCGAATAACTATTTTTTTTTTCATTTTTTGTCTCAAAAACAAAGGTTATGACCCCTCGTTGGAACGAGCTCGACGAGCTCGTTCCAACGAAGTGTCATTACCTACGTTTTTGAGACAAAAAAATAATGAAAATTTATTGGCGATTTTTGAGAATCGCGCTGGCCGGTTTTTGCCGTTACGTTGGGTAAAGGGTTAAAATCCAGTGTTGTAACCACTGATCAACCGCACTCCCATCAACTACAGTTTGCGCGCACAATCTATAAAAAGTGGGTAAACAAACAATCCATAACAACGTCGAATTCCATACATAATTTGGCTGGTTATTTGAGAGCTTAGTCTGTATGACGTAGCGTCTATCTGGAGAGGCATTAATCTGAGACAGAGTCTTCATAGGGACCCGCCTGGATGAGAAACATCTTTCTGGGGACAGGGGGCGGGGGAGCTTTCTACCCGTGAATCGTCCTCTATGGCCATGTATCCAGGAAGCATCTGCCTGGGGCTGTCTGTTCGGAAAGCGTCCATCCTGAACGGCATTCCCAACCTACTTATGTTAAATCAATTTTAAAATACACGATAAATATAAGTTTGAAAAGAATGATTTATACAGCCCTACACAGTTATTTATTAGTGGCTCTTGATTCCATCGACTGGTAATGATAATGTCGGACTGCAAATCATTCATGCCGTGACGGCAATAATCAACAGAGGAAGAATATTTTCTCGTAGTCGTTCATCAACATATTTCACTTGGCTGCTAAGGAATAAAATGATTCTGCAATAATGTTTTATTTTTCACTTCAAAAAACATAATTACGACAGCAGTTGCATCATAATGGAGAAATATCGACATGTATCTTATCCCATCTCTGACAAGTTTACAATGCAATACCATCCAGTCGTTTTGATGTGCGCTGCGAATAAGTACACCGCCACCCATCGCACCGCCCCCTCCCCCCCCCCCCCTCTTTGGGGTGGATTACATGGTACACGGCGGGAAAGACAGATACCGTACATCGTGGAAGTTCATTAGGAGTTATCGATTTTAGTTCGTACAAAAAAGTGTCGTCTGGAAAAGGTGGGCGCTTCGTCGGAAACCTTGCTTATGCAGGCCTGGCATTTTCAGGAGAGCGATTTATTCGCTCGCCTACTGCTCGCCTCACAAAAATGAAGGGGAGCGAAAGTTATCACTCCTGACCTTAGAAAAAATTATTACCACAGCAGCCTATTCCTAACAACCACATCTTTCATATCTCGGCTATCGTAGTGGCCTCTGTAAGATTGCTACACTGTCCCTCCCTCACCTCCGGGCCTTGCTGAGGTCCGGAAGTGTGGGACGGGCAGTGCAGCCGCCTCACAGAGACTACATTGTTAGCAGCAACAAATAATATGTATAAAACCCACCAGGCAGAATTCATTAACAGTAAAACTTCGTTTTGCTACTTTTAGCTTTTGTAAGCTTGAGGAGAACTAATCGCTACCCCAAGTCGCGCGAGGGGAGCGATTATTAGCCCTCCTGCATTTTTAAGAATGCCAGGCCTGGTTATAGAATTGAAGTTAAATCAAAAGTAAATTCCGCTATGTTCATTCGCAGAAATACAAAGATGCGAAAATGCCTAAAGAACCGGACCTAGATAACATAAAAGGGAACCTTCTTCTGAACAGCTGTGAACATCTGAAGTTTCAGTTCCCTCGTCATACGATCTTTCTTAGTCACATGTCGATACAACATAGTTCAAGATTCAGAATTCGGTAAATGCACATTCACTGACTTATCACGGCCAACGCCAGTTTTAGGTCAAAACATCACCGGAAAAATTAGAAATATCTACAGCGCGCTGCACACAAAATTATATCAAACAATTTTGTGATTAATATTTATTTACATGCAAGATGCTTTCAATACGCATCGATCGGCTTACAAAGAGGTGTCTAAAACTATGTTTTGCATGTCAAAAATTAATCAGTTTATAAAACAATAAAATGTTTTTTAGTTGTAACTTTACTGGCGTCTTCCGCAAGTCATCGTGACAAGGGTGAGTACCATTTCGGGCTCTTTTCTTACTGGCAGTGTCTGATAATGTTCGTGAAACACAGTCATACATGCAGGGATGAAGAGAAGCAGGCTTAGTTTCTTTCAAAAATCTAGAGCGGCAAACAAATTGCTCTCATTGGAGCCAGTTAGGAGAGTAAATTGCTCTCCTGGACTATTTTTCATTGTTTCGCTTCACAAACATCCTCAAAATGCTTAGTAAATGGAGCGTGTTCTCCGTGGAATGCACTCAAGCCAATCAATATTGACTTGTATCACTACTTCCTAGCTATACTCTCGGTCAGATTGCTTCATTCCCCATGTATACATATAAACGGGCTATATTAGGCATTCCGTAATTGAGTTTCCTAGCCGATTCCGTAAAGTTGGATTCCGTGATTTGACATTGACACTCGAGGAGATTCCAATTATTATTGGAAGAAACTGAACAGAACGAAGTGAACGAAGATCCAACACTACCAAGATCGAAGTGAACAGAACAAAGTGAACGAAAATCCAACTTTACGGAATCGGCTAGGAATCTCAATTACGGAATGCCTTATATAGCCCATTTATATATATACATCGGGAATGAAGCAATCTGACCGAAGGTACAGTCGACACAGAGATAGGTATAGCTAGGAAGTAGTGATATTCATCAAGTCAATATTAATGGATGTTAGTTTAGTCAATAGTACTGGTACAAGGCCGCAATGGAACAAGACTGCTGTAGAAGCTAATGATAGGTCAGATAGACCATAGAGACGTAGTGGTCTTGGAGCTTTGGAGGATATGGCCGTTAAATACCGAGATGAGGCTATGAGGGATAGTAAATGAGGTCTCATTGAGGAATTTTCACATAGCCCTCATGGCTTCAAAAGAAATGGGGTACGAGGGATAGTAAACGAGGCTTCATTGAGGGCTTTTCACACAGCCCCCATGTAGCGGGGGAGGAATTCGCTAGAATTGTGCACTTGGTGATACCTTCCTGAAATTTGGCATGATGTAAGGGTAGGCATCAGAGATTTCAAAATCGATCGGCTACAAGTTGGCACCATCCTCTAGCCACCACTAGCAGCGAAATCCAAAATGGCCGCCAAGCGGATCGAAAAAAAGCTATTTTCGCCGATCGCACAACTGAAGCTCCAAACCTAACACCATACATGTGCTGTAATTGATGTGAATGATGGAGTGAAGCCCTTGGAACAAGTTGGGGGGAAGATTAATGGATAATGGGATCAGAATTTCCGTCGATGTGTGCGTCTGTGTGTCTGACTGTCAGTATGATCGTCCGTCCGTAGATAAATTAGTGTTGAATGTTTCTCGGGAATGCAATGGTCAAATGAACATGGTATGAGAGATTCCTGTCAACACATGAACAAGGGTACTCGATAGTATGCAGCAGTGGGGATACTTGGACATTTGATAATCCAATTAAAGTGACAGTCTATTCTCAACTTCCGGCATTTTCGATAGATTTATTTTCTAAGAAAATAAAACTATCAAATTTCTAGAGGAGTTCTGGTTCAATCTCAACACCATAGCGACACGTCTGCCAGCAAGGGCAGTGCTGGAATGAACTCGGGATGCATTAGTTCCCGTTGTTAATTATACAATGTTATCTTGCCAGTATAGAACATTGGCAAAATGGGACTAGAAGGGGTGAGTGTATGTTTGCAGTCATTCGAGGTACAGGAATATTTTTTGACTACAAGTAGTATTCTTCATTTTCGGCCAGTTAAGATGTGGTGTGTTCCAAGTCAGGATTAATGTTGCCGACACTTAATGCCCATCCCTCATGGTATGCTACTTTACCAGGGATATAGAGATATAGCCACCACTGGGAGCCAAAACATGACCTTTGATGTCGATGAGTGGTCGAAATGTTTTAGCGAATAACTTATCGAAATATGATCCGGTATGGCAATTTGATACCTTACGTTAGATTTATTAGATCAACTCAGGTATGGATTCATTGAGACATGAGTGCGCTACAAGATGAAGGATTTCCAAGTTGATTTGCTATGGAGTAGGAACTGACTAGTCACATGTGGCCTATGGCCAGAGAAAGACAAGGATACCATAGATGAACACACGGGTGAACGAAGGTATCAACTGTTGTACAGAGGCAAAATAGTTGGGGATATTGTATCATGCTATGCATGAATTAACACCGTCTTGTGCAGTAAATAACAGACTATTTTCCGAAATCTAAAACTGTATTCCTATACCCCGGACAATGTAGCAAGCCACATGGGATGAACATTTGTTAGCAAAATCAACTCAACTAGAAACATGACATGTGTTAACTGGCCGAAAATGGAAAAAAAAATACCAGAATAGGAGATGACTGGTCCTAACATGACAGTATACTACTCAATATTGTTACAACAGCCACCTTCACACTTACACAAAGGTGTGCACCTTAATCCAGCTTTCAAGCATTTGCAATTGCCCTTGCAGGCCTTGGCACAACTACAGTGGAGCATCAGTGCACATGCAGCACTTGCGTCTCCTAGGTGAGTCCAAAATGGGACCAGAATATTGAGACGTGGATTCCACTCCCATCCGTACTGTGATGGGTCTGGCACACATAAGTGTTTCTGCAGAGCACGATGCCAAATGAAAGATGACACAAGAATTACCCTTTTTACATGTTGATACAGAGCTGCTTTGGTGGGCGGGATGTTTTCCATAGACTTAAGGCCATGTGTGAACATATGCCGTCTCGCATCATTGACACGTGTACTGACACAACTGTTACTGTACATCTGTATGGTGAGTTTTTCGATATGCTGCATATGAGGGGAATCCTCTGAAAAGACTTGCGGATTCTCAGTCAATTCTATCATCATTTCAGTTGATGCGGGAAAATTCATCCATGCATTCCATCCTGTCTTCTTCCCAATGCCGAGCATGCTGGATGTTACATCACAACCTGTGAAGGCGTGGAAGAAAGTCAGGGCCTTACAGTAATCAGGTCCAAGTTGTGAAGCTATCTCATGAATTGGCATATCTTTATATGCCTTTCCAATTCCAAACCCAATCCACAGCTCACTGAGTCCAAGGTCACGGAATGTTGCGAAATGGTGCAAAGACAGAATGACGACATCAGAATCAACCGTGCGAAGAAAAGCTATTTTGTGACCTTGTGAGACTGCATGGTTGAGATGAAGCATCATGCGCGTGTCTGCTTCCTCGTGGTTCGATGGAGATATGTCACATAAGCTAACATCCTTATTGCATAGTACATATTCTCCTGATGTCGTTAACAACTGGTACTCGGATGTTGATGTTAATTTCAGCAGTTCAGCAGACAGGAACTTGAAAAATTCGTCTTTATTCTCACTAACTTTCAAGAATGCCTGCCAATTCTTCCCTTTAGGTAAAGGGACGTTCTCGGACACCCGTATCAACCTAACTGCTGTCTCACCGAGGCGTTTTGCTCGCGTCTGATTCTTCAAACTGCCTTCGGGGTAACAGTCATAGATCGCATCAACCCTTGTGGTGTTCGTGTTAATCAGAGATTCGATGTATGGCAATAATTGCAATCGAGCATATTCTCCAAACAGATCCGCTTTCTGTGGTTTGATTACATGGACTACAGCAGGCATATCCAAGATGACAACTGAAGCTTGTCTAGCTGCTGAATTCTTCCCTTGTGCAGGAATAGCTGGTAAACAATTGAGAATTTGAGATTTTGTCCCACTCCGTAGCTTACCTCTATCGGATAATGCTGGCGGATCACGTGCATTCTCGTGCATGAAAAACTCATCCATGTTTGAATCAGGCCGGGCTTGCAGTGAAACGAACATCTGGGTAACTATTGCGGCAGTTGCTTTACTTGACATGAGTTTGTCTCGGCCTTTGTCCAGGTTGGCTGGGGGTGGGTTAAGGAAGGTATATATATTTGCCTTGGGAATAACATCATTCAGGGGTACGGTGCATTCCACAAGCCTTTCCTTCAAGAAAGTGGAATATAAATGCTTGCCCCTTTCGGGTAATGACCGTAAACTCTTACTAACTTCGGGGTCCATATATTCACCAGTATCTAATGTCACCAGCTGACCACTAGTTTCATCATAAGGGTTGATAATGAGTCCCTGATTCACCAGATCGAGGAGAGATTTCAATTGATTCAGAAATTTTTTCTGCTCTGATACCGAACTTTCCGGGTGTTCCGTGTTATCTGATGATGTTGTGTGGAAACTTGCATATTCATACTCATCTATAACACGCAGAACTTCTGACCTTGAAAGCTCAATAACGACTTTCTCTTCAGCCTGGCCATAGAGACCTTTTGGACCACTGTCTTCTTTGAGTAGTTGGATACTATGTTCTTGGCTCTGATCTAAACCCATCATACTGAACTTCCTCTCACTACGCTGGACCACAAAATGGCCTTCCATGAATTTGTTGTGGATTGAAGGATGCCGCCTGGGTAGCTGAGACATGTCTCTCAGAAATACGGGGACCCACCGACAATAATTTGTATGTCCTAGGGCAAAAAAGTAACTGCACAACTCATCGATAGAACACAGTGTACCAGGCCAGTTACCGATTCGTTGGTTCCGAACGAATTGACAGCTTGTCAAGAGAAAGTTCCGAACGATTTCACCCCAATAGCGCGCAGTTGGAGATTGTGAAAGAATCCTCTGTTCCCACATTTCAAATGACTCATGGGGCCCAGTCTGCTGACAGTAAATCTCATAAGCATTCTTTCTGAGGATCTCAAGCCAAGCTAGAGTGAGAAGATATGCCTGTCGCGTCCTCTTGACATGTTTCCCACCAAGTAGGGATGATGCTACACCGGGTGTGAATATCTTTGCGAGGTGAAACATTCGCTCCCAACCAGAACCACCCATAAGCTTACCACCAGCTTCTTGGGTGCACATTTCAAGATGCAGGAATCCAATCATACACACCATTCGATCCTCACCTATCTCCTCTGGGAACAGCCATTGACATTTTTTCTGCCTGGCATACAACGGACAGTCACCTTCAATGACAGGTATCTGGCCGGGGTTTACGAAAGCAGTAGCTTCCCTGACCACATACATAGCATGCTTCTGCATACTGAGTGAGTCCGCTTTCTGCTCACTGAAAACAGGGAATACCCCAATAACTGCACGAGGTTTGACATTGTCTTGATCTTCATGTTTTGAAAAGAAGCCTGAAAAGGTCACAGGGACTTCATCAAGCTGCCAGCTGCCATCAACCTTCCCTTTATTGCTGATCTGTGACACATGAGACAACCAGTCATTCTCTCCCACGTTCAAATCTGCATATTCATTGGGCCGTACATTACATTCATCTGGAGATTCAAGCCTGATGTCCCCACCAAAGTCTTCAACGAAAGGAACAAATGCATAGTCGTCTGGGAGTTCAATTTGTGTGTCTTCTGGAACATCTAAACTCAGTGGTGGGGGATCAGTACCCACATTGTCCCTGCTCAGTTGACCAATGAGTGTGATGGACGTACCATGCATATCAGATCTACCAGATACATCAATGTTATCAGTGGTTCCTATCGAGAAAACATTACGTTTGCAGTTAGCTGGGACTACAACACCTTCGTTCTTGAACCGCAGTGAAACAGCTCTCGCGAAACTCCTGCGAACATCCATTACGCGATCATAAGAGACAGAGAGTCCCATTTGATGAAAATCTCTGATAAGATTTTTCATACGATCATGGGCATGCAACTTCAAACCCACATAAAGAGGCATTGGAGTTTCTCTGTCACGTCTCTGGTGAACATTTTGTGCATGTTCGGAGCGTTTCGCTGAATTGCTGATCAACATCTGTGAAATAGTACAAGCCACTCGAGTCTTGGCATTAACAGTCTCATCATCGCCTAAGTTCTGTATACTACATTTGCCCTCAAGTAGAACTCTAAGAAGAGTCAGGAGTGAGTTGGGTACAGGCTCGCTCAAGCAATAAGATGAAAATGATCCCGTGAAAGGAGCTTGAGATATGAGTATGTGTTTACGCAGAAGAAGACCCACATCAACTATCTTTTTTGCCTCTTCCTCAGACACTATACGAGTTAAAGATTCGGACAACAAGGAGCCAACTCGAAACCTACTTGAAATAAACACATCTCTACCCTGTGTGAAGGCGTCCCAGCCATCGCCCAATTTCTGCAACAAATGTTCTTTGAATCGAGTGGAATGTATTTCTTCACTAAGCCAATCAGAACCGACTTGCTTCAACCTCCGACTGTACAGATTCTTGAGATCGACAAGCTTCATCGCGGAATCGTTGTGTTCAACAAATGTTATGAGCTCTGCCATAACGAGAGGGTCATAGGGCAGGCCTGACGCGGAATGTTCGGCGTTCTTCGACTTTTTAGATTTAGCCGCTCGTGCTTCATTGGCAAGCTTACAATAACAGGTTTTGTGATAGTAAAGATCACTAGCAGCGGAATCAAATGCTGCATTGACCCGAGAAAAAACAACCCAGTTCTCGGCTTCCTTTGCCATAATTTTGAGTTTATTGTTATCAGACATTGATCTGCAAATAGGCTCACTGCTGTCACCTTCGCGTTTGTGACAATAAACACACTGGGGCAGTTTCCTGTCACAGCCAGATTCAAAACTTGTCCGTGTTCTTTTAGGACTCAGCGTGGAGCAGGATGCCACTGCCTCATTTCGCTCTCGCTTGTGTAGCACGCGCTGTACGATGTGAGTCCGAATACTGTCACGGCATGTCTTATGATATATTGCCTTATTCGTCAACAGTGACATCGACATACACTCATCACTCTCTCTCATCAAACAATCAATGGTCAAATTATATGGAAGCTCAACGCCATTATCTAGGAAGCGCGTTATGTCTTCCTCAATAGCTTTATAGGCGTCATGAAAACGAGATTCTCTATACGGACGCATCAATTTCTTGGAACTGTCTTGCTGGCAAAAGCAACAACGTTCCCAGTCAGTACTAGTCCGTACACGAAGAGGATTCTCACTCATTCTGTGAATGATTTTTGTGAACAATCGCGTTCTCGAATTAATTTCGACAGACAAATCAGAATTGCTTGCGGAATTACGCCAAACAAGAGATTGTATGGCAAAGAGACTGCTTCATAAAGAGCGTTGTTTCTCCGGGATCAGCGTCATTCAGGTTTGCCTGAATGACGCTGATCCCGGAGAAACAACGCTCTTTTCAAGTTCCAAGAAATTGATGCGTCCGTATAGAGAATCTCGTTTTATTCTACATCATCTCCCACGTCTGTTTCCAACACGTGCGTGGATCAGAGTTCACTTTCGCGCCCTTACAATCGGATGTATAGTCGGTAGACCGTCGAAAAGGAGGTTCCCTTCAGCCGCTGGCGGCCATTTTGGATTGTGCCGCTACTGGTCGCCACCGGTCGGTGTCAACTTGTAGCCGATCGTTTTTGAGAACCTCATAGCCTACACTAACAGTGTGCCAAATTTCAAGAAGGTATCACCAAGTGCACAATTCACCTGTATGTGACGAATTCCTCCCCCGCTAATGGCCTCATACGACTAAAAAGGGATTCTCCAAAAGGTATCCTCGATAGGTATCCTCAAATAATACAATACCAGGCCATGGGTATCCTCAAATACTGAAATGAGGCCTAATTTACTATCCCTCATAGCCTCATTTCTTTTGAGGGCTTTTCTCGTGACCCCTAAATATAGTAATAATAAGCAAAGCTGTTCCAGCTGATAGATTCTTCTACTCTACTGGAGTATACTCCAGGACACAGGACATGGTCAAGTAGACGAAAGCCGTTACATAAATAGAAGCAGAGAATTCTGATAGAAATTGTCCTGTTCAATCGAACACACCCTCCGAACATACCTCTATCCTATAAGAAGGTTTTAGGTCACATACCAACCACGTGCTACCATAGGAACCAAGATGGCGGCCTCCAGTATACAAAACGGCAGATGGAAACACGGATCACCCTAACAACACGCGCTGCGCATGCGCACTAACACTACGTATCACTATAGGGATGACGTCACGACATGGCCGCTCACGCGGGTTACCATGACAACACAACATGACGCCACTGGGTCACGTGACATGAAGTCACTTCCGGGTTCCCCGTCCGGGATCCCCCAACTGGGGGGTGAAACGTGCGAGCGCAACTACTACTATTCCTGCATCTAAATGATGTCAAGTTTGCATTTTCGTGGGAGAAAAAATATGAATGTGTTTGCGTGCGGGATGGGAAAATTTCACACACGGCGCAAAAGGTGTACGCCAGACATTCGGTATGCCTCATACCTGTCACAGATATCTTGCTTCTTTGGTGAGATATTCCGATCGCACACTCCCATCCATCTCAGGTAACAACAATTTTGAAATAACGTAAAACTATTAAGTTCGTATTAAGACAATCATATCGCGGGGTATCGCAAAACTAACTCCTAACATTATTTTAGCTTATGGTTCCAAAAGCAACGTAAATTATGGCCTGTTGACCTATTGGCAATACCAACATGTGAATATTCTCAAAACTAAATTGTAAGGATGTGTGTGCGTGTTTGGGGGGGGGGGGGGTGGGGGGGGGGGGGGGTTAATAAATTATTGCCATAAGGTGGTATTTACGAATTCTTAATTCAATATAGCTGGAGTTAGTGGATATTGAAGTACTTGGGCATCCAGAAATTAAAATGTACAGAACTGTGATCAGAGAATTTCATTCAGATTGCGATCACGAAATTCTCTATCCGTTTTCCACCCAACAAAGCTTTACAATCAGGGACTCCGGAAGCGCAGCTGTCCTCCCAGCCTTCGGATCACGGGGGCGAGAGGGGGTAGACAATGCCCTTCCCAGGTTCGTAATTTATTCTCGAGGTAAAGCTAAAATACACCCCAAATCCGTTCTGGGAGCTTTCAAAATTCAATGGGAAGTTGGAAGAGTTTGGCAGGAGATGCCCCCTGCCGATGGGAGGGGGTACCTCCTCTCAAATTCTCCCATCTGAGGCCTTCGGCCTTCGAGTCATACATGCTTCGACATGTCATAGCGAGACTGCTAGTGCAAGTGAATGCCCTTTTTTCCGGGGTCTGACTCCCTGCCCTGAAATGCTTCCGGCACCTCTGTGTGCAGTCTCACTGCTCGTCAAAGAAAGAGGAGAAAATTGAAACCACTATGCTATGTTTGTTCGTCTTGATTTCGAAATATTTTACCTTTGAAATTGCGACTCACTGCTGTAAGAGTGTCGGGACGATATTGCAACTTTATCGCGAAAAAGACCACTTTTGCCATCACAGCACTATACTAAGAGCATATAAAGGGCAATAACTCCAAAATGCGTCTATGTCCAAAATGACCACTGGTACAATTATCTCAAAACGGAAAGGCTTCATCTTCTCGTAATGTTCGTTGTACATCACAACGACTAAAACTACCGAATAATAAGCAATTGTAGAATGGAAATCTATTTTAATAAAAAGGTCCGCAACATTCGCCCGCCATATAGGGAGACTTAGTTATCGTCCTCCTTCCAACCATTGTAATGAAATGTAGATAAATATAAAAGTTACATAATACTGGGGAGATAAATATAAAAGTAACAACAGCCCAGGGGATTTGAAAATATGGAGCAAGAAGTCACTTTATTTCGTGGTCACCGTTATCATTTGCCGACCGCAAAATGATGTTCTTTCCTCTCTTCCTAACCAACCGATATACGAAACTAAGTTAACCCTTTACCCAACGTAGACGATTTCAAAATTTATTATTTTAAATATCATTTTTTAAATTTTTCCAAAAAGTTTCAACAAAACCATATCATATGACCCCTCTTTGAAAGAGGGGTCACATGATATGGTTTTGTTGAAATTTTTCGAAATATGATATTTTTGCAGCTGCTGAATTTGCATATTACGAGGGCGGATGCGGGCGATTCGTTGGTTGGAGGGTTAAGTTCGGTAATGAACATTTTCAGATGCGGGGTGGAAAACGAACATGAGGTCAAGGTCACTCATTCTGACACGGATCCTCCACACAGGCAATAGGGGTATGGATATTCTGATCATCGGGCCTATTCATCACATGAACTTTGGTGACAATCGGGCAAGGAGTTTTTTTGATTACTGATCCAATTCAGTTTTAGAATTAACCCTTTACCCAATGAAACGGCTACATCCGCACGCGTAATATACAAATTGAGCAGTTGAAAAACAATTATTTTACAAACGTTTCTACAAAACCATATCATGTTACCCCTCATCAACATGATATGGTTTTGTTGAAAATGTTTGAAAATTTGGAAAAAATAATATTTAAAATAATAAATTTTGATATCGTACTTGTTGGGTAAAGGATTAGGGTCACTGCGACCTCGACCTTTGGCATAGTTATCTCGGACTATATAAAATTATTTTTCAAATGATGCCCAACCATCCTTCAACATGTAAAATCTAGTTAACATCGGTTACTTGATAACTGCCATCCAATTTTAACCCTTTGAACCCTGGTGGCATCTTCCATGTCAGTTCAATGGCAGCAATTAGAAGCCGGGTTGCCGGCGAGAACCACCGATCAACGGCGAGCAACTGTCAGCTCCCCAACATACTAACTGCACACAAGCAGGGTTAGCGTTGGTTGAAGACAGGTGTACCATCGACGTGTAGTACGCCTTAATATACAAAGTCACCCTGACCCCCCCCCCCCCCCCCCCCCCCCCCCGTGGGCAATGAGGGTGAAGTGTCTTGCCCAAGGACATAACGCGGTTGCCGCAGGCGGGATTCGAACCGAGGACCTCTCGGTTTGCAGCCTGCACCTCTACCTACTAAGCCACCACGCCCCCTATAAAGACCAGTAAATGTACGCGAACTTATTCAGTCAGTCCGCCCACAGTAACCTTAAACACATTAGTACACTACGTATGTATGAATGTCGCTGGGATCGGCTAGATGAGTCGATCCAAGTGACATCCGTATTTGCGTAGTTTATTTGAAGAATAAAAGATAGTGCTTTTAAAGCAAATGCTATTCCGGGGAAGTAGGTAAGTGCCCTTTCATAGTGACTGATTTTATGATAGATTCCTTGTGAGAACACTTGGGACGTTCGACATGTCTCGTCGGCTGTTGTAGCACTGCCCAGCTTCTGTTCAGTATAATTGGAATATTTCGTGTATTGGTTGCTGGATTTTCAGGGCTTCGTGAAAGTTTATTTATTTATTTATTGGTGTTGAATGCCATATACTTATGCACAATGGCTAATCGTTACAGTGACAGTTTTACGGGTGGAGGAAGCCGGAGTACCCGGAGAGAACCTCCGAGCATCGACGAGCAACGGTCAGCTCCTCAACATTCTAACTCCGTTCAAGCTCCGCTCAAGCGGGGTTACAGCGGTTGAAGACATGTGCACCATCGACGTGCAGTACGCCTTAGTACACGGCGTCATCGTACCCCTATGTGGTCAACCGGGTATAGTGCCTTGTCCAAGGACATAACGCGGGTGGTCCAGGACGGGAATCGAACTCGGGACCTCTAGCATAGAAGTTCAGCAGTCTCCCAGGGCTTCGTGAACATCGGCGCATGCGCCATAGGTACAATTACACAAATAGGCGAAAGTCTAATGTGTATTTTTCGTTTTTAAAGTGAATAATGTTATGTTATGTTATGCAATGAACACCACGGAATACAAAGATTTATTCAATCCGTTTGACCAAATGTTCCTGAATAGAAGGTCCATCATTGTATCTTACACATCCCCACTTGTCGTTTTCAACATGGAAGTCCACTTTCCCGGTCAAGGATCGTGATGCCACTTGAATTCATGAAGTGCGTGGTTGTTTAGTGAATATTTGTGGTAGACCAATCAATATTTTAATTGGTCTACCCACAAATAAAGAATATGGATTTTTCCAGTCTCAGACATCGAACTGACATGGATGGCACCATCAGTGCTTAAATGGTTAAAATTGGCTGATCGTTATATTCTTTGCTGTCTTCACTTTTCGATTTCCAATTGTTCCCTCAAGCAAGAATTTACGCAAACCGACTTAATGGGTTTTAGATGGGCTTTGCAGGGTTATGGTGTGCTTTCTTCAGAACAGAAGTATTTTTCTATAGTCATGATACCACACGTATTGTGTGGTTTGCCCCCTGTGTGAGAACAAAGCATTTTATACATTTTATACCATCAACTTTGTTGGTAATGAAGGACCGGAAAAATGAAGTATTTCAACTTTTCGCGCCGTAAAAAATTCCTATGGAATGTAACACAACAAAGATGGCAAACAGCTTCGAGGCAAGACCCCATGTGAAGCCCACGATAACCCTTTAGATGTGGTGTCGTCCAGACCAAGGCCTTCGGAATAGTACTCGGGCCGATTGATAGGACGGATGGGTGATTTCTTAATTGCAAAGTTGAACAGAATAATTGACTGGTTGTTAACCCCATCAAAATGATATGCATTCACTTTTGCGAAAAGACAAATCAGGTTGGTGCCGAGCACACGAGGTCAAAACAACAAACGATGTGAACGAAGTAATATTCAACGCGACAGGTCTTTATGATTTGATGTTATTTGTTATTTATTTACTTGTGTTTAAGGTCACATACTTATGCACAATGGCTAATTGTGACCGTGACATTTTTACGGGTGGGGGAAGCCGGACTACCCGGAGAGAACCACCGAGAATCGATGAGCAACTGTCAGCTCCTCAACATTCTAACTCTGTTCAAGCTCCGCTCAAGCAGGGTTACAGCGGTTGAAGACATGTGCACTATCGACGTGCAGTGCGCATTAGTACACGGTGTCATCGTGACCCCATGTAGGCAACCGGGATAAAGTGCCTTCCCCCAAGGACACAACGCGGGTGGTCCCGGACGGGGATCGAACTCGGGACCTCTAGCATAGAAGTCCAACAGTCTACCACTGAGCCATCGCGCTCCCACTACTGGATTAGTAACTGAACGCCATCCCACCAATTGTCAAATATACATTTTATGTGGACAATGTTGGGAGTGAGCGGTGAAACACTTACATTTGGGCGTGTGCAACACTAAGACAGTCAACTTTTAACAATATTGAGCCAGCGCCCACATGAAGGGATTAGAGTGGTTAACACGAAAATACCCATAGAGTGGGGTTTCCACCCAACTGTAAAATAATCAAACAAAGCATTCACAAAATTTCAGGAGTTGGACTTTCGGATTCTACACGGCGGTCTTTTGGCTCGAACTTTGTTTTTTCTTCTTTTACTGTGTCAGAAAATCTAATTCTACTTTTTCACTTTGAAGATGATGTCAAAACTAGCAACTAGATGCGACACGAAAAGGAACAAATGTGAAAGGATAGCCAATTGACTTTTTTATTACCTGAGAATACAATGTATATATACCTTATGAGTCTGTATGGGAGTCAGCGGTCATATTTCAAACCATAAGAGGAAAGTGTTAAAAGAAACTTCATACATTTTTATTATCCGCAAGGACAATGTCCAAAGATTGTCGCGGGTAGATTCAGTACTTCAGGGGGCATATAACCCCCAAGTCCCATGCAGAAATTGGCTTTGGTAAATCGGGTGTAAATCGTCCCTTAATCCTTTGAACCCTCCTTTCCTGGGATGATATCGCCTTTGTGTACACTTACAGTGAAATGGGTCAGTCCAATATCAATATACAGAGAGGATAAAATAATAAGTGCAGTCTGCAGCCGTCTGGCTGCAGACTGCAGTTATTATTTATTTTATCATCAGTGCCCCGTGTATAGACCTCTCATAATAAGACAAAAAGATGGGACGAAATTATACTTTAGCCCGAAAAATCGGTCTTAGGGGTTTAAAAGGGTTAAGAGCAACAAGACGCCATCTGCAATGCTACACCAGATGGCGCTCTGTTGCACTGAAGGGACGAGATGATCTAAGGGTTAAAGAGTTTTAAGCGAAAAAATGTTAAATAGTTTGCTGTCATTGTGGGGATGTTTTCGACTGACTACTAAACAAACACAGCCCTATGTCGGGTCATTTGTTCTAAATTCCTTTCAAAATTACAAATTGTTATAATCGTTATTATTCATATAAGTTTACTTGGATTCTCATAAACTGGAATTGTTGAAGAAATTCGACCGAATTTATGGCCATTTCAGCTGCGAGCCAAGTAGTGCACTACAATAAAAAAAAGTTTGTACACATCTCGGCTAACAATGAAGCCCATGCATGCGCATCAAAACTCATTCAATTTATTGCATGTTGGTAATTACTGTTGAAAGTTGCGTATAACCCTTTGCTCTAGAACATCATATGACCCTTGACTGAAACGAGTTAACACGAGCGGGTAGTAAGCTCTTGTTTCTGAGAAAAAAAAGAACCCCCCCCCCCCCCCCCCCCCCCACATTTTGAACAGCGATTTGTGTGCATATGGCAGTGGCGTTAGGTGAAGGCTGAAAAGAGTCTTCAAAAGTTAGAACGCCGTTGTGTCACGAAAGGCCTTGGCGCGTATCCAGAAGTTCCTTTTCAATGCGTCTTGGAGAGTACTGATGGCGCAAGACATGGTTGCGGACGTATCCGTTTGAAAATCTTACGTCACACACACAGTAAAATGGAAATCTGCTTAATCAGGCTTGCCCACGTTGGGACATGGTGACGCTGTGCATCGAGGAGCACTGCACGTTGATGATGCTCTTGCCTTTAACCACTGTAAACTCTGCTTGTACAGAAGTTGTAAGTTGGAGGGTCTGACAGTTGTTCGCCGCTGATCGCCAGTTCTCTCCGGCTTCCTCCACCCGTAAAAAAGGCTGACATGACAGAAACATGTTTTAACCGTAGTTGTGTATAATTGATGTAACCTGACTGTTGAAAGTGTCATTAAACCCCTACGAAACAAACAATTATAGTTCCAGGATTCCCAGCATGGCCATTTTGGAGTTCGGTACTTGGTTCTTAAATCACAAGGTGGGAAACCTGTGCTTCACGACTACAACGTCTATTTCTCTACAAATAAAATTCTAATTACACCCTGCTTTTAACCCTTTACCCAACGTAACTTACAAACCGGTCAGCGCTATTTTCAAAAACTGCCAATTAATTTTCATTATTTTTTCATTGAGCTCGTTCCAATGAGGTGTCATAACCTATGTTTTTGAGACAAAAAATGAAAAAAATTAGTTACTCAAGAAATTTTTTTTGCAAGTGCCGTCTGCTTTTCATGTTAGGTAAAGGGTTAAACTATTATGCGGAGGGACACTACTAGAGTCATGCCTTGATGTAGTTGGAATATTTTATCAGTCCGGACTCGAGTTATCGCAGTCAGGTTTGTTCCACCGATCGGACGCGACGCCTCTAAACCTAAGTACATGCATAAAGAACTAGACTCATACCTTCAGACATCCGATCGTCCCAAAAGTGTAAGAGCTTACCAGTCATGAGAGTATCCCTGTGTTAATCCAATTATTAAATTAAAAGTAAGATTTCTGAAGTAAAAAGTCGTCGGAATCATACATAAAATTCAAATCCAATATGACAGCTCATTAATTACATCCGAAAATTCAACAGCCACTTGTATCCTCTTATTTGCACAAGTATACAACCTCATTTCGGAAATGAGAGTTCAGAACAAAATCTTCAATTCCAGTAACCTTTTTGATAGAGTGGAGTATCAGTTTCAAATGAAATGTTCATGTCCTATTACTGGTCATTAGTGTCATATGTTATTATTTAATAATGTCCTCTAATAGATCGATCAATCCTTTGAATGAGGGTATTATCTACTTGACTTGGACAAACATGTGGACAGCTGTGTGAGAAGAATGGTTTCGGGTGGCGGACAAACTTATTCGGGGCGACTGTGTCAATATGTGGATTTATTCGACTGATGAGTTATACATTTAACCAAATGAGTGCTAAAAAATCGACATCAGTCCTAGCATGACATGACATATAATTGGGTGATGTGACGAAGTCCTCTTAGCTAAAACGCGCGGGAAAATTCCGGAAATCGCCGAACAGTGTCGATTTGTTGATGGTGTGAAAAAGTCCAGTTATTTATTTATTGCAGTTTAACGACACTTTCGCAAGCAGGCCACCTCATGTCGGACAGTTTTACGGGTGGAATAAGGCGGTGTGCCCGAAGAGAACCACCGAGCAACGGAGAGCAACTGCCAGACGTACTAACTCCAGACTAGTAGGGTTAGCATTGGGCGAAGACAGGTGCACCATCGACGTATATTACGCCTTTGTACACGGCGCCATCGTGCCTCCACGTTGGCAATCGGGATTATGCGCCTTGCCCAATGACACATCGCGGTTATTCAGAAATGAATATGACACGTAAAAATCGAAATTATATTAACTAGGAACCAATACAAATGAACCTCTGAAATTGTATTTTCGAGAATTGTACTTTCTAGTTATGACTTTAAAAGGGTTAAAATGAACCATTAGCATTTTTAAAGATCTGAGAATTTGCCAGTTGGCAAATTGTCATATCTTTTAAAATGCTGATGATTCATTTTAGTTGGCAAATTGCCAGATTTTTGAAAATGCCAATGGTTCATTTTAGTCAATTCTATTAATAGGTAGAAAATACAATTGTAAAAGTTTGATAGCATTGGCTCCAGATAACACATTGTAACTCCGCAAATAGAGGGGCTCTAATGAGTCACGATTTGACCAGCAATTTCTGAACCGAGTTCACTTAAGCAGACAGGAGCCGAGGTTTACCAAGGCTCAGATCGATTTTAGTGAACGAGATTCATAAATTGCATATCAAATCGGGACGAATTTGATATTCTCTTTATCTCATAATGAGTAATTTAACATTTCATCTAACGTAAAGGACAAAACTAGCCCGCACTGTTTACAAAAATCGCCAAGCAAATTTTATTATTTTTTAAATTTTCTCCTCGAAAAAATAGCTTATGGCAGCACTTCATTCATTCCAATTAGGGGCCATACGGTATGTTTTCGAGGCGAAAAATGAAAACTGTGTGCTTTTCGGAAATTGTATTTGGAGAATGTCGTCGGTTATTGGTATTAAATGCACAGTTAATGGAATATATATAACAGACCACTAATTGCAATTTACTTCCACAAACAACTCACTCACTTGGTTACGACGAGGACGTCGACTTTTGAAAGAAAGCCACAACGGTATATGTTTTTTAGGTTGTTTAACTTGAAATCACTCGAGTTTCTAATTCGCGTTTGTTATATTGCGACTCGAAAATCTGCATCCGTTAGTGACGTCATGTGAGCCTCTTTTGAGACGGGCATGATATGGAATTGGAAAAGCTGAGACGCTCGATTTCCATCTGACTTGATTCAAAAGACAAAGTACGGTGGTACTGGAGTGCTATTTGTGGCAGTCTATAAACTAAACTAGCTAGAATAATTAGTAAGTAGTTAAAAAGAAGAGGCTTCGTTGCAGCAACTGTGGCGGTTTCCGCCATTTGCAGATCTTAAGGTCAGATCAGATGGAAGAAGTAAAGAGAACAAAACACCCAGATGCTCTTTGAACATTTTCGTAGCCGAGTCCAACTATAGCTTCCCGTGATACCTTTGGTAAATAGTTGTACGGTGGGAAAGGTCTTCACCCATTACATATTGATCTGTCCGTCGAATCCTTCATTCAACACAACTTCAAGACCATAAAAATACTATATCTTCTTTTTTAAAAATAAAATGTATTTTTTTTCCCGGTCTACACTGCAAAAATTATAGGTTCTCCTTAGAACCAAAACTGGTTCTAATCTTGTCCCTGAGATGGAACCAGGTCTGTTTAAACGATATTTATTTCAAATCAAATAAATTTATAAAGATTAACATTAAATATTAACAGAATTAAACCTAAATTGAGGGGGTTTCAGCCGTAAGTTTAGAGCTTACACGAGGTTGTCTCAAATCATTATTAAGCAAAGGAGATATGAACAGTTGGCATATCGAACCAGTTTTGGTTCTATACAGATCCAAAACTGGTTCGGTATGCCAACTGTTCATATCGCCTTTGTTTTAAAATGTTTGGCGACTGCGTTGAATAAGCTCCAAGTTTAGTGCTGAATCTACTTCAGTTCATGTAATATTCTGTTAAAATTGAATGCTAATCTTGGTAAATTTATTTGATTTGAAATAAATACTGTTTAAACAGAGCTGGTTCCATCTCAGGGACAAGATTAGAACCAGTTTTTGTTCTAAAGTGAACCTATATTTTTTGCAGTGTATTGCTTATCATCTTCGATGATAGGGATGGGAAGCCAGGGGTAACGAGAGGTGCTGCCTCTTTATACTGCTATCATGGGAATGTTATATCCTCATGGGGTAGACATCTTTGACATATTTATTGGAAAAAAAGATATTTCGAAAGAATGACTAATATATTTTGATTTTCTAAGTTACAGATGTCGAAGACAATTGGTACTAGTTTCTAAAATCGAGAAAATGTCTTCTTTCGAAACCGCGCTTATGATCCTAAAGTGCAAAGACTTTAAAGAAATCTCCTTCTGGTGATACAAAATTTTTATAGTTACAGTGAAAACTGGAAGTCCTGTCACGAACTGTGCGCTTATCTTGGCTTAACTGCGCGTAGGAATTGCGCGCAATTGCCATATCGAATGCCAAACACAGGCAATGTTTCTGCCAATGGACCTCCGGGGTTACCCGGAGGTCCATTGGCTGAAACATTGCTTGTGCACAGGCCATATGTACAGAATGTGATAGTCTTACTATGGTCATAACTCGTAGATTAACGCGCAGATCGACGTGATATTTGTGCGCATTTCATGACAGAACTTCTAGTTTTAACTGTAGCTGTGTCTAATTTGTTAAATGTGAAACAAATAATCGAAGTTAAACAGTACACTTGATATTGATGCTCGCATTTAATTGATCTGCCCGCTGCCCAAAATGCCTTCCATTGCCCTTGATGACCTCTTATCACAACAAGAGCCCTCACTCTAAAACCAGTGGTGTTAAAAATCAGCCCAAATCAAACGGGTTGAGTGTATGTGAACCCAGTTGATTTGGGTTGATTTTTAATACAACTGACTTTAGAGTGCTCCAATGAGGGAGCATATGCTATAGTACAGAGGAAAAGAAAAAATATACAAGTGGAAAAAATAACGAGGCAATTGAATAACAAGTGGTGCGACCACTCAGAAAACAACCAGTTTGGAAAGTGAGGATATTGCTTACTTCGGTTCAGCTATAGTTATCCACCTGTTGTCCGCGAAAAGGGAAGTGGAAACATTTGAATGAAATATATTAAATGTGGCCAGTTAGAGCGAGTGCCCCGTATCGCTACCATTGTTAATCTACTCATGTAGGGAATTATTACAATATTAATGTCTTGAAATAATAATCAACTTACTTTTGCAACACGCTAACCGCTGATGCCGTTCAGTATAGGTTAAGGCTACAATGGCTACTCACAAAGTTTTGTCACCGATTCATTGACACTCGGATGTGAGAGGCACATTCCGAGAAAATTGAAATTTTAGTCATAGCACCTCAGAACTGAAACCCGGAAGCACGTCAGCTGAAACTTTGCTCGGACATCGGACACTGAGTAGATACAACTGTCAAAAACACTGAACGTTCTCGAACATAATCTGTACAAAAACTATTATTTTCTATAAATATTGATGAAGTTTCAATAGGGCGTGAAAGTGTCATCTCGTGAAAGGTGGATCAAGATAAAAAAATCTACATTTTTATCAGTGAGTCGAGATTTCATAAATAAAATATTCTGAATTCAATGCGGGGTTGGGGTGTGGGGGGAATACATTTGTTGTCGCATTTCTTTTTCGATGGGCGAGATCGTATATGGTGTTTATAGAGGAAAGCGGACAGGGAAGCTCGACCGGACTGCGGGCAGATCTCGATCCGGTCGAATTTCTCTTTCCGCTCCTCCCCACCCTTCGCTTTTATACTATATATAATCTTAAAGTAAAAACTACAAATCTGTTATAAAAATCGCATCAGTCGAATAAAAGAAGAACGCAACCAAAGTAAGCTTACACTTGTTTCAAATTATTGCAAATCAGGAGCTAATACCATAAAACCTTTACAATCGTATTTTCTAGAATTGTATTTTCTATCTATTAATATAATGACTAAAATGAACCATTAGCATTTTAAAAGATATGGCAATTTGCCAGTTGGCAATCTGCCACATCTTTGAAAAAGCTAATGGTTCATTTCAACCCATTAATGTCATAACTAGAAAATACAATTCTAGAAAATACAATTGTAAAAGGTTTTTTTAATTAATTTTTGTCCGTTTAGTCTTTCAACCTGTTATGCATAAGGGTTTGCGCAAGGAAACAACAATTGGCACTTCATGGTCAGACAAAAAACATAAATACCATACCGGGCGTGAGGATCAGTAAAGTGAATCCCAGAGCCCTAAAACAGGTTGGACAATCTGGAAAAGGCCCTCAACGAATCCTTTGGGAGACGTCTCTATCAAAACATAAACATTGTGAATACAGGTATCATCAGAATTTCTTAGCATTTATTAGACTTGATTTATTCTAATATGTAAACTTGTTTATTTTATTTTTTTAAAGAACAAAACAGTGATATGATTTATACATTTAAATGTTCAAAAAATCTAATCGCCTGGTGGAGGCGGACCGGTTGTTGTAAAACCATTTGGCAAATCTAACATTTTTCCTCCCGTCATGGACGACCATATGAGCGGTTTTCGTGAGCCCAATCCTTCGTTCCCCTTCGTTTCTCCTTCGTAGCACTATGATCTAGAGAATTAAAGTAGCTCCAATATATTCCTCTCTGGGACCTCGATGGACTCAAGGGACGACATGCATGCATTCAAACTACACTGAGCAATAAGTTCAGTTCACTTCATATGGAAAAATGAAGCAGAGAAGCCCATGACAGCAAATATAAAATGATATTATTAGCTAACAAACTCAGAACACGACGTCCCTGTGTTCCTATTCAAATGATATCTCTTTCCTATCAATGGTCGCTGTGTTTCCCGTTACAGGTACCAATTAAATCATTCGTTATATTGGCTTTCGGTAACTGATTAGATGTGGTTTGCAAGAAAACAATAATTAAGTTACAGGAATCTTTAAATTAGCCTTGTACACAGAAACGGGCTCCAGTGTTTTGGTAAAGCGTTGTTAACTAGTCACGCATGTTTCGTGTGCAGTTTGTAAATTCAAAATCCGTTCAGACATCTACCACGCCCCCTTCTTCTCATCAGATGCACAACCAATACTAGAAATTATTATTTATCGTAAATTTTCTCGGCACTTGCATTTATTAACCCTTTACCTTACATGAAAAGCAGTCGAAACTTGCAAAAAAAAATCTTGAATAACTAATGTTTATCATTTTTTGTCTCAAAAACATAGGCTATGTCCCCTCGTTGGAACGAGCTCGTTCCAACGAGGGATCCTAACCTATGTTTTTGAGACAAAAAATGAAAAAAAAATAATGAAAATTAATTGGCGATTTTTGAGAAAAGAGCTGGCCGGTTTTGGCCGTTACGTTGGGTAAAGAGTTAATCCCTGACATCACATAACCAAGGAAGACCGTCATGCTAGCTCTCTGACAGCCATTTCTGTACCACACGCTCAAAGGCACACTCCCGTTCACACTCCCACAAAAACACACGGGTTTGTAGTGTGTTTTTAGTGTGTGACAACCGGGACAAAACTAATGTATGCACACATATAACTTATAATGGAAACACTCCTGTCTTTTACGGAAAATTGTCGACATGTCCCCTATCGGTAACAACGGTGGACATTGAGAAAATTAAAGCGTTTAAAGTAATTTTCTCAGCCTACAGCACATGATAATGTAATAAGAACAAACAGGCATGTCCTCGATTGCCCGCTGTTCACGTTTAGTGTGAATAACGTTTGAAAATGTCCACGATTGTCGGTGATTACAAAGCCGCATACCCCCTCCCCCCCCCCCCCCCCACACACACACACACCCGCCACATACAATCACATGCACACGTCGATTTCCCTACTCATATGGCGAACACCGTGCGCGGGCTACCAGATGATAATTTATATCGACTCTTAAATGAAGTATTTCTGCCTGCAGAACAGCGACTGATTTAGTATTATTTCTTTCATCTGTAAAATTGTCCGACACAACACGACAAATACAGTTCAAAATCTCATTGAGAAAAAAATAAATAGAGGATCACTAATGAGTCGCGATTTCGTATGAAATTTATGTTTCCAGTTCACTAAAATCGAGGTTTTCGAAGCTATGGTCGATGTTAGTGAAATAGGCCCCGAAATTTTTTGTCAAATCGTGACGAATTTGAGAATTTTTTTTTCACATTGTAATTTAACCTTTTAACTAAAGTAACGTCAAAAACATAGCTTATGACCACTCATTGGAACGAGCTGGACGAGCTCGTCCCTATGAGGGGGTCATAACCGATGTTTTTGAGACAAAAAATGAAAATAATGTTTTCGAGACAAAGATCACAATATTTAGTTATTCAGGAAAATGTTTTATGCAAAAATTAGGCATAGGGCAGCAGCTTAGGTTAGCCCAGAGCGGCAATATATGCTTGTCCACCATTGTTGCGAGTCGCTTTATTCACTTGAATCCTTCACCTATCTTTATTTTTCCGACAGTGTCATTTGGATTACGAAACTCTCACCAATCACGATCGGATGACCTCAGAAAATGACAGCCCTGCACTTTTGTTCTGTTATAATTCCTTGTCGAGTGCCTGAAGACTAGTTCCAAACGGTGCAAAGAGACAATTTAAAAAAAATTAAATGAATTTATTATGGAACCAGACCGACATTAAAAGGTTATCTTCCTGATAAAATAGCACCCCACTCCACTCCTTTCCGGGGCACTAATCAAGATAACAGCACGAGAAGAGTTACTTCTAATCAGTGGCCTAGCCCCCTCCCACCCCCACCCCCACCCCCACCCCCATATCAAACTTCAAATTGCTATCTAACCCAATCTCAGGGGCCTTTGAAGACCGCATCATGTGTTGTAGAAATGCTCAGATATCGCTCGCAGGGCGTCCAGATAAGAAAATATTTCCTGGGGAAATCCCCAGACCGCCACCGGCAGAAGGGGGACACTCCCTCCCATACCGTCCCCCAAGTTGGCTCTGCGGCTTTCAGGAGATGCCTTTGGCATCTCGACCTTAGACCACCATATCTGATTTAGCGCCCCCCCCCCCCCCCACCCCAATTGAAATCTTGGCGCCGCCACTGCTGTTAATAACTGAAAACATTAGCACCTTTACGGATAAGCCTCATTCTACGATATCTTATCCTTGGTACAAAATCTCAGGACCCCGTAAATGGACACAAGACTTAAAGTGTTAACTTGGAAGTACTCTTCACCAGTGGGAGCCAGATTTTTGTTTATAGAAGGACAAGTGGGGTACAGGTTCCCCATCTGTTGGGGAGGCTTACAATGTATTTAACCCTTTACCCAACACGAATCGCAGATGACACTTGCTAATAAATTTAGTGAATAACTACAAGAAATTCATTTTTGCCTGAGATATACAGCTTATGAGCCCCATTGGAACGAGTACAACGAGCTCGTTCCAAAGAGGGTCATTAGCTACATTTCAAATACAAAAACTGAAAAAATTATGAAATTTGAAAAGGATTTCTGTGACTATGTCCCACAGGTTAAGTAAAGATTAAAATTTATAACATCGATCCTCTCGAGTGGGGATCCCCTGGGTGTAGGCAAATGACCACACGGCTACCCTCTAGTGCCACCACGGGACTTCGCTGATTCTGAAAAGCATATTTATTATTAATTACAGTCACTATAAAAAGAACAAATACCTCAAATAACCTGCAGGGGAGGAAACTGTGTCGCGTGCTACGAGTTTTCATTTAACCCTTTACCTGACATGAAAAGCAGACGACACCTGCAAACAAATTTCTTGAATAACCAATTTTTTTCATTTTTTTGTCTCAAAAACATAGGTTATAACCCCCTCATTGGAAGGATCCCGACGAGCTCGTTCCAAAGAGGGGACATAACCTATGTTTTTGAGAAGAAAAATGAAAATTAATTGGCGATTTTTGAGAATAGCGCTGGCCAGTTTTGGCCGTTACGTTGTGTAAAGGGTTAAAGAAATTTCACATGAGGTATGATTTTCTTAGGGAAAAAAGATCCAAGTCAAGGGAATTTGTATAATATCAACGAGATAAAGCGAATAAAATTATTTTCAAAGGTTGATGTTGTGAGAGCAGTGCTATAAAATGAAACATTCTTTTAAACATTCTAACTTTCCAATAATGATTGCCATATTGAACACTAGGAGAGATTCAAAACTTCACACGACTAATATACAGGCGACTAGACGGTGTAACAATCTTAATTGTTCTACTATATAAAGCTGCATACATACCGATGCGAGGAGGAGTGCATTCCCATTGATGTTATAATTCCTCCCACTTCAGATGAAGTAAGAATGACAATTCGCTAACACTTGAGATCTCTTATCGGCACCCAACTGGTATTACCATTGCACAAATCGACCGGTTCACAGAGTATTGAGTGATTACTAACACACGGCGGATGACACATTGGACGATATCCCAAACTATAGTCATCCCGAGCCACCAGAGAAAACATATATTTAACCTTCTCACTTCTTCGTTCTCAAATAGGGTGGATGCAGTGATGGCGTCAGAAAATGCTTCTTTTGAGATGGGGGTGGGTTGGGGGTGCAAGCCGACTGGTTCCCCATGAAGGGGCAAGTTCGCAAGTGGCATTTAGGATCACAGCACGTCATTCAGATACTGAAGACATCTGCCCTGGTTAGAAAGCAGAAGGCAATGAACAATTATAGGAGGTTTGCTTGAGGGATATTTTTGTCGGGAGGGCGGAGAGAGGTATCTTCCTCCTGGACAGAAAATTGAATTGTGGTTTCAAATATAGCTTTCTTGTGACTTTTGGGGTACATCTCCACCCTTTTAGATGGACGTCGAGTACTATCGTGCAACTTTCACAAGTCAGAGAGCATGGAGCACAGTAGGGATGCCAGTTGGCCCATCGGGCTGGGGGATATTCCCATACAGTAATAGAAATTTGTTCTCAATTTAAATCTGCAGCATTGTATTTTGGATAAGTGGTAAATGTTCCAGCTTTACAGATATTTCAAGAGCTGTTAAGTCTTCGTCTAGTATATGGCATGGCGACCGTTGGAGTCTTTGGTTGGAGTGACAGGTCCCCAACCAATGGCGTCTATGGTCGTCATGCTGTGTATTCCACTTTGCGGTATAAACCAACCACTGGTTCGAGTTTGCTAAAATAACGCGATGTTCAGTTAGTTTGAGGTGGGTGAGGGTGAGGGTGGATGTTTGTTTGGAGGGTGGGGAGGGGGGGCAAATGGGGGATCAAAGTCTATGTGGGAGGGGGATGCCTCTATGTCCCCAACCGTAGCGCTGCCACTGGGTGGATGAGATGTTAGCCAGACCTTAAGAATCTTCAGGTATTTGGGATAACTCATATTTGCCCGATCATGACATGAATTTCTCCGGTGATGCTTAGGTACTCTTTACCTATGCTTTCGGTGACTATTCAGTAGGCCATATAACGGTATTGGCTGTGGTAGACTGCCACGACTTTTACCACGGAATCACCGATCGTCGCAGCGTGGTAATCGCCGAATGTCGTAGCTAATTTCCCATGTTGGTTTGTATCACATATCACCAAACTATGTACAATGTCACTTGGGACAGTTTTATACCTATGTGGAGGTGGAGGTCTTTCAACATGCCAGTTACTTAAACAATAGTACTGTGACCGACAAGACATAATCATTATTATATTTTTGGGGGTGGGGAGGGGGGTGGCATCATCACCCGTCATAATGTCCTCGATTTATACGACGCCCTGAACAGCAATTCAGTCTATCAATTGAATTTATTTTGAAAATGATGAGTTTGAATACAAATATCAAACAGTGAGAGGTCCCCCCCCCCCCCCCCCCCCCCCATCATTTTCCAGTTGGGACATTCTCGTCTGGGTTGGAGTCTTCGTTATCACTTCGCTCCTGTAAGTAATCGCGTACTTTCTCGAGAGACTAGATGCGTTACTTGGACTTATGTCGGTCTCCTGCAAATGGAGGTCTGTGGCCGATTCGGTCCCAGCATAACCAATTTTTCATTAGTTTATCCACAAATACTAGAACTAAAATCCAGACTGGCAGATATTCCAAAGACGACATCGAGGCATGCCTTCAAAGAAGGCATGTCTCGATGGTGTAGTTGGAATATTTTATCAGCTGGGACTCGAATCGCAACATTCAGGACAAAATCGGTTTATAACCCTCCACCAATCGGTCATCTTCGCGACGCCCCTGTAGGTAATCGGCTGATAATATTTAATATGGGCAAGTGTCCCCCTCTGAATGAAGGTAAATAATGAAACAACACCTCCAAGAAGTCGGTACGCATCACTTTGTCCCCAGCACACGATGTACGTGGAAGTAGAAAAATCTTATATTAATCTTACCGAAAATCAGGGGTTACGTAGTTAACCTTCTATCCAACATGACTAGACGCTGAAACTTGTAATTTGTTATTGAATAATTCAAACTTTTCACACAATCGCCACGTCCCCATTGGCCACGAGTCCCCCTGGTTATCGACAATTCCTGGCATGAGCTCCAAACACCCCACCCCGAGACATGTAGTTTTAATCATTTTAGTCATTGTTCTGCCTTTCGAATAAAACATAATGTTCAAACTGAAACAGTGCCGAAATTACAAAACGAATGTTTAGGCCCAGATCATTATAATACAAATTTGGTTTGGGGAGAAACAAAATGAGATATTTTCTGGATAGAAAATGTTTTCTAATTTATTGTAGTTTGAATAATAAATTAATAATGTGAAGTTACATATATCTTGGTGGATTTTATTCTCCACTGTACTCTTTGTAAGCCAAACATTGATTATCCCTTTACCCAACGCAGACGATATCAAAATTTATTATTTTAAATATCATTTTTTAAATTGTTTCAAAAAATTTCAACAAAACCATAACATGTGACCCCTCATTGGAACGAGCTCGTCGAGCTCGTTCCAATGAGGGGTCACATGATATGGTTTTGGTGAAATTTTTTGAAAAATTACATTTTTTCAGCTGCTCAATTTTCATTTTTACGCGGGCGGCTATGGCCGATTCGTTGGATAAAGGGTTATAGTAAAAACAACAGTGTAATATTGAAAGGGTTAACCTTGATATTTGGAACTAAAATTGACACGGAAAGGTTCCTTTATTTCTGTAAAAATACATGAAATGCTCATCAAACGTCTCAAATGTGCTACCGATGATACGGTAGGGGGAGGGGTGGGGGCAGTTGCAGGAGACTGGGATGCACGTGCGGAATTGTCAATAACCAGGGTGGAGGAGCAATTCTCCAGTTGGTCAATTGACCCGGAAAGTGAGGCTCGTGTACGGATTTGTCGATAAGCAGGGAGGGGCGGCTCATGTTCTGATGATGGCATGTGCCCGGGCGGACACGTGTTCTGGGGTGAATATCAGCCTTTCAACACCAAAACTCTCGTGAAAGGATAAATATTTTGTCTCTGGAACAGATAATCGAATCTTCTCTCCAAGGTCTTAACCCTTTCAACATTGGAGGACTGGAAGGTGTCATTTCAGTCAATATTGTCAACGGCGAAATGGGCGAAACCATCCTGATTTGTTTGGAGGTTCAGTAATAATTTAATCCAACGACTCTGTCGAGCTGTTGAATTACATTATTACCGAGCCTTGTTTCCGAGTTTTTGCTTTTTATATCGTCTGCTCGTCCACTAACAATTTTTTCTTCCACGGACGGGCGATAGGGGTGGAGAGGTGGGGGAGAGGGGGGTCACCTCCCTCCTCCCAAAACCTGGCCAAAATTTCCTATAGTTGGATATTCGGAGGGCATGTAATGAGTAGTTGGAAATTCCATCTATCTAGATTTTAACCGCGTTGTGTCCTTGGGTAAGACACTTCACCTCATCGCCCACGTGGGGGCACGGTGGCGTTGTGTACTAAGGCGTACTGTACGTCGATGGTGCACCTGTCTTCAACCAATGCTCACCCTGCTTGTGTGGAGTCAGTGTGTTGGGGAGCTGGCGGTTGCTCGCCGTTGGTCGGTGGTTCTCTCCGGGTGCTCCGGATTCCTCCGCCCGTAAAACTGTCGCGGTCATGATTAGCCATTGTGCGGAAATATGTGACCTTAAACACCAATAAATATAAATAATTGGTGATGCTGATGTCTCCTTTACTTCCAAAAAATACCAACTCGGTTTCAAATCGGTAAAAATTCTAACTGTTACTATTTACAACTACAGTATATGCAGTATCGAGCTTCATAAGTATGCATAATGTCAATAGGTATGAGATTTCTATAGTATCTTTACTTATCGTAATAAAAAAAATCCTCGAATGCACTTCAAGAAAATATTATCATGTAAAATTCTTGTCCTGAGTTAATTCCATCATTCACAGTTACAAAATGATGAAACATCGAAAATTGATCACTCCAGCATAAGACCTCATTTAATGTAAGGAGAATGTGAATTGCTCAAAGTTCTCAGCTTGAGCATTTGTTTAACACATATTCAACTCCCAAAATAATACCAAATAATAATAACAACCTGATAATTCTATCATAAATGTGTTGGCATTTCAGTTTCGAGAATCAATTTTATGCCTCCTTTCATGGCTTCATTTTCAAAATTGTTCTCGGTAGCGAATTTCCAAATAGGGGGAGGACTGGGAGGGGGTTTCCTCTTCCAGTCCCTCCCCAAGTTAGAAATTCACCACCCTACAACCCCGTCCCCAATTGGAAACCTCTAGCTATATCCCTGTTATCTTCACGCAAAACATTATGATTAAAATGCATAAAATATCATTAAAAATGTGCAACTGAAAGGGTTAGCTGGCATTTTTATTGTTACATTGCACGAGTGTGAATTCCAAATTACCGTTCGATTCTTGGATTTTTTCCTGTCACACGTTTTGTGTAGCAATTAAATTTTCATTGACCTTAAATACCGGACAGCTCACACGCTTACAGCAGTTCAATGAAATGAGTCATTTGACTTTTGTTAGGAAAACAATGTTTTCCGGGACATGCATCCCACGCGTATCATTCATGAGAATATTATAGTAACCCTCTTGCTCCTCTTTTAGTCTTTGTTTGTTCTGGAAAACAAAAATAAAATATTTGTAGGCGAATGAGAGACACATTGCATTCAACTCCCACACAACATAAAACTTACCAAACAAAACAATTGTATTCTCTCTTTGCATCGGAAACAGAGGATGCTTTTCTCCTGAAGTGTCTTCTTTTAGTTTTGTCGTTCTCCCCATTTGTGATTTGAAAATTTTGATACAATGGGACGACCACACTTACCCCGACACACCCTACTCTCTGTGGCTTGGCCACAGAGAGTAGGATGTTTCGGGGTAAGTTGATTTAAGATATCAATGTTCTTGTCTGCCAGCGGTTTCCGCGAAACGCCTAGGCACTACTAGGCATTTCACAGAAACTAGTTTCAGGACCCTGGTGTTACAGGCCAAATATGTTACGCATCGCTGTTTTAATTTCTCCCAGAATCACATATTAACAGAATTATATATATAGATCTGGAAAATAAAATAAATATCGATGAATTTTGTAGGTAATTTTTCGCACTATTTATTTATTATTTATTAGGGTTTAACGACACATTAAAAGCCAGGGTCATATCATGTCGGAGACAGTTTTACGGAAGCCGGAGTACCCGGAGAGAACCACCGAGCAACGACGAGCAGCTGTCAGCTCTCCAACATCGTAACTCTGAACTCTGCATCGCGGAGCAGGCAGGGTTAGATTGGTTGAAGACATGCGCACCATCGACGTGCAGTACGTCTTAGTGCACAGCGTCATCGTGCCCCCATGGAGACACTTGGGGTTATGTGCCTTGCCCAAGGACGCAACGCGGGAGCACGAATCAGTCGCTGAAATGGTTACCCATCCAACTACTAACCGCGTTCGACGTTGCTTAACTTCGGTGATCTGACGAGACCCGGTTACCGCGACGCCACCGCGCCCCTATTTTTTTCTCACAAAATAGTGCAAAAGTGCTTATATTTTAGGTCTTAACTTTAACATAATATTCTCCTGGGATCGCGGTGACTCAGTAGTCACAGCATTGGACTTCAAAACGAATGGTCCATAGTTCGTTCCCCGTCAGGGGTAATTGAGTTGTGTCCTTGGGCAAGGCACTTCGTCCCAATTACTCACGTGGGGGTGGGGGTGGGGGTGGGCTTGTGGGGGTGGGTACGGTGGCGCTGTGTACCAAGGCGTACTGCGCGTCGACGGCACACTTGTCTTCAACCAATGCTAACATCCTGCTTGTGTGGAGTTAGTACATTGGGGTGCCTAACAGTTGTTCACCGCTATTCGGTGGTTCTTTCGGATACTCCGTCTTCCTCTACCCGTAGAACTCTTTGACGGGAGGTGACACTGGCTTTTGAAAGTGTCATTACATCCCGATAAATAAATAAATAAATAAATAAATAAATAAATAAATAAATAAATAAATAAATAAATAAATAAATATTCTCCTAGGTGCCACCATAGAGTTCCAAATGATATACTTATTTTTGAAGGTCGTCGATAGCCACTTAACAATCCCCGCCCCGCCCCCCCCCCCCCCCCCCCCCCCCCGAATCAACAAAATTCCTATGCAAATGAAAGAGTACTCTTCGGATGTTTGTTCATCCTCTATCACAATATCAAGCAGAAATTGTTTTCCATAATAAAAACTTGGATATTAACCGACTGAATTTTGTTTTACAGAGCTCAGTGAGCTCCAATTGATTAAATTCCTCGTCGCAAAAATCACCATTCAATTTTCATTATTTTTTTTCATTTTTTTGTCTTAAACACATAGATAATGGGCCCTCGTTGGAACGAACTATTTTTTGACGCAAAAAAAATTAGTTATTCAAGAATTTTTTTTGAAAGTGTCGTCTACCTTTCGTGTTAGGTAAAGGGTTAATTTATCATTATTTCATTGTCTTATTTTATTCCTATAGCTTAAATTCGCAACTCGCGTTGTATCTTTCGTAACGAAAAACGATTTGTTTCTCTGTTTACTTATTTGAACTTAACCCTTTGAACTCTATAGTGGTATCTTCCATGCCGGTTCAATAGCAGCAGTTAGAAGATTCCGCATTCATTATTTGGGGTAGACCAATCAATATTTTCAACGTGCAGCCCCGATATTGATTGGTCTACCCCACACATTTTCTGAACAACCATCATATATAATGACATTATGACGTATCATGTTCCAGGCCGGAAAAACGGCCGCTAGAGTTCAAAGTGTTAAAGACACGTTCAACATCCTCCATCATACAGTGGAGGACAATTTTGTGTGTGGTGGAAGGGATTGCGGCGGTTCAGTGGTTACGGCATTAACTGGTAGAGTGCTGGAAGCCCATATTTGGGCTTTATTGTGAAGTGTCGATACCACATCTTAAAGGCTTCATATTCTGTTGATGTTCTACATATCACCTTTGAAGTAAAATTATTTAGTCTGTTAGGATTTGCCTTGCTACAATTTATGGGAGAGTGCCTTTTGGCACTCTCCCATAAATTGTAGCAAGGCAAAGATATGTGAACAAATTTTGAGGACCAAAAATAATTCAGCACTCTACCAGTTAATCTTCAAGCTGAAAGGTACACAGTTCGATCCCCGCCAGGGGTAACTGCGTTGTGTCCTCGGACAAGGCACTTCATCCCGATTACCCACGTGGGGGCACGGTGGCGCTGTGTACTAAGGCGTACTGCACGTCGATGGTGCACTTGTCTTCACCCACTACTAACCTTGCTTACGCGGAGTTAGTACGTTGGTGAGTCTGGCAGTTACTCGTTGTTGCTCGGTGGTTCTCTCCGATACTCCCTCTTCCTTAACCCGTAAAACTGTCCGACACGAGGTGACCCTAACTGTCGAGAGTGTCGTTGAACCCCAATAAATAAATAAATGTGTGGCGGAAGTCGGAATATCCGGAGAGAACCAACGAGGAGTGGCAAGTAACTGTTGGGAGAGCCATAACTCTGTTATGTATGGGTGAACGAAACTCACAATATATGGATGTCCTTTTCTCCATGCTGGTCTATTACCATACCAAAGAACATCAAAATCCGACAACCAATGCTTGAGTTATAATGCAAAATGTTTGTACAGAGCCCTCGGCTGTGTGCCCAACGAAACCTCCTTCGGAAATTGGAGACGCAATACAATATTCTAATCACGGACGGCGATGTATGCATCAAAAAGTACAAAGCCCAACGCATCTAAAGGACAGAAAATATTAGTGGCGATAAAATCTGTCAAAAAATGCATGTCAAGTGTGCATACCTTCCATCAATGCCGGGCATGTGATCGGAAATTTGGTTTCGGGACTACTAACGTGAAAGACATTAACGCACACCGTCGTCTTTGCTTAGGTGTAATTTTGTCGATTTGATGAGACGCTACATGATTGAGTTAACATTTTACAGCGAAATTGTAATTAAAATATCAAAAAAATCTGATCACACATGAGAGGAATACTGCGTTTTATTAATTTATTTGGGATAATTGCTCTTCTATTTAATTCGTTACCCAACGTAACGGCCATTTACGGCCAGCTTATTAAGAAAAAAATCGTCGTTCAATCTTTATTATGTTTTTTATGTTTTTTGCTTCAAAAGCACAGATTATGATCCCTCGTTGGGATGAACTCATTGAGCCGGTCACCTTAATCTTTTAAGCAAATGATAGGCGAACGAAACAATCGTTCGCCCAATCTGGATAAGTCAGACAAGTGTAAACTGTGATAAAGATAAAAACAAAGCAACAATTATAATGGATTTGATACATCCGCGTAAGCATTGGTAAGAGTTTGGGTACTCGTCCTTGACCTACGCCACTGCAATTGCATAGTTTCGGCGATCCTGCAGTACGGAATACTCCACATTTCATAGTTGTCAGAAATTGGAACAAAGGCGTAGTAAATGAAAGATAAACTTGAACAATAAAAAAGTTGAGTATATTTTTTATTTCTTCTGGTGGATCAAGAACGATAATAAATATGCCATTTGCACGATTATTAACTCTTAACCATTGAACTAATGTGTTCCCAAATGGTACATAATTATAATTTCGTCTATCACATGTTAACCATTCATATTTTGAATTTCAGTGGATCAGTAGTAGTACCTCCCCACAGCCCCACCGTGGCCGCAGGGTTAAACTTTTGCATATCATGACTTCTGATTTGCCACTACACAACTTCAGTTACACTTTAGTTCAAGCCTACCCTTTGTTGGATTAGCTCTTAACCCTTTACCCAACGTAACGGCCAAAACCGGCCAGCTCTATTTTCAAAAATCGCCAATTAATTTCCATTATTTTTTCATTTTTTGCCTCAAAAACATAGGTTATGACCCCTCGTTGGAGCGAGCTCGTCGAGCTCGTTCCAACGAGGGGTCCTAACCTATGTTTTTGAGACAAAAAATGAAAACAATTAGTTATTCAAGAATTCTTTTGCAAGTGTCGTCTGCTTTTCATGTTAGGTAAAGGGTTAACCTGCTGAGTATTTACAAAATATTTTTCATTAAAACTAGTCATGGCTGCTGTAATGTTAAGTGCCAATTACACACCAAGTCAGTGACATCACGGATTTTTATATCAGTTCGAAACATGCCCAAAGGCCTTCGTATTATAAGCCGGTCCATCGCACACTCTTCTTCTGGCCTTGTGAGTACCGAGGGCCAAAAGCATGTGAGAGGTAGACCAAATTAGAACATTTCGATCGTTGCGTATGATTTATTTTTTTTACGGGGGGGGGGGGATCCGAGACACATTCTAGAACCATTTTAATCCTTTGTACCCGAGCAGCCGCTTTTCTGGGCAGGAGCATGATACGTCATAACTTCGTTATATAGAATGGCTGTTCAGTAAATATGTGGGGAAGACCAATCAATATTTTCAACGTGCAGCCCCGAGACTGCACGTTGAAATATTGATTGGTCTACCCCAAATAATGAATATGGACTCTTCTAATTGCTGTCATTGAACTGGCATGGAAGAAGCCACCTGCGTTCAAAGGGTTAAGGTTGCTGTCTTACGACTAAATGAAAGTCCAAAACGCTTTGTTATTCAACCGAAGATTTAAAAGAGTCGTGAAGTCTACTGTGAAACGCCCATTGCTCCATTTTTCAACCCTTCCCCGGGAGGCTATCGAATGGGGCGACTAAACATGGGCGGATCCGCCCCAAACCCAGAATCCTTAATCTTCCAACGGTAGTCATCACAATATACATAAATAGGACAATTGAAACCACGTATCAATATACGCACTGGCTATATAAACTATATCAGATAAACGGTGTCACTAAATTTAAGCAACGTCGAGCCCGGTTAGTCCCAAGGCACTTCACTACGATTGTCCTCATGGGGGCACGATGACGCCGTGAACTAAGATGTACTGCATGTCGATGTTGCGCATGTCTTCAACCAATCTAACCCTGCCTGTGCTGCAGTGCGGAGTTAACGATGTTGGGGAGCTGGCAGCTGCTCGTCGTTGTTCGGTGGTTCTCTCCGGGTACTCCGGCTCCCTCCATCCATAAAACTATCACCGACATGATATGACCTTGGCTCTTAAAGTGTCGTTAAACCCTAACAAATAAACAAATAGATAAACGGTGCTCTTTTTGCGGTTAATGGTAGAGATGAGAGGTTTTGGTTTTTCAGATTCGATGTCGGGTTCGGTTCGGTTTCAGAAAAAATCGGTTTCTGTTCAGTTTTACAATGTGTAAAGAACATCGGGATCCATAACCTGAAAAGAAATCACTAGTAGGTTCTATGAAACCACTCACCCCAAAAAGCTCTCTCTGTCCGTTGGATTCAGCCTAACTTCCCCTTGATTATTGTTAGGGGTTCTCGGGGATCACTTGCTAAGCCTATTGGGCCAGAAAAAAACATTAATTACGGTAACACATGAAAAAGGATGATATAATCTAAATTCTCATCGTCACAAGTTCTCTCTTTTCGACTCGTCCACCGGACGAGTCGATAAGGAAGAAAATGTGACAATGAGAGCACGACGAATTCGTCTCTTTGCCGGAAAGACTGAGTGGCGAGAGTCCATAAGAGCCACTAGTCCAATTTGATCTCATTATGCTCGAACACGGAAATCCGTCCGACCGGTGTTTTGCTGGGTCTTGCGGTTCGGTTTTATGGTTGCCTAAAAAAACGGACGTGAACCGTCCACACCACACAAAAAAAACGCCCACCTTTATGTAATGGGTAACTATAGGGCACCGGAAGAAGGCCCAATTGAAAATTTCCTGGTTAAACATATAAGACCACCGCCTCTGATTTTGATCGTTTGAAGATACCGATGCATATACCAGCACATTTTTTATCGGCAAGTTTGCATGTCAAAGAAACACAACCTTGATATTATGCCTACAAACCGACACTTTTAGGGATATCATTTACTCAATAGACAATAACGCGGTTTCAAGATCACACACACGAAAAATGGTATTTTTCTTACAACAGAACACCGAACTATCTGCACGAGAGTCGAATTTTATGCCCTATGACCCATTTAATTACACTATTGTGATTTTAACTGAAAGAGATTGTCATTTCAGTCGTTCACAATCGGATGATCATATTTAATATAGCGATTTACTCAAACACACGAGATGACAGTCACCAACGTGTAGAGTGAAAATCCGACTGGCTGGGAGACAGGCGGCACAATGTGAACTATTTTGTTTGTGGGCTGGTGTGTGTATGAATTCGTGTGGTGTGTGCTCGTAGAACACAGAACTTGCGGTAATGTGTAAAGAATTTAACAATTTCATTGGGATTCTTCTTTGTTCGTTGCCAACACTACAAGGATAGAAAGGCTTTCAACTATAAAAACATTTGGGTGGAATTTCAAACCGATAATTATATTTATACTTTTTGTGAAAAAGTGTGAGAAGAATAAAACTATGGTCTATGGGAAAATCATTTCTTTGTGCTTCTTTTGTTTCCTTTCTATTTTGTTATTGTTGTTGTTGTCGTTGTTGTTGTTGTTGTCGTCGTCGTTTAAATCGTGCATATCTCTGTGGTAAATGAGTTCACATCAGTGTTAAAAGTGGTAGTTTGGGCGCGGTGGCGTTGCGCTAACCGGTTCTCGTCAGATCACCGAAGTTAACTGGTAGAATGCTGAATTATTTTTGGTCATCAAAATTTGTTCACATATGTTTGCCTTGTTACAATTTATGGGAGAGTGCCAATAGGCACTCCCCCATAAATTGTAACAAGGCAAATACTAACAGACTAAATAATTTCACTTCAGAGGTGGTATGAACAACATCCACAAAATATGAAGCCTTTAAGTGTTGGTACTGCCATTTCAGAGTAAAGCCCAAATATGGGCTTCCAGCACTCTACCAGTTAAACAGCGTCGGGCCCGGTTAGTCCATGGATGGGTGACCGTATGAGCGATCGATTCCGACTCCCGCGTGTGTTCTTGGGCAAGGAACCTCACCCCGATTGTCCACATGAGGGCACGATGACGTAGTGTATTAAGGCGTACTGCATGTCGATGGTGCGCTTATATTCAACCAATCTAACCCTGTCTGTGCTGCAGTGCGGAGTTACGATGTTGGGAAGCTGGCAGCTGCTCGCCGTTGCTCGGTGGTTCTCTCCGGGTATTCCGGCTTCCTCCACCCGTAAAACTGTTACCGACATGATATGACCTTGGCCGTTTATGTGTCGTTAAACCCTAATAAATAAATAAATAAATATATACTGGTAGTAGTTTCCGACACGAGGTGACCCTGGCTGTCGAAAGCGTCGTTAAAACCCCAATAAACAATAAATACCATGTAGTTGTAGTCTACACACCCTGTATTGTCTATCGCATTTCCATATTGCAAATCTGCAAGGGAATTGGACGCTGTCCACCACTTGTTTTTTTTTATAATGGACGTATATGGTATAAAGACACTAATATGGGGAGAAGAAACTAATATGACAATGTTCCAATGCAGTTTGCGCGGGTGAGCCATCATTAACATGGCGTTACAAAACAGTATTTATGAAACTGGTGATGCAAGGCATCGTCGTGTCGTAAAGCTCGCGATATCAATATTTTTTTATCACTCAATTACGCCTAAAACACCTTATTATAATTAAACTAATTAAAATAAATATCACGTGATACACGTTTAAGCGCACTGACGTAATAGGTTCAGAAAAAATTTCTGTGTGGTGACAGCTGGCAATCAAAGGGATCGAATTTGCAGACAAGGTTAATACATTTCGAATAAACTCGCGGCGCATTGCAGATCCTCGTTCGTGGTCTATAATTTACTGGAGGGGTGGAGGATCTAGATGTTCACTTGATGGCGTTTCCTAATTTATCGAACAAATATGAGAGTTACACCCTATAAAAGTTACCGTTAAAATGCGTTAAAACTTCAACCAGGTGGCGGTACTTCTACCGTAAAATATTACGGCGAAAATACCGTATTAAATTATTCGTGGCAATGCCCACCTATATTTTATGCGATCGTGGAGCAAAAGTGATATTTGGTTTCTCTTCATTGTACCTGGAGGTCATTAATTCATTTTTCATACACAGTAGACCAATTAATATCTTTAACCTGCTGCCGTGTGGTTGCAAGTTAATGATATTTATTTGTCTACCTTAAAAATTGTCTTTTCTCAAACAGTTAATAGTAAACAATTAATTAACAAGTAATTTTCGCAATGGACGTTGCCCTTCTGCAAAACCAGGCATTAAAGACTTGAATGCATTCGTTCTGAAAAAAACAACTTTTAATACTCCACTCACTGTATACATGATGTAATTCCGAGAAAAAACAGTCGTTACCGTAATATTTACGGCAAAAGTAACAACCACTGGTTGCCAATACTTCAACCAGAATTTTAGCAGTATTATTTTACAGCGCATAAACCACTATAGACTGATCAAGTGAGAATTTTTTCATCAGCTCTCATTTGGTCTCATCCTTGAGCATAAAACAATCCCATGACATTGTGAAATTTAAAAAAAAAACATTCATAAAGCTAAAGAACGTTGAATATGACAGATTATTGGAATCGGTTCAATGAGCCTATTTCAATGATACGTCACAACCAAAATGATTTAACCCTTTACCCAACGTAACGGCCAAAACCGGCCAGCGCTATTCTCAAAAATCGCCAATTTATTTTCATTATTTTTTTCATTTTTTGTCTCAAAAACATAGGTTATGACCCCTCGTTGGAACGAGCTCGTCGAGCTCGTTCCAATGAGGGTATCATAACCTATGTTTTTGAGACAAAAAATGAAAAAAATTAGTTATTCAAGAATTTTGTTTGCAAGTGTCGTCTGCTTTTCATGTTAGGTAAAGGGCTAAAACCCATAAAATAGTACGATAAACAAGATACTGAAGACCACTCTGCACTGAGGCTGAGGAAAAAGGTATGAAATGGTTCAGGTTTCCCTGCCTATCCTAATTTTCATGCCCATCCTAATCTTCTTTTATGAGCTCTTCGCAAGAAGTTATATCTGTTTAAAACAATATCCGAAGATACTTATGAGCCTGGCATGATATACATTGTACACATGGAATATAAGCAATACATTTTAACCCTCGAAAAAATTGTTCTTGCTCCAGTATAAATTTTCATTTTTTTTTTTTTTGTCGCAAAAACGTAGCTTATGACCCATCATTGGAACGAACTATATTTTGTGACAAAAACGAAGAGATAATAAAATTTCAATGATGATTTTTGTAGAATTATTTATTTACTGGGGTTTAACGGAACTTTCGACAGTAAGGGCCACCTCATGTCGAACAGTTTTCCCTGTGGTGGAAAACGGAGTACCCGGAGAGAACCACCGAGCACCGGCAAGCAACTATCAGACTCTAAAATGCACTAACTCCACACAAGCAGATTAGCATTGGTTGAAGGAATGTAGCCTTTCGACGTGTAGTACGTCTTTGTACACAGCGGCACTACGTCACCCACAGGGGGAGTCGGGATTAGGTGCCTTCGGTTTGAAGTTCAATGCTCCAATCACTAAGCCGCCGCGCTCTGAAGTTTTGTTGGCAACACTGGTCTGGATTGACCGAACCAGTTTTTTTTTTCCACTGCAGGTAACCGAAAGCAAACCTACTATTTTTTAAGCTTCAAAAAAAAAAAAAAAATAACGCCCTTGCAGATCTCTTGAATTACACATTAAACTGGATGTATTGGTGAAATCCACGACAACAATTTGGAACTTGAAAAGTTGAAAACTACCATCTCTAACCGAAGAAAAGGACTGCGGAGACTGCTTTTGGGACAAAATATGACTGTTGATGGTCGAGTCACGTGAACTGTCAAAATCCATCACACATTTTAGAGAAATACAAATCGGACAAAAGTCTAAATTTTTGGAAGAATCCATGGTGGTACGTGTGTGTTTGGTTATGTGTGTGGGGGGAGGGGGTGGGGGTGGGGGTGGGGGTGGGGTGGGGGTGGGAGGGGTGGGAGGGGGCATATCTACACCAACGAGTGCTAGTGGGATAGAGGGTTAATGTCCTGTACAAGTTGTGAGATCAAGAATTTTCAGGTTATTCACCTTGGTAGACAGGTAAATAAATATCACCTAATTTGTTTTGATGATGAAGCAAACATCTTATCACGTTTTATCGACAACAGATCATTGTAATCCGGATAGTCAACAAGACAATAAGCTGGCCAAAATCTTTGTGCACAAATCACGAGGGGTTATTGTTTTAATATACAACGTCATCTTTTATTTGAAGGTGGGGAAAATTTCGAATGCCATCCAAGTGAAAACGAGGTGCAAATTATTTTCCCTGCAAATCGGATCGCACTGTCCAGGACTAAGTTTGTGACACTAGCAGGAAACCACCCCACGACACAAGTGGCAGTTACTGAAGCTGACATGGGTGCTGAAAAACTTATTGTGGAGAGTATATACATGTATGTGTAAACTCTAAAATCAGTTGGGTTCAAAATCAACCCAAATCAACTGAGTTGAGTGAATTATGAACCTAATTGGGTTCATATTCACTCAACCCAGTTAATTTGGGTTGATTTTTAACCCAAATGATTCTAGAAAGTGTACACTTCTACATGCAGTTTGTTTTATTGTTACGTGCATATTTCCTATCTGTTAGCTGTTGCAAAATTGTTGCATGTTTCAGAGCATGTTAACATTACACGATATCCCTGCATGTGATTCGAGAACAAACTGTCTGAAAACTCGGTACACATGCAGGAAGACAATGCCCCCGAGAATAATCAGGGACGTAAAACTCGGGGGGGGGGGGGGGGAGTTGGGGGGGGAGCAAGCCAAATAAAAACGTAGTCTTATCAGGTAGCAGACTCTTATCAGCAGTCGCCAGTCGGGTAGAAAATTCAGTTCAGACGGCACACGCAGCTCACCTGGAATAATTGAAACATAGTCACAAAATGAGAACATGTGTTTGTAGATAGCCATATAGACCCCCCCCCCCCCCCCCACCCCTCCGCTGCCCATGGTATCCAGTGCATTACTAAAAGGGCGAGGCAGTTTTGACTGTTGAAAGACTTCCGTGTAAGCATAAAGCTGTAACAGTTAGTTGCTATCTCGGTGATCGGGACCACCTGCCCCTCACATTTGACATGGCAATCGGCAATGACATCTGTGGTAAAGGCTATGTCATAGCCGATGGTTATGACTAATTTTAGTTATAGTAATCTTTTTGTCTGTATGTGTGTTTACTGTTGTTTTACGAACGACACTTACAACTACCATGGTCAAATAGTGTGGGAAATATCACGGATGGAGGAATCCAGAGTACCCAGAGAGAACCACAGAGCACTTTCCAGCAACTGTCAGACTCTCCAACTAACTAACAAGCCCGACACAAGCAGAGGTAGCAGTTGTTGGAGGCAAGTGATCCATCGACGTACAGTGCACCTTACTACACAGCTCAGCCGTTCCCCTACATGGGCAACTGGAATTATGTGTCTTGTACAAGGACATTGCGCAGGTGGTACGGGTGAGGAACGAACCGTGGACCTTTCAGCTTAAAGTTCAATGTCCTAACCTATGATACACCGTGCTCTCTCTCTCTCTCTCTCTCTCTCTCTCTCTCTCTCTCTCTCTCTCTCTCTCTCTCTCTCTCTCTCTCTCTCTCTTTTTATGGTTGGACTAGAGCTCGAAAAAACATAGGTGTTGTACATAAGGATAGTCTGTCAACTTCATGTTATGGTCGGACAAACATGGTCGCCCCGCCCCCCTCCACCGCCCCCTCCGCCCCCACACCCCGCAATGTATTAAATAAGTAACAGGCCAGAGTACAAATCATCATTATTACCCACAACAAGGAAATGGTAACATTTATGGTATTACTGCACAAAACATTCTCCTTCAGATTACAACTCCTTTTTTTAATCAAACAAACACGTGGGATCAGGGAGGTCGTTTACAGTTTTTGAAGGTCGAAAACGTAGGCCTGGTAATTTAACAAATGCACCAAAATTATCGTGAACACGAAAAATACTTCAATGTAATGGTCCTCAAATTTAGCATGAAAAAAAACATCTTCCTTTGATGATGAACAAAGCATGTGTACTTAACAGTTTGTCGACAAGTGTTGTTGCGAGACGTACATTCTCAAATGAAATGATCTCAAAAATAGTGATGTTTTTCGATGTCGCTTGATAAGTAAAAAACTCTAGAAAATAAATACGTGTTTGCTGCGAATAGAATATTTTTTGTTAGATATTATAATCCTATATTTCGTTAATATGTCATTGCCAAATGTAGCGTGTATATATTTAGAGATGAAAGGGACCGCATCGCCAACACGGACATTGTAGAGAACGCGAAGTTCAGTAAATTGTACACGATGGTTCAATTAGGTCTCCGCTTCGAAATTCGATTCGAAATGGACCCGATGATTCGATTCGAGTCAATTCGGGTCGAGTTGATTCGAAAATTTTGAAATCATTGAGATGTTTTCAAAATTCTACCAAATGTTTCCTCTGGAACTCTTCTTCTGTCATCAGGTCTCCTGTAGAGGAGACCTGATGATAGAAGAAGAGTTCAAGGAGGTTCCGCTTCCGATACCATTTCGATTCCGTCCTGCAATATTCCGCTTTTTTATTGACTTGCAAAACAGATGAGGCACCGTTGCATTTATTTATTTATTTATTTATTTATTTATTTATTTATTTATTTATTTATTTATTTATTTATTTATTGGGGTTTTAACGACACATTCGACAGCCAGGGTCACCACGGGTCGGAGAGTTTTACGGGTGGAGGAAGTCGGAGTACCCGGAGAGAACCAGCGAGCAACGGCGAGCAACGGTCAGACTCCCCAACGTACTAACGCCACACAAGAAGGGTTAGCATTGGTTGAAGACAAAGTGTCGTTAAACATAAATAAATAAATAAATAAATAAATAAATAAATAAATAAATAAATAAATAAATAAATAAATAAATAAATAAATAAATAAATAAATAACATGGATACGTCACCACACTCTGTTGATGGCCAATCGGAACATTAGGAAATCTCCAATTCGCCCAGCCCACCATTCAGCCTTCAAAAAGCTTTACACTGTCCCGCGTCAGTCACAATCACATGTTATAATAATTTTAACGAGACCATAAAAAAGAAATCAATGTATGTATTGGGCAACTTTGATAATAAACCCTACTTGACACGTATATTCCCAACTAATTCACTGCGTACTCCATTCTTACAGAAATAGAAGTTCCGTTTTATTTCTGCAGGTGTGTATTTTGGAAAATCCTTGCTGTGAATAGAACAAAAAGCGCAAGTATTTGGAACAGAGAATTTATGCCTGCGGCTTTTACATATTTGACGTTTTTGAGGCGGTGTGGGGTCCTTGAATAGACCCATAATGGAATAATCGACCTATAAGAAGAAAATAACCGTCAAAATTATGACACAATTAGAAGATCGAACATTTCACACATGCATCCAGGTGGTACGAGTATATATATTAAGTAGTTGAGGTAGAACTTAAAGTTTATAGGGCGAACAAAAGATGACATACAACTATGAAATGTCACTAGAAAATGACATGAGATTGTAGACCGGGGAAACTACTTCTTCAACAAGAAATACTAAAATCAGACCATTCGTAATAACTGGAGCCGTGCGAAGCTTCGAAATTCGATTCGATTCGAAGTTGTGTCGACGATTCGATTCGGACATTTTTGAATCGTTGAGGTGTTCTCAAACTCCCACCAGGTGTCCCCTCTTGAATTATTCTTCAATTATCAGGTTTCCCGTACAGTAGAACTGATGATAGAAGAAGACTTCAGGGAGCTTCCGCTTTAGAAACTACTTTGAGTCCGTCCTGCCAGGAGACAATACTATAAAACTTTTACAATTGTATTTTCTTGAATTGTATTTTTTACCTATTAGGGGGCACGGTGGCGTTGCGGTAACCGGTTCTCGTTAGATCACCGAAGTTAAGCAACGTCGAGCCCAGTTAGTCCTCGGATGGGTGACCATCTAAGCGATCGATTCGGACTCCCGCGTTGTGTCATTGGGCAAGGCACTTAACCCCGATTGTGCACATGGGGGCACGATGACGCCGTGTACTAAGCCGTACTGCACGACCCTGTCTGTGCTGCAGTGTGGAGTTATGATTTTGGGGAGCTGGCAGCTGCTCGTCGTTGCTCAGTGGTTCTCGCCGGGTTCTCCGTCTTCCTCCTTCCGTAAAACTATCACGGTCATGATTAGCCGTTGTGCATAAGTATGTGACCTTAAACACCAATAAATAAATAATAATAAATCTACCTATTAATATAGCTGACTAAAATGAATCATTAGCATTCTAAAAGATGTGGCAATTTGCCAACAGGCAAATTGCCACATCTTTGAAAATGCTAATGGTTCATTTTAACCAATTTGAAGTCATAACTAGAAAATACAATTCTAGAAAATACAATTTTAAAAGTTTTATAGTATTGGCACCTGGAATATTCCGCTCAAACAGACGTTTCGCCATTGAAAGCAATAAATGGACGAAGGATGGCGCTACTTAAGGTTAAAAGGGGGTGCAAAATTAACATGTTGAAGGGTCGTACGATTCGATTCGGACCCGACTTTTGAGATTCGTAGAGCTCTCGTCGTAACGGGGGCACATTACAACTGTTTTGTTAAGCCCTAATTTTCCAAACACATAAACGAACGTGGGTGTTGTACATACAACGTCACCAGTCTGGGAAAAAATGTTGTCCAGAAAAAGGGTGGCGACACTCGTAGGAGGCAGATGGCGCACCTTGTAGTTTTGTCCGGAAACATCTTGTTATTGCTATCATTTCTCACCTGAGCACCTTATTCCTTCCTATAGCTCGTGTCTCGGCCTCTTTTGATTGTCGGTTCCCGTTAAAATCATAGTCCACTTTTCTGCAGACTTTCAGCTGTTGAAACTCGTTTGAGATTTATTTTCTCGTCTTCAGACAGGAATTAACTAACCCGAATCGAGAATGCACAGAACAAACCTAACTTAAAAACAGCAGGTTCTCTTCGTCGAGCTCTTCAAAAATAATAGGCATGTCGCTGGGTCTCGATGTGTGTAACACATTTCGTTTTACAATACCAAATCTTACCAGTATACTTTAAGAGAGAGAACACCAAAAACCAGTCAATTAACTGGTAGAGTGCTAAATTATTTTTGGCCCTTAAAATTTCTTATTGCATCTTTGCCTTATTACAATTTTTGGGAGAGTGCCACTAGGCACTCTCCCATAAATTGTAACAAGGTAAATCCTAACAGATAAAATAACATCACTTCAAAGATAATATGAAGCACATCCACAGAACATGAAGCCTTTAAATTGTGGTACCGGCACTTCAGAATAAAGCCCAAATATGGGCTTCCAGCACTCTACCAGTTAAGTAAGTTTGCTCCATAACATCTCTCAGCCAAGCTAACCCTCCACCCTTTTCCATAGTTTGCAATATCTTTCCCCTCAAGCAGCATGTCCAAAACCAGGATCTCAGACTTTTTCGACATGGTGGGGTGAGAGTTAAAATGGTCCGACTGTGTTCTCGGATCTTTGACCGTCGGTACGAACTCGGAAATCTGACTCAATATACTTCATTAACCCTTTACCTAACGAATTGACCACACCCTTACAAATTAAGTAGTTGAAAAAAAAACTATAAAAAAAACATATCATATGTCCATTCGTTGAAACGAGCTTGTTTTTCTTAATTTTTTTGAAAAGAATGAAAAAAGCACAAATTTTGATATCGTGTGCTTTGAATAAGAGGTTAACCCTTTACCTAACGAATCGGTCGCTTCCGCACACGTAATATGCAAATTCAGCAGTTGAAAAAATATTATTTTTCAACAAATTTGAACAAAACCTTATCATGTAACCCTCAATGGAACGAGCTCGTCGAGCTCATTCCAATGAGGTGGTCACATGATATGGTTTTGTTGAAATTTTGAAAAAAAAATAAAAAATGATATTTAAAATGATAAATTTTGATACAGTCTGCGTTGGGTAAAGGGTTAGAATTGCCGACCTTTTCCAAATTAGCGTTTTTCGGAGAAAATGTTGGTATTCGAATGACCAGTAATTTTCACGACAGGCAACAAAATTTACCGAAAAATGGTCACGTGGGAAGCGCACCACCACAAGCGCGCACCCAACAACAAGCTTGGTCCCTGTGAAGCATGCTCACTATTTGAAGCCCCAGCCACCCCCACTCACCTCCACAAGCACGGGAGAAATCCTGGCTACACTTGCATTACCCATTTAACAAGCACGAATGGAAGACAAAACTGGACAGAAATGTTATTAAATAAGTAAAAAGGTTCCTTTTCTTCACCCAAAAACATAGCTTACGACCCACATTGGAACGAACTAAAAAACCTGTTCTAATGAGGGGCCATAAGTTTTGATTTGAGACAAAAATTGAAGAAAATAATAAAATTTGTGTCATGATTTTTTGTGAATTGTGCCGGCGGGTGATTGCCGTTGTGTTAAATAAAGGTAAAAGACTTCACAAATTTTTTATCCCAGAGAGAACCTTGAAAATGTGTTTACAAGCAAGATACAGCTATTAATAGTAAGAATGGCCTTTGTGTTCGATCCCAAGAATAACATAATTTGCGGCAAAAATTAAAAAATAAAAAATAAATGACAATTTTTGTGACATGGGGGTTAACAAAGATTAAAAACCTTACCAGATTTCTTTGATTCGGAATCTGGCGCTGGAGTCCTCATCGTCGACACAGCCACAAAATTCTTTTTCGGAACCATAACGTTCGTACATATTCCCTTGACCTGACCTTTACCGCCACGGAATTTCATTATTTATGTTACTTATGAGATATTGTGTGACTTGCAAACGGAGGCATAACATTATACAAGATCAAAGATACCAGAAAAGACAGATGATATTCAATAATTTCTATCCATTTTATACGTACACACAAAATACACTGAAATACACCGAGGAATGAGTTTGAAGGTAAATACTGCTCGCATCTTTTGGCATAGGTTTAACCCTCGAGCCTCAAATTATTTTTATGATACAACAGCTGCAAGTGACTTAATAGTGTTTCCACATCATTGTTGGCTGCCTGTGTAGGTAGTCAACGATGATGTAAAAACAATGTAGCCTACCGTTTGAGTTTCCAAGGAAAAATACACGTGGAGGGGGGGGGGGGACTTTTCTGATACAATTTAAAGGTGGTAGTTTGGGCCTGTATGGGGATTTGAGGGTTAACGCCCTGCCTTTTAAATTCGAAGGGCGTCGTGCACAAAACTCACCATTTAAATTTTGGGGTTTTTTTTAAAAAAAATTTCGCATTTTAACTGACCCTTCGCTGGAACGGATTTCGTTCTGGTGATGTGTTATAGGCTAATATTTCAACAAAAGATAATATATCGCTATTAACTTTTATGAGGTAGATGTATAGATTTGTCGACCTTAGAAAAAATATCGACCGTTGACGAACTATTCTACACAAACTGAAATCAAAAGTCTATAATAGTTTTGTTTTTTCCAAAATAAGTGAAAATGAAGCAACAGAGTTTACGGAATCCTTAACCCTTGGAACTTGAGAGGCCCTTTTCGGACCAGAAACATGATACGTCATAATTCCATTAAGTAGGATGGGTGCTATGTGCGTGTTTGGGGTAGATATTTTCAACGTGAAAATATTAATTGGTCTACCCCCAAATAATGAATATGGACTCTTCAAATTGCGGTCATTGAAATGACATGGACGATGCCACAGTGTTCAATGGGTTAAGCGAGTGAAGCTAATCATGCAAGTCTATAGTTTTTAAGCAGTTAAAGGATCCCATTATCTGCAAATAATTAGTTTTGTTCATTGTTCGATCAATTATGTTTGTAATTGGGACACCGTGTGCATCCGTTATTCCAAACCAAAAAAACTTTACCACACATAGCCTACAATATACGTCGAGCCGACACAATAGGGCGGACCTACCTCTTTACATTTCGAAGATCCAGTGTCTAGATGAATTCTTCAATCCTATGATCTACTAGTACAAACAAGTGCGTTTACAATGTTGATAGTACGAACAACGGCACTTCCGATACCAGAATGTGGTAGTTCATTGTGAGCCCTTGTGTGTGTGGAGATGTGGAAGGAATGGCATGATGCTGGTACTTAATCACCGCAGTGACGTATGTTTCGATTGATTACCACCGCAAAGCGCGAGCCGATTATGTTCCCGGCATGCACGCGGACACAAACGGCTTGAGTTTTGCCGACGTAAACGGCTCGCGAACACAATCGACTTGAGATTTGTGGACATAATCGTTTCGAGGTCCGCGTGCGGACACAATGGGCACTTTTGTCGACATAATGGGCTTGCGTTTTGCGGACACAATCGCCTTGCGGACACAATCTGTTGTGACTCGTGCGACCCTATTCGTTCGAAACTGACGAACAACTTTTGTCCTAAAGTGGTTTTTGAGCAGCACTTTATGATAGCCAAAATTTCCTTCTCACCTGCTCCCACGAGTGTTAACTAGAGACCTTCAATCTTTACTCCCCCGCTCCTCATTTTCGGGCGAGGAAATTAGAAGAGATGGGCGTAATGACTGAAAAGTCTTACTCAGGACTATGTTTATTTCTACATCCAAGTTAACAGCAAACCATACCTTATGGCCCCTCATGGGAGAGAGCTCATTTCAAAAAGCGTTTTTTTTTTATTTTACAAGTCGTAATTGGTAAAGAGTAATGACCATTGATACTCACATTTATCGGCTTCGCTAGAAGAACCATGCACGAATAATTACGCCCTGCCCCCCCCCCCCCAATCCTACGTATTAGCGTATTATTTCTCTCCGCCAAGATTGGTCGATTCGTTAGTAAAATCGTCAATGACAACAGATCTCATTTTGACACTGGTACGAAAGTTGTTTTGATAGACGTTTTGGTCATATGTCTTACGGAAGATCCTGACACATTTCATTAATGTGGACATAATTTGAGATGTTATTATCATCATCATGGACTTAAATAAGTTGGAAGAGAGAATGGGAGCGCCCCCCCCCCCCCCCCCCAACACACACACACACATGCAATTTTCCAGCCGAAGCATTTTCGTCCGGCATGGAGTCCAAAAAATCTTTCAAATCTTTCCTTAATGAGATAGAGACGTAGAAACTGACAGAAAGGGCTCGAATCGACCGTGGTGGTAGAGATAATGTATTTTCAAACTATGAAGGCCATAACGGTATGTAATCCGACCGACTACTATTCTAACTATATCATCAAGGCACGCCTTCCCAGAAGGCATGCCTTGATGACATAGGTGGAATATCCAGGATTTGGCCCATCACAGCGAGACAAATCACGTTTCCATCCCCTCTCCCCACATCAGTCTTGTTCATGTCCGACACAAGGATCAGAAAGTTTTCCGCCATGGTCGGGCAAGTTAAAACTTCTCGCCGTTGAACAATAATAAACGAAACAGACTCGAAAAGTTGTTTTTTCATTATTATTCTGAAGAATTAGTTAAACAAAAGTAATTCTTCAACCCTTTGAAATCGAGCGGCCGTTTTATCATCCATGAACATGATACGTCATAACGCCATTAAATAGGATGGCTGTTCAGTAAATGTGTGGGGTAGACCGATCAATATTTTCAACGTGCAGCCTCGAGGCTGCACATTGAAAATATTGATTGGTCTACCCCCAAATAATGAATATGGACTCTTCCAACTTCTGCCATTGAACTGGCATGGAAGATACCAACAGAGTTAAATTAAAAGTAATATACAAAATTTTCTCGTGTACATAACTACCCGATTGTCATACACTTGTACCGAGCGCTTACATATAAAAGGATATTTGAAATATATTCGAATTTTTCGTTTTAAAATTGTGGTTTCGCCACATGATCAACCTTTTCCAAAATGGCGCATTTCAGAGAAAATCTTGCCATTCGCGGGACAAACAGACAGCAACACAAATTTCAGGAGCCACAGACATGGGGGGAGGGGCGCGAACCAGCTTCGGGTCCGGTCATCTTCGCGACGGCCGTAAATGTTATTCATTCTTGAGCACACTATGCGACCTGTATTGGATGTTGTTTGATGCATTTGTTGCTTGTTCTAACGGTAATGAAAAAGTCTTGTTTGGAAGGGAGGAGAGGGGTGGGGTGCACTGAAATCAATCGGAAAGTGTTTGGTAAACACCGCGAAAGCTGGGTAGTTTAGGGTTTAGAATTCCGGTATCGTTATCTGTGTTTAAATTTCAAGAAAGTGCCCAATAAAATTGTATTATATTACTGACAAAATGATACCGCGGGTAACGACCAAGTGTCTTCATGTATATATAAGTTTTGAAATATGGACGAACAAGAGGCATTACTTGAATCCGATAGCAACTGAAATAGCGCTACTGGTAAAAAGGCAATCGCACATATAAATGTTGGCTCCTCGCCAAAATCCAGACGTAATTTGGACTCACGTAAATGAGTAAATGAATGATAAAACAAGCAGTCACCATCTCTCACATTTGCTGGATTTTCGATGGTACTTGTACACGCGCACCGCGCTTGTCATTCGTCTTTCTATCCGACGGACCTTTGAAGTAAACCGTAATTCAAACTATTCTAAATATTTCAAAACATTTTCAGTTGAATAGGCGATAGTCGGGTTATGCGATGAATGGGCCTGCGTAAATGAATGGTAAAAATTAGAATAGAGTATTTTCAAATAAAAAATAAAGCCCAATACAGATTTTCCATACATACCTTTGAATTTTTACATCCATATTGTGAAAGAAAACTTGATATACACTTTTTGATTGCCTCCATCTTTGTCACGGTTCCGCGTGTGGCTATAAATCCAAACATTCACAATATAATTGTCAATGCAAAATAGGCAAGTATCATGTGTCCAACCGAAAAGGTTTACAAAAAATAGTCACGGGCGTTCCCAACAACATTTGGATACGCTGAGTGTCACAAATCAGGCTCAAATGTTTCACATCACCTGTTGTTGGATTTACTGAGATTAAGGTGGCGCGCTGTTACGTATTCCATCATGACATAGGGTATATTTTAATGAATGCTTCGCTTTAAGGTTATTAGTTAACGACGCACATACCGATATAATCACTAGTCGTAAAGTCTTATCTCCTTGCTTTTTACCCTTTATCTACCATCGTTAAAGTTGTGTTACAATATCCGTTTCAGAAAAGTTTCAGTGAAAATTTACTTTTAGAATAACCTACTGTGGACCACTCACTGGACGAGCTCAAAGAGCTCGTCTCAGTGATGGTTCACTGGCTATGTTTCAGAAGAAAATCTTAAATTAACAGCTAAATGACAGCTGTGTAAATCACTTCGTGATAGCCTTTAGTCATCAGTTTTCTGAACAAAGTCAGAATTAAATTGTGTATCGTCCCCTCCCTGGATCCCATTCTGATCATGAAACGATGGGCTACACTCCGCATTTGGAAGTGTTGTTGGGAGGAGTACATGGGACGGAGTGTCCGGAAGCTTGGCGGCAGCGCATACTGCATCGCGAAACGTAAGCTGAATTGGGAACCTCTGTGCACACACCCGATTTGAAACCCGGGACGCCCCTACTCATATAATTCACCTAAATCAGACCACTTTATTGGAGGCCCTTCGTCGGAAATGGTCCGGCCATGTTTTATTGAATTACATTTTATCTACAGACAAAATCGATGTCAGCTGAACACTGATCAGTTGGTGTACGAACAGCACTAAAAGGGATTTGATCGAAAATTCGATCTTTGTACATCCACTAAAGACGCACGGCAAACCCAAAGCGTGACATTCCCGCCCCATGAAAGATGCGCTAACTCCCGCGACTACTGCTTTCCATAGAACCGGACCAGAGGCGGCCTGGGCCAAGGGAAGTTATCTGGAAATGAACCAAGGCGGACCCCGGACCCGGAGAAAAAATTGATTTTTCGAACTGAACGAACGCTGCTTCTTCACATCTGAGCGATCAATGGCAGTTCACTCAGAATACATTTCGATGACACTTTTGTATCATCTTCACCACTCATTCAGCAAGAATGGTATCAGCAGCGGGTGGGGAAACGCTGATCCATCGGACCGACCATAGTTCGGCCGAATGGGAGAAAATTTTGATTTTTCAAATTGACAGAAGGGGGTTTCCTTGCATCGGAGCGATCAGAGGCAGACCGGACTGTAGGTATATCGAAATATACCAATGCCAATGGCAGTCCACACAGAGAACATTTCAATATACTGACATTTCTATGCAATCAGATTCATTTCGCCTGTTGGACTTTTTCACAAATTTCAGGCACCAACAGGTGTTGGGCTGCATCAACTTTGGGGGCTCCAGGGGCCACCCAATAGGGGGGGGGGGGGTGGCTACCGGAAATTTTCCCGATGGACCATACGACCAGTGCGCCTCTGAACTGGACCATACTGCAATGTAAACTAGGCGTTTGTCAAAAGGTTACAAGATAAATATTGTTTACTCTCTTTCATAAAACTCTGAGCCACCTATTCAAATAAATCTATAATTATCTTCCAAGAAGGCAGCTTATTGGTTATTTGTCAGCTGACGCCTCCACAGGTCACTGTAAACCAAGAATGGGTTCTTTCAAAGTACATGCTGAAGATTTCCCCTTCAAATGGTAGATCGACTGCACATCTACTGAAATATTCAGGATAATCTTAGCCCTTTCAACACTGGCGCACTGGATCGTATCATACAATACTATCCACGGGAAAATAGACGAATCCATTTTGCATTTATGGAGAGGTTCGGTAAACATTTAATGCTACCGCTCTGAAGAGCTGTAGGACTGTAGGATTAAGTTACTACTTACCTTCACTGTGGATTCAATTTTCTTTATGTCGTGTGCTCCTCTAGTGTCACGCAAAACTTATGCACGCCGGGTTGAAAAAGGTTAACTATTTGTGATTCGTTTCCAATTTATAGAGACGGGAAAGGCTCAGTGTATGTTTTTGATGACGACATGACTTTTATCTCTGATTCATTTTTGAGTATGAGACATGCATACCAATTTTTACCAGCAAAATACTTGCAACTCCGGGAAATATGTTACGGAAGCGTGGCCCACATGAATCTACTTTCACATCAGAGCGGTTAACTCGTAGACACCCTCTTCGAAGGCATCAAAGAACTTTGAGTTTATTCTTACGCCGCCCGTGTGGGCAGAGACTGAAATTAACTGTTGACTTAGGGCGCTGGCGTTGACGATCTCATTACAGAAGCTATAACAAACTGACTTGAGACTAATGTCTCTTGCGTCGGTGATCCCATTGACTTAATACCTACACAGGTTTCAACAATTATCCTGAAATTGAGCTAAGAGCGAATGTTTAAGATACACGTAATTACGGGATAACGCCTCGCATCGCTCCCTTGTTTTGAATTACATTGTGAATGTCTCATTGTTGCGCGATGTGTTTTGCTGTTCTGCATCAGAAAGCATCATCATGGTCGTATTATATTATATTCTCACCTTTCCACATATTTTCGGTTTATTTTAGAGAAAAAAAAATTAAGTCGAACATTTGAAAATATCGGGGCATGCTTTTCTTAAAAAATTAAGAAAAATAGAAACGTGACTTATAGGGGAGGAACGTTTTTTTACCCTTTCAGCTGAAATGCAGATATAGTCCTAAAGAATAGTGTGTGGGTTGGGCATTACAAAACCGGTAATTATATATTATATCAAGGAAAAGGAAAAGCACTAGCAAACTTTCAATTAACAAAAAGAACAAAACATAAACAAAACAAAAAAACAACATATTTGGTTTATTAGTCTCCTGTGGTCACGATTAGCCATTCTGCAGAAATATGTGACCTTAAACACCAAAAAATAAATTATTATTCTCCTTAAAAAAAAAACATAAAACTTTCAATTCATGGGCCACCGATTTCCGTGGCCCATGAGCTGAAAATTTGTTCGTGTCTCTTCTTCATCTCAGAAATATTAAGTAAGAATTGAGTCGAAAGCCTTCCCCTTCGTGTATTTTGTAAACAGTCCACACTCCCCGTTCTATCTATACAAATTATCACATAAAAGAAAGTTTGGTAATCAAATTTGAGACACACAGCCCACAAGAAATATTTAAAAGGGTCACTTATGGCATTATGCTACACTTTTATACGATTGCAGGTTCACCTTATCTCTGTCCCTCTCTCAGACTTAATGTGTCCATCCCATTTATCCGTATCAGTATCAGAGCAGTCTAATGGAACTCATCGTGAAAAGTGTTTCCTACTCAAATAGGATTTCTCTGCTATATCAAATCGGAATCATTATGAAGAAATAAGTAGACTTTTAACATCCAGCGAACTGATCCAGTCTTCCTAAGAGCAGAGTTTATCCCCCCCCCCCCCCCCCCCCACTGCATGTGTAACAAACGTGTGTCCCAGGTGAGATAGCAGGGAGAGGCAGAGGTATCCCACCCCACCCACGTGACGTTATACATAACGTTATTATGACATGATGCATATCGTATCAGTTTCTTGCTACCAACTAATTCATATTGACGTCATCGGAATGCAGTGTGATCAAAGTTCGATGCTCTAAAACTCTTCAACCCTCAAGCTGCCACCGTTCCTAATTGATTTCGTGGTATATACCGTTGGTATATACATAACTTGCGCATGCTCTTTCCGATGGTGTCATCAGTTTCTCAAAACAACGAAAACAAAATGAGTAATAACGTAATCGCTGCATGGTGAGAGGAGAAAAATCACCCCCGATGAGTCTGAAGGTGGGAATCGGGAAATCTCACACTCGGGGCAAGATATTTGAACCAGTCCCTCGGCAAGCCTCGGGTCTGGTTCAAATATCTTGCCCTTCGGGTGAGATTTCTCCATTCCACCTCCAGACTCATCGGGGATCATAATAGTCCAAGTTGCTAAAATCAGCGACAACATGGTTGTTTGTACCTCATATTGAGATGTAGGCGCACATAATATTTTGTTCTTAAACATTTATGTTTGTAATTACTTATATGATACTGAGAATCCCTATGAACAATTTCCGTATACCAAAAATAGACTATCCTCCACCATCAAATAAAAACAATTTCGCAGGAGGATCAAACATTCAACCCTCAAGAAACTAATAATACAGAAAACCTCTGTATGTAAGCGAACGATCACCAGCGTGATTACGCGCACTACATAGTGTGAATGGTTTAATACACTTTCGACCTCTAGTTATCAACTAACTGAAGCACACAGGTTCGTCTGGTTGCTTATTGTTACCCAGGCTGCTGAACGTGGTGAACAATGTGGTTCAAAAAGACGTTCAGAAGCCTGGATATCATGTCGCCCAGTTTTAGTTGCGGAGATAGCGGGAGTACAAGTAAAGGTGTCCTACGGTGACAACAAAATGACAGACGTTTCAACTCATCAATGAAACACAAACGAACAAATGCACCACCACTGACCTGGAAATAAAGAGCTTATATCGTAACCCGTTGGCAGGTTATGGCATAGAGCATGCTCGTAACCGACAGGAAAATGTTGTTGTTGTGCTTCTCCGCCTTCCTTGTTTTTACTTGAACAGTCATACTTTTTAACGTCTCAATGGGATCCCCGGCTGTATAAATATCAACAACTAACGTGCGATCTCGCTGAAGCGAGATCGCATGTTAGTTTTTGTAATTTATTTTGGCAGACATTCGTTTAAGGTATCGCGGAACTAAATATTGAAATTAGAGTGAACCACGCGGAACTAAATATTGAAATTAGAGTGAACCACCTTAAAATGTTGCACTCGGAAATGATGCAATCTCTAAAAATAAACAGCCTTGGGGAAAATATATTGTTTCAATAAACGTTTGAAACATTTTATTGACATCTTTGGCATTATTGTTGAATATTCTTGATAAAAAGAGGGTGATTTGATGACTTTTTGCATGTTTTTGTAGGGAATTCCCGGAAAAAATATGTGCACGTGACCGGTACTTCCCTTCGTGTCAGTTTTTCTCTCTTATTTGTTGCAGGACCCCTGTTTTCAGATCAGAAAAAGTTGTCTGAAGGGCTATATTGACAGAGATATTTGAATGCCAAAATTAAAGTGATGCGATCATATTTGTTTCCGCCGGAACGTTATAATGGTCCCCTATGGGAAAATATTTAGTACTGTGATACCTTAAGATGGTAATTTAATAAACTCGGTGTGCTACCTTAAGATGGTAATTTAATAAACTCAAGATGTATTACTTTGTTGTAACCTGTCGCAACTTGCCGTAACCTCCAGTTCGTTCGTATATTGTACAATTAATGCGCCCACGCGTTATCTTAACGGTCGTTCGCGAGTAATTTCCAAGCTTCCACCCGCATACCGTACGCACTAACACAATATTCCACGCTACGCATAGAGCAGACAGAGTTCTGACCAAGGACATAATGCAAACTGTGGGTCTCAGATTCGAACTCACAACTTTTTGGTATAATAGTCGACGTTCTAGTAACGGTAGGCACTGTCCCTATCGCCGAAAATTATATATATATAATACATCTAGTTCAGGACATATCGTATTTAACACAAGTAATTCCTCCTGCGTTAACACTGAAGAAAAATTCAAAGTGGTCAGCTGTACACGAGAAATATGTTCCCAAGGTAACGCCTCGGTAACGTCAGTTCTGTCTGAGGCATCGGGACAATTGCAAAGTAATATATAAAATTCCGAAGATCACACCGCCACGTCTGTCAAAATCACTGCCCCTTGTAAACTGAAACCCTGACAATGAATGATACAGGATTCTCCCGTAAACTCCCATGAACTGTAACCCCCACACACAACTGTTACCCCGAAATATCTCAATGGCCGCCAGGAAAACCAAGGTCTTATCCGTTCAGATTTACTACAAACAACGTAGGCATTTTCTAAACTGTTCCCGGCTGAAACAAGAAGTGCTGGGACTGCATTGTCCACCATTTGAAGCAATAGCACACTGAGAAAAACAGTGCTCTCAATTCTGTACAAGTCTATACTAGTAAAAAAAGATCATTACCATCATTATTAACCTCTACGGAGATACATGTACATGTAATAATTCGACTGCGTATACAGAATGAAGAGAGTGGATGACTACTTAACCCTTTACCCAACGAATCGGCCGCATCCGCCCGCGTAATTTGCAAATTCAGCAGTTGGAAAAATATTCTTTTTCAAAAAATTTCAACAAAACCTTATCATGTGACCCCTCGTTGGAACGAGCTCGTTCCAACGAGGGGTCACATGATATGGTTTTGTTGATTTTTTTTGAAAAATTTGAAAAAATGATATTTAAAATAATAAATTTTGATATCGTCTATGTTGGGTAAAGGGTTAATCTCAGCATCATATTATTTTTTTTCATTCATTTCCTTTTATATTTTTTCAGAATATTGTTTCATTATATTACCATAATGATGCTGTTGTGAAAGTGACAATTAGCCTCAAGTTGGTGTTTATTGCTTCAATAAGTTCTTTTGTATTCTATATTCTCCGCTCTAAACGTATTCATAATTGCTCATAACAGCACAAAAAACACCTGCAAACTTTCGTCACATGGACCACTGGGTGCAATCCGGTGGTCCATATGATGGAAGTTTGCAACGACCTCTTGTGTTTAGTCCTTAGAAATTGTAAATAATTACTAAGTTAAAAATATACCCAGCAGCGATTTAGTAGTAAACGAACCTCCAATATTTTCTTTCTGATCTGTTCTGTCGTAATTTCACTCCTGACCTCGCTAATAGTGCTTTACGTTTTGCATTACACAGCGCAAACGACTACTTCATTCTTTTGCAGCAAGGAGCGCATTAACTAACGAGCATTTTCTGCGCTAATTGTGAAAGAACTTCAAATTGTAGGATTAGTAACACTTTACTCCGACAGATGTTTTTTGACTGAATCACTGATCTCTATACAACTGGATTGCTGGGACGCTCATTGGTCAAACGTGGAAAACATAGAAAAGTGCCTCATCCACCCACCACCTTAAGGAGGAGGAGGGGGAGGGGTCAATCGTTCCTATAAATAGCCTGTGCTCAACATACAAAAGTTTCGTGAAATTTTTCAGTTTTCCGCTGGCAACTTTTTGAAGAATACACTGTGATTCCTGCAAAAACTGAATACGTTGATGATGTGCCCATTTTTGTGGCAATGCAAATTGATTATTGACAACATATTTTAGTTATCAGTGATAAAAACAAGTTCCGACATTGGAAAGTTGATACCTTGTTATTGTTCCCATGCTGGGCTTTCGTTTGATGTTTGATGATGTGAAAACGGTTACGCTGTGATTACAGTCTCGACGAAACAGCTTTCACGCCATCAAACGTCTCTGATTGTGAGGCGCTACACGCGTGGAACGACTTGACGCCATCCTGACTGGGGAATATTGAGTTGAGACGTTTCCACTGACCTTCCATCAGTCCAGTTGCCTTGCGATCAGTGGAATGGATAATCAAATAATTTAAAAAAACTCAATTTTTAACAAGATGTCTAAAGTGATGGCTCCCTAGAAATTGTAAGCCATTTCGTTATTTAAAAAGTGTCAAGTTTGGGTTAACTTTGTACAACTAAGACTATTGTTACCCGACAGACCTATAAATTTTATTTCCAAATATACATGTCATCTGGGTCAAACAGACACATTCTTTCTTTCTGCTTCAGTATCCCGTCCACATTCCAAAGCACAACGAACATGAACAAATTAATTACAGAATCACTAACACTACAAAACATTATGTAGTAATTGAATATTTGTATGGACTTTCTTTTTGAAACTTTTCTGTTCCAATCGAATATTTCTTGTTTACCAGTGTTGGCATCCATTGATATATTATATGACAGTTCCTAGTGATTAACAGAGCATGCGCCAAAACTAAGATGTTTGTAAGCCTAGATTATTTATTTATTTTTTTACTTATTTAATTATATAGTTATTTATTTATTATTCGGAATTCTGAGAAACCGAAAAATCTTCCTGACGCGAGAAGTACAGCTGTGAAAACGTTGACCTTCACTTCATTTTGTATTTTGAACAATGCCACTTTAAGATTTCTTTAACTAAAGTACTGAAATTTCCGTCTTACCCACCGTCATCAACCAGGAAGCTGAAACCAACGCGAACTTTGTTCCAAAAATCCATACAAAAATCTTTCTCCAGTCATACATGTATACTCATCTATAAGCAAACTACAGTGTTGAAACCTGCTTAGGGCTCAAGCGGATCGTACGGGGAAGCACTCTGAAGAAAATGGTCAGTGATGTGATATTCGCCTTCTACACTGAACTTGTAATTTCAGCTTACTAACCCCTTCACGTAACGTTACGCAACGGCCATATCCGACCAGCGCTACTTACAAAATATCGTCATTAAAATGTTATTTTTTCACTTTTTTCTCCAAAACATAGCTTATGACGGCATCATTGAGAGACCATAAGCAACGTTTTGAACACAAATATGAAATAAACATTTGAGATCAAAACATGAATAATCGACCTGACTCCAGCGCATTAAAACGCGTCGAGAGTTGTTGTTTGGCGGTGACATGCACTCATTTTTGTTCAAGTCGACCACACAATCTCTCGAAAAAGGATTGGGACAGAAATGGGAAAGATCGGTGCATCTTAACGTACACAACAGTACAATTTCTACACCCTACCGAAAAATGTCTTTCTTCTACTCTGTCATTTTATGATGACTGAAGCTGATAGCAGATGTCTAGGTGAATACCCAGCGGGCTGCGCAGGAGACTACAGGAAAGAGAGCAAACCGACCGGAAATGGAATCGTTTTTATCTATAGATGATATACTACTCGAATATCTGTATAGCGTCTATCGGAAAGTGAGTTGTCGTTCATGCACAAACTGCTCTCGGTTGGAATTTGCGGAATTGTAAACACTACGACTCGATTTAGTAAATTAAGAACACATTTCAAAAACTCCTCGACCCACTCCATCAACCGTCGGGGTGAGTTGGTCCCTGGGTGTTCTCCCCAAGAAAAACGTGCATGACAATCAATATGACATGACAATCCACATCAGCTTGTAGATTGTACAGTTCGATCGTCGCGGACTGGTCACTATCCACGGGCGGATAATATTTTCACGGACGTAATAATATGGGACCCCAAACACTAATTATAGGAACCATCATCAACAATTTAAGTAATAAAGCGCCGGGTACCGCCCCCGGTACTTCATTAATTAAAATTTTGCTGATGATGAGTTTTGATTACCCACTTAACCCTTTACCCAACCTAACGAAAAAAAGCCGGCCAGCCCTATTCTCAAAAATCGCCAAATAATTTTCATTATTTTTTCTTTATTTGTCTCAAAAACATAGGTTATGACCCCTCGTTGGAACAAGCTCGTCAACATTGTCGTCGTCAACTTTGTCGGTGTAATTTTGACACAAAATTTCGCACGTGGCCGAAGGTGTTTCCATTTGTATGATCGCAGTTTTGACAACGCTATCAAACAGCATCACGATGTAAACCAACGAAACAAAGGATTCCGCAAACCAACCGGAAGAAATTCTTATTAATTGCCACAGCACAGAAGAGGTCGTTGAATAACGTGGAGTTAAACTTTTTATTGATCAAGTCTATATAGGTAGATGTTCGTGCTGTCATCTTTTTCAGCTCACTTGAGTAACATGTCTGTGGAGATAAAGTAGAGGAGCTCATGTCCGATGCCCCTGGTTTCGCCGTCCTAAATAAAGAATGGGAACACCAACCATTCTATTTTTGTGAAAATATTTTTTGATAAATCTGCATGCATTTCAAATAAATAAACTAAATAAAATGAAATAAAATAGAAAACGACGTCAGTGAGGTAGTGTGAAATGTGCCAACTTCTTTTTCAACTGGGGTCTTTATTCCACACTTCGTTAATAAAAGCTGTACAACCAACAACAAAAGTTGCAGTTCGACCTTCCAAAAATTTCCAGAAATTGTTTTTATTTCCAAAACAAAATATATGCATAAAAATCGGTGTCTTCAATATCTTCAAACATTCGGCAACTCTGCATTAGATGCAAAGAGACCTGGGATTGTGTCACTGCACCTCCTACACGTAATACAAACCAAAAACGGCACTGGGGTCACAAAAGTGGTCACTTTTGCAATCACATCGCGATTTACTCTCAACATACGCTCACCAGTGGCTCGAGATTTCCTAAACTGCAAAAGCAAGACAGCATTACGAAAAACAAAAAATAATCGCACCTCATATTCAATGTTCTCGCATTTCGTTTCCGATGGAGGAGATTCTTTGATGATGCTGAGAGGAAAGCGGAAAGAGAGCTTTGATTGGATCGCGACTCGGTCGCGATCCAGTTATAATCTTCTGTCCGCTTTTGCAATCATGGTAATGTAGATCTCACGAAAAAATCAATTCCAGATTACCTGATATACTTCATTAAATCGCGACGACGTAACGTGGATCTGGAGAACACTGTTGGTTGTTCCTATACTACAAATGTAATGTTGCACTCACTTAATTTTGCAAAACCAGATATTCGATCGATGCTTTACCGATAGAATGTTCGAATCCCAGACAATTTGCCATATGGTTCGATATCATGGGTTTTTTTTCGGACGTCAATTTAAAGTTACAAAATAATAAATGAGCCTCGGTTTAGTATCTAATGAAGATATAAACGGAGATATTGGCAAAAGCTCATTAACTTTCTGACATTCTTGTTTAAACAAATTCAAAATCACTATAAGAGGCAATCCATCAGAACTCGTTTCTTCTAACCGAGTTTTATGTTATTAAATTCATATCCATCTCTTTGTGAAGCCATGGGCCATCTTGGACAAACTAAAATATATGTTCTTCTTTACAGAATTATAAAAAAAAGCGATACGCTGAAAAGAGAGTTGACGTATGATAATGGGCCACCGGAACACCGTACAGACTCCGAGAATCTGTTGACTGAACTTGCTGTTCTCGAGTCATCAAATAGCATCTTGAAAACCCTTGTTTACGAATATCTTCAACGCAGATTAGGGATCAACAGATTTAGAGGAGTGGGTGTTGACCACTGAGGGGGCGATAAATATGTGGAACACTGATCACTGATTACTTTTACCATTCAATGATATCAGAAATGGAAAAAAACAAAAACGAAAAGACAGTCAACAGTAACATGTAAAAGGTATTGTTTTACTTAACCCACCAAAAGCGGATGATAAAAGCTTATAAGCTTATACGTGTGAAGGATGATAACCCTTTACCTAACATGAAAAGCAGACGACACTTGCAAAACATATTCTTATATAACTAATCTTTTTCATTTTTTGTCTCAAAAACATGGGTTATGACCCCTCGTTGGAACGAGCTCGTCGCGCTCTTTCCCACGAGGGGTCATAACCTATGTTTTTGAGACAAAAAATGAAAAAATAATGAAAATTAATTGGCTATTTTTGAGAATAGCGCTGGCCGTTTTTTTTTTTTTCGTTACGCTGGGTGAAGGGTTAAGTGGGTGATTTTAAGCAGCAGCGTTTACACATAATTCATTAGGAAATAAACAATTATATTGTTTTTGACAGAGTTCAGTTACCACTGCCACACAAGATGTGGTCAGATACATTCCCAGTTCTAAACGTCAACAAAACTGTCTTGAAGAGAACTCGGTCTTACTCACGGGATGGTAGGATTCAACCTTGCACCCAGCGTAAGGAAAATATCATACAGACTCGATCCATAAAAATAGCCATTCAAACTCGTTTTTTTCATTTTGGCCTCGAAAAATAGGTTTTGACTCATCTTTGGAACAAGCTCTCCAAGCTCGTTCCAATGATGGTGCATTAGTGTTCAACCGATGATCGGAACCGGCCACCACAATCGGATGACAATGGCAAAAGCCCCTGTAACATCGGTTCAACCGATTGTTGCCAAGCATTATCGGTTCAACCGATTGTTGCCAAGCATTTTGTGATGATTCATTAACCGCATTTTGTTATTTTCTGCAATTGTTTAATTGTTATTATAAAATGATGTCAATGATACCATTCAATAACAACCACAATGTGTATTATTCTTAATATCTCTAGACACCCCTTCACGGGATAAACAAGTTAAACGACACGTAGAGCTTACAATTGAGCGTACTTGCGGCAATCGCCAGTTCATACCGGAAAGGTGAAGGTTGCGCTCTATAAACTCAGGTCGCAGTAAAATTACCAGTCACACGAACTTGGGTGGTAAACGTGGCTCTGAGAGCCACGCTTACCGCCCATGTGTGCGCGACTGGTAATTTTACTGCGACCCATTTAACGAAGTGTAACACTGTGAAGAATGTTAATGTAGTTCATTCGAGCCTCGACTTGTCCAGTAGTCCACGGTATTACAATCGGAATCGGCACCAGAATCGGCCGATTGTGAGCTCAAATAACCTGTAATCGGCCAACGACCATTTTTGGTAATCGGTTGAAAACTATGGTGCATATCCTTTGTTTTCGATGCAAAATTTGAAAATCTCCAGTTATTCATGAACACATCTTGTGAGTGTTATTACTTAATCGTGTTGGGCAAGGAATTAACTAACACCTAGCACTCTTGTGATACAACAGAACTGTATCCAATCAATCTGTTTTTATCTAATTTAACTATGAATTGAGGGCGCGGTGGCGTCGCGATAACCGGTTATCGTCAGATCACCGAACTTAAGCAACGTCGAGCGCGGTTAGTAGTTGGATGGGTGACAATTTTAGCGACCGATTCGCGCTCCCGCGTTGTGTCCCTGGGCAAGGCACTTAACCCCGATTGCCTGCATGGGGGCACGATGACGCTGTGTACTAAGGCGTACTGCACGTCGATGGTGCGCATGTCTTCAACCAATCTAACCCTGCCTGAGCAGAGTTCAGAGTTACGATGTTGGAGAGCCAACAGCTGTTCGTCGTTGCTGGGTGGTTCTCTCCGGGCACTCCGGCTTCCTCCACCCGTAAATCTGTCACGGTCACGATTAGCCATTGTGCATAAGTATGTGACCTTAAACACCAATAAATAAATAAATAACTATGAATTTAACCAATTATATCTTGTTTGACAGAGCTCACTAAGCTCTGTCAAACAAGGTATATTTGGTTAAATTTCAGACTGCATTATGGGAAATATTTGCTGCTGGGAACTGTGCCATTTTGACATTAGAGTGCAGAGGGTTAAAGGCGTTTGGTAGAAAGGAGGGTTAAGACTTCTCAGTTTATTGCATGTTAGGCGGCGTCCTAGCAGTGCGGGATTAGTGTAGGTATAACCTGTTATAACTCCTGAAGTTTATAATGGACATTTTGTGGACGAACCCAATATGCTTTGGAACACAGCTTCGGGAAACACGCAACTCGAATCGAAAAATAACCCTAATTTGCCTCTATAATTTGGAAAAAAATGGAGGCATATCAACCGATTATCAGAGATGATCGGTTGGAATGGTACACTATCACTTAGAGGGTTACTTCATGGTGATTTTGAAGTGTCATTAGTTTCTAATAATTTCCCTGGTGTATATATGTCTCATTTCCATATACAACGAGTTTTTAAAATAAATTTCGGAATTTTTTTTCCGAAAAAGCGAAATATCTCGGTAAGCTTACATCAGAATATAGGGGAAATTTAATATGATATGCCGCTGGTAAAGACCCAACAACTGGCAAAAATTCAGCTTTAACATATACATTTCCCAAGAATGCATATATTTCGGCTAATGTTCCTGGCCTATGGGACTACTGTGTTCAATGAAATCTTAACTGAACTACACACAAAATAAAAAACGAAATAACAAAATCAAAACTAAACATTATGAAAGTGTAATCTCTAAAATAGACTACCATAAAGATCACCAACCGTGGGGATGTGGTCACAGTATTTTTCATCATATTATTTAGTACATCACAGTAGAGCGGATCAAGTACAATTCGTGTTGTGGCAGCGATTGGTATGGGTAAAGACATCCAAAACGGTGAACGTCATTCAACTACAATGTATTCCTATTCATATGTCATATACTGAAATGAAAGTGGGTGGTCCCAGCATCAATTACCGCAAAAACATAAGTGACAATATGCTTTGAAAGTAAAAATTATGCGTACTGATTAATATATGTTGCAACTGATGGACAGATACTTAATATATGTTTCTTGGTAAAGTATTATAAAATCTAATTCTAAGGAACTCACTTCTCACCTACAAGGCGTATGATTGTGTCTTCATCATCAACCCCTGCACACTGATGTCAAAATAATGAAATTTAAATCAGCGTATTTTCCCATAATGTAGCTGGGAATTTAACCAATTCAGTCTTGTTTGACAGAGCTCATTGAGCTCTGTCAAACAAGACTGAATTGATTAAATCCGCGTCGCGTTATGGCAAACCTTTCCTGCTCGAAATTTTGAAATGTTGCTGATTTGATTTATTTCATTACTTTTTTCCATTTACATGGAGTACAGTACAAACGAATAATATTTCAACAATATACATGAGTTTATGTTACATGTCCGTGGTGGGTAATTACAAATTATCCACGTTCTCTCTCGCGCGCGCTCTCTCTCTCTCTCTCTCTCTCTCTCTCTCTCTCTCTCGCTCTCTCTCTCCCTCCCTTCCTCGCGATTCAAGTCTCTCTTTCTCTCCCTCCCTCCCTCCCTCCCTCCCTCGCGATTCAAGTTATGTGGTAAGTTTCCCGTACACGGAGGTACGCCGGTGACGTTGATGAGCGGCAATTCATGAATTGGGACGGTCGTCATGGTCCTACCAGGCATGAATGAGTGCATTGTGTTGTGCCCCCACCCCTAATAGAACAAGATTGTTCAGTCGAGATAAACGTCAACAACGCTGAACACTATAGAATGCAAAACAGAACGACGGTGATCAGTCGCATTGTTATGCATTCCACAATATTCAACGTTATCAGGCAAAATGTAAAAATACGTGACTAGGCAATAATTTGCATACAAAGTCCTGGCTTCGATCAATCATCGGAAGTTTTAGCATTTCTATCTAGCGAGATGCAAAATATGCCCTGTAATGTGGATCAACATGTAGCGTTTACCCAGGACCTCCCCTTCCTGCAAGGCACGCTATCAGCATGCAGATCGTTACGGAATGAACTTTCTCCACTGATGAGCTGCTGTGGTGGAGGACGAAGTTTTCACCTTTCACACAGTGGCCTTTGATTTATCAACATACTAACATTACGTTTTCGAAATAAGAGAAACTGTTCGACTAAGACAATCCGCTGGCAGGTTTCAAACATAAAGGTCAAGCTCAGTTGTTGGGTTTTATTTTTAATTTTATTCATTTTTTTGTTGTTCTTCCTTCTTTCTTTTTTTTGGATTTGTTTATGTTTTTGTTTGTTTCTACCTCTTTTACTAACAGGACTAGGAGGCGATACTTATAAAACGATTTATTGGATAGCTGAAAAATTCTTGTTTTTTTTTACTCAAAACTTAGCTCAGGGAACTACATGGACGAGCTCGTTCCAATGATAGAACCATATGTTCTAGTTTGGAGACAAGAGTTGAAAAGTGACAACATTTGAATGCTGTCTTCAGTAAACAGAGCTGGCAGGATATAGCCGTTACGGTAGGTAAAGTGTTTTACTGCCTACCGGATAAACAAAAATACCAAACGAAAGGAACTCCACACATCTTCAGTACAAAAATGATTTAAATGAAGGAAGAAATACTTTATCGAGTTGTTCAGTAGAGTGTTACTATTAATCTGTCTCATACGCCCACCGCCGTCTCAGAATACCGATTCGCCAAGCCTCCTCAACAGGATTTTTGTTCTTTTTCATTTTTCAACTTTGAAATGTATCTGTTATCACTCTCCTGACAGGGCGAATAATTTGAAACGAAATCTATCCTTTTGCGTTGCTCACTGTATTGCGTAGGTTTTGTTACCACCAACCTTCGAAAACAGATGATGCTGCTGCAAACAGATTGGTACATACGTCCACAGTTTTGTGTATCCATCTGTTCGTTTATTAAGAAATTTCCTCTGGTAACCCGTAATGTTGAAGTTACGGAATTGTGTCTTCCATTTTAGTATCTTCGTGAGATATTAACGCTCTCGGGCAAACTATGCAGCCAAAATAATAACTCTGCTCTAAGTAGTGATGCAGAAGACGAAATAATAGGCAGAACATCAAAAGTCAGCCAAACTCTCACATGACTTAGTAGTGTTTGGAAATCAAGGTGAATCATGGTCAAGAGCAAACAAAGACTTTTAAATCTTGCGTCCTGAATAAAGTGTTATATGTTTGAGAATCGTGGAAAATGACAGCACACTATCTGCAACAAATTGGAAGCATTACAGATCAGGTGCCTGCACCGAATCCTCAATATATCTAGCCAGCCACGGTATCAAATAAAGAAGTGCACAGAAGAACAGACTTATAAACCCTTTACTCAGGAAATAGAAAATGCGTTACCAAGAACACCAATCAGATGGACGCAGAAAGGTCGAAGGAAGACCCCAAAAAACTTGGTGGAAGATCGTGGGATGGCAGTCGAAATAACAGGGATGGACATGGGTCTTTCTGTAGAGGTGCGCAATAGACAGACAACGGTGGTGAGCTCTGGTGATGGCCTTATGCATACCCTAGCGCGAATACGATTAAGTAAAGGAGGTAAGAGAAGTGACAGACTCTCAGGTTACAAGTCTAATTCTAAATGGAATTAGACGCTGTTGTGGCTTGGAACCAGTATAGACCTTACATAGTTCGTCAGTTATATTTATATTCACTCCTGTGAAATATTTCAGTTGCTCGGAAAAGCGAAGAACCTGCGGTCGAGACGCGTTTGAGCGAATCTTTGATGATATTATCGTTATGAATGAAGACTCTCCACAGCTTAAGTTGTACGATTACGCTGCGTAGTTCCACTAATTGTGTTAATATCGTGATGTTTACAAGACAAATTGAATACTTATTGATTGGAATATCTATAACTGGAGTACAAATTGACATCTGTATATAACTGTGAGTGAAGGAACACCACATTACACCAACGGTGGTCTGCACGCAAATTTCTCGAAAAGTGGGAAATAAACAGCCCATAACCGCGTCGAATTCCTTATAGAATTTGACTGGTGGCCAGAATGCTTGGAGCAGTGATTGTATGTTACTTAAATTTCATATAAAAAATTTAACACTTTATAAACGAATGGTGTCGCCACATTTAGCACCATGCACTAACATTAAATGAATCTATTCTGTAATTCCAGGGAGAACAGTAATAATGTAATGTGTAGGTTCTACCCTTCGCACGCCGATGTAAAATACCAAAGTTTCAGCAACAAAGTTTTCCAAAATTCAACTGAGAATTTAGCTGTCTCAGTTTTCTATGACCGGACACAGAGAGCTCTGTCAAAGAAGGAGTTAGTTGAAATAACATTTTGTCCTCGGCAAAATGAGATCATTGACAAACAGTAGAACACTGTAGGTAGGGGAGAGGGATGGAAAGTGTCAGGGCAAAGCCAGCCTAAATATAGAGGCAAGGGGCCTCATATATAAAGATAGTGTAAGTTCAAAAGATATTCCGCATCAAGGCAAAAACCCTACGTGAATTTCACTTCTCTGTGAAGCTGGACATGGAAAAAACACACGTGGTGTATATCCAGCTTCAGCGCAGGGACCCAGGGGAGAAACGGTATGTTAGATAAGGTCTAATCTCATTTAAGTTATACAGTAGTCGCGAGTCTTACGAGACGTAATCGGTTGGTGGCAGGATATCGTCACGGCCAATTGAGAAACGAGATTCTAAACGATAGAAATGTCTGTTATGTCGTCACCTGATCATTAGTTTTGCAATGAGATGGCAGGAACGAATCGGTTTTCTCGACAAGTGAAATCACCGTTAAGTCACGCGCGAGATGATTCGTATTGATTCTGCCTCGATATACGTCATCTCCCACCGTTTTGACAGATGGACAAATGAGCGTCCGTCCACCTGACAGTTTAGGGTAAAAAGTATATATACCTTGAAGAGCAGAGCATTAGACACACACTTGGGGTCACACACACGTTAGTGAAGTCCAGGGCAGGCGACTCTGTTTCCTGGCATAGGGGTACCTTCGATCACAGGACCCTGAAACGGCTGGAATCGCCAGAGAGGGCATTTCACGATTGATTTAGCTTAAGGTTGATAGGCGGCTACGAGTGCCAAATTCGTTGAGAAAGAACACCCAAGGTGACACGTTAAAGTTTAGATTGTCGAGTAGCAGGTATCAGCCTGCAATAGTCCGAAGTGTAGGTTAATTGTATTGTGCGTATTAACCCTTTGAAGCATCAGACTGATTGCGTTCTGAGTAGTTTGTTTTGCTGTCGAAGCATCGTAATACCGACTGGAGATCGGTGTGAGTGACAATTTCGCCCTAGCACAAAAAGGGGCATTTGTGAATCGTGAATTCAACCAGGAACAGTGAATATTTCAATAGGACTTTCACGGAGGACTTTCAAAAGGCACATAAGGTATGAGTAGACAATATCTGACCCAAATCAGAAGTACGGTGGCTTTATAGATGACGAACATTGCTGGTCGGAACCCTCCGACAGCCAGAGGTACAGTTACGCGCAGACGTTGACATTTGAGCCTAAGCGGGTGAAGCTCTTATGGCGAGCTCACAGTAATAACATTTCAGATTTGTGAAGCTCTTATGGCGAGCTCACGGTAGTAACATTTCCAGTGTGTAGACTATAGTGCCAGTACAGGGCTATAGAATGACTATATGATTGTAGAGAATTATTCACCCTAGCAACCAAATTTCTGTGAAAAGAATCGAATTGTTGATTGTTGAAAAATCGAAACGGCTTTATTTTTATGTGTAAATAAAAGAATCGTTGTTACTTGAAATCATTCTTTCCATTACGCAGCCTGAAGTGATTAGGAATCACACCTAACGGCAATCGCACCTATTTCAGGCCAATTTTGCAGAGAAGGAATCACGGCGTCGGTCTAACTCAGCTCCCTGCGCCGAGTTCGCGACACTTGGATTCCGACCCTCCACGTTGGTCTAATTTTCCCGCAACTTCATCAGCGGGACTAAATAACCCCACGTCAGCCCAGGCCTTACGGGCCCTCAGGTGTCTCTGACAGAGAGGGAGACGGTTACACTTTTACTGTTTTTATTTACGCGTTTGTTATTTCTTGTTTTTGACCAGCATTCTATTCACGCGTTTTCTTTCATTCTTTACCTATCCTCTGAATTTTTTTTAACGCATAGTTAACGCTCAAAACGCCATGTCTTGCGTGTCAGTAAAGCACACGTGTTATATAACCACACACAATTCTAAAACTCTAAAGTGAAACGCTTTCTGTTATTTCCTCAGTTTTTCCGCTGAGACACATGTTCAACAGCACGTTCCTGTGATAAAAGGCATCTCGAATTTCCATCGATTCACTACGAAATATATTAACTTCGTCCACTACGTTCGCTTCGATCTTCGGTAAACTGCTCAAATCAAATTCGCTGTAGGTACATTTAGTACAGAACAACCACTCACAAGAGATCATCTCTCCTATAGCTAAACTGGGGAGACTCTCTCAATATTGTTTTATGAGAAAACGTAGGCCTTTCGAAAAGATATATATAATTTTTCTCGAAATGGGAAATTGGAAGCAGAAGTGGGGCAGCGAATCAAACATTTTCGATTCGATTCGAATCGAATCTCAAATCGAATCATGCCTATTATTCGAAATAGGTGGCATCTAGAAGATGACTGATGGGGGTTGGAGTGCTATAACCCTGATTTGTTCCGACTGTGATGGCTCAAATCCAGACTTATAAAATAACCTAACTACACCATCAAGGCATGCATTCGTCGAATGCATGCCTTGGTGATGTATTTAGGATATTGCCTTGTAAGGATTATAGTTCATCTTCGACATTGCTTGGAAACCTTAAATGTGCATTTAAAAATGGTAGGGACTTGGGATACTGGAATTATCATGGCTGGTGTTAAACGTACAGACGTTATTTATGTTAATGTAGCGAAATTACCAATGCAAACATTTTAAATTCTAAAATGTACTTGTGCATCAACATACATGTATATATCCACGCATCGCTGCCGTTCTTTTTCTATTTTTTTTTCTGTCTTTTAAACTGCCTCCTCTAACGGCTCCTCCTTCTTCAATTCTTCAATTTTTATCGTTCATGTTTCAACCTTACCTTCAGGGGATAACGGGAAGAGAGCCAACTTGGCTATGTTACCTCCTAACAATACGCATGCGACTTAGCGCATTATTCAGCACATTGTCACAAATCTAGATATTATTGTAAATTCTTGTGAAATGCTTTATTTTTAGCTCTGTAACATGTATATTGTTAAATAAATAATTCAATTAAAAAAAAGTTACACTCGGTCTTTTCTTTCAAAAATTTTTTATGTACGATTTCCATCTGAACTAAACATTTTGTGAGACGATGAAGATGACTGATGCCAAGCTATAATCCTAAGAAAAAGATTCGAGAGGAAAAGAATCGGGCTGCTGATTTCGAATCGAACCGAATATCTACTTAAGATTCGAAATCGAATCGAATCTCGAAGCTTCGCAGGGACACAAGCAAAGAACACATTGAACATCAAATTGGTAAGATAGATGAAAATAATAAAACTTCTTACCCAGCACTACCAGCATTTGAGACTGACAATATTGTGTTTCCCGAAATAAATCAAAAGCATGGGTTGTGACCGTTCGCTGGACAAGCTCGTTCCAACGAGATGTCATACCCCAGCAACAATTCAAATAATACAAAAAAATTGAACGACAGTGTTTGTGAGTAGCTCTGTCGGATTTGTTAATGTGTTAGATACAGTCTTGGAAATAAAAGGCTTATATCGTAACTCGTTGGTATGTTACAGTATATATTTAGATTAGATTAAACATATTTTATTTGCATACAATAAAGCAAAGGGCTTGGAGGACAAGTGCTCAACACTTACCTAAGCCTCCTCTCCATTACATTAACAATCCAATATGTTATGCTAACAGTTGACAATGTACAAAAATAATAATGTTTTTGGCAGATTAAAAAGAGAAAAGGAAAAGAACAAAGGCATAAAGGAACAAATGTGTAGTAGAAAGATAAGGCAAAATCGACGGGAAAAGGGCTCTAGTTAATTTAGATACATTGCTGAAATAATTGGTGTATAAAACTTTCCACTAAGCTAGGTTAAGTTGGTAAGGGTTGAGTTGGTTGGCTCAGGCGCGCATACACGCACTCACAGACTCACACGTGCACCCACACAAAAATCACACACACACACACACACACACGCAGATCCACACACTTACACACTCACGTACATCCAGATCTTCTTCTATTCTGACTGCGGCTCAGACAGGTTGATACGGTATATATTACGGTATATAGCATGGCGGTAACCCTTGGCGAGATCGCACCTTAGTTGTTGCTATTTATTTTGGTGGTAAGTTTTTAAGATGTAAACAGCATATCATTCTATTCATATGTGCATGCGATACTCAACCTTCGGGTTGAGATAGTTCCGAAAGATTGCGAAGACGTTCTGGAAACGAGAAACGCCACTCGTAGAATAACATACTTCTCGTGCCATCTCATGAGATAATCTTAGGTATCCACACATGGTCTACACACGCGTACCTCGACCATGCGTGAATCCCACGTGGCGGTTGTTAGTTTTTGTTACCTTAACTGAAATTGTTTCGAGGATCCACTCTAACAGTTTTAGTTTTAATATTTTGCCTTTCATATTGCTTGTCTTGAGATTCAAAATCATTCAGAAAAAAGGTTTATTTATAGGGTACTTGCTTTTGCGGTTTGAAAATTAAACGAATTAGTGAGGCCCGTATACATTTTTCTTATCGGAAGTATGGTATTGGTTACTGGTGGCGATGGATCCTGCTATTGGCCAATTATGCACCCTTCTCCCTAGATAAATGCTGCCTCTTGTTTTTCGATCAAGACTCTTATGTCATGAGACAAAAATAATAATAATTTCGTTGCAACAATTTCTTTTCATGCGGTTTTAGCAAGTTTTATCATCGATCTATGTAAATGTAATAGTAGGCATTGAAACGTTTCGCCTGTAAACTCTTTGGAGTCGTCATCACGATAGTGTAGTTGCGTCTTCGTTACTGTGCTTCCATGGTCACGCTCGAAGGATACTATACCTAGTAACATGTTTCTACCCAACCAATCAAAATTACAGAATTTAACATGCGGTATACTCAATTTTTTTAGTGAAGTGAAATCCTTTATTTTCACTGACAAATATACAAACTTTTCGGTATTTATTGTGAAATCAAATAATAAAATAATATAGTTATTGAAAGGCCTGTTGTGATACTCGTCTAACCAAAGTTAAAACGTTCTTGCGTTTTTCTTTTTATTATTTATTTTATGATGTAGCACGCCATTCCAAACATGAACAGCATCCTTATATCAGGTCGACAACATGTTCGTTTTCAACTCATGATGTCCCCCTATTTCCGCTAGTCATTTCGACATTTGGTCTTATGCGACTGCTGTCGACCCAACCAGATGAAATAGGATGACGCAATGGCGTTAAAAATAAGCATCTTATCGAGCTGATGTTAAGAACATAAAAATGTATTGACTTCTTTTTCAATTTAAAGCAAAAATGTGCCTTTTCAGTTAAGAACACGGCATCATTGACATATTTTTCCAATGAGATTTTTAATTTGCTTAATCATCCGCTGTGGGAACACCTGGTTGACTGGTAGCTCTAATGGCGATAGTTCGCTAATCATTACTTTGCAAGGGAGGTCTCTATAACCCCAGGATTTTAGAAATTTTTCACATAAAATTGCAAACCATTTCTGCCCGATTACCTACTCGGTTGCGCAAATTACCCAGCTGCGGTACTCGTTAATTGTTACTGAAAATTTCCCATAAAACAACTGCTGTTTTATACGTTTTCATATCGTAAACATTTATACAAACCTTTCAATATCGCTCGAAATGTCATTAACCGATTCAATACTGATTTTCCAGAATTAAATGTAACCTTTCATCTGAATTCATCGGTATGACAAAAATGTTAAGAATCCATATTCAGTTTTTGGATAGATCAATTAATGTTTAAACCCGCAGCCTTAAGGCTGCAGGTTGAAGCATTTAATTGATATATCCACAGAAAAATATTAATATTTTACTTAATTCATCGGGAGACTATTTAGGAATTTTTTTTTCAATTCCGCAGTAATTAAATAATATATATTGAGGATATCTACGCTATTTTTGTGAATATTGGGAATTATCTCATGAGTGTGGACCTGAAAGTTTTATTTTTCATGAGCGCTGGCGCGAGTGAAAAATAATATTTTCAGGTCACACGAATAGCGCAGATTTTCTTTTTATTATATGCTACGCAACATTTTACTGCGCAATATTCAGCCCAATTCGACTGCAAACAAGTACATTTCAAATAACAAAGATCAGCTGATTGTTCCTTCAAAGCTGCGTCATAGTGATGCGCCGACGCGTGACGTCATTTAGAAAGCTACTGAGGGATATTCCACGCTATCCCTCAAGTGGATGGATATTGAGAAATATCTTTTAGATAATTTGCGATAATTCACACGCTAGCATAAAATAAAATATAATATATATTATATAAAGAATAGTGTGTGTGTGTTGGAGCTCAATGCTACTTTTAGCATCTATGACTAATTCGTGAACGCAAGTCGTCCAGAAAAAAACGATTCGCGACCCACGTTGATTACCAGGTTTTATTATACGAGTAATTTTCAACCACATTAAACACACACTGGTCTACTTTGCGGAATGTCCATGGACAAAATAGTTTTAATAATGGGAAACTATTTCTTTTGTTTAGTTGTAAAAAAAAACAACAGGTATCGTGGCACATGCAAACCAATATTCGAATCAGAAGGCTGAAAAAGTTACTCCATCAATTGCAGCCAACCTTTTTTTAAGGAAGTAGAAGCCTCAAAAGTAAACAAGATTCTCATGACAGTGATGGATAAAATCAAATACTATTAAAAAAATGTAGGGGATATCCAAACTGATGTTGATATTTTCGGAAAGTGGTATTTGATAAGCGCGATTGGACACATCAATAAGTTACCAAGTTTAGTGTGGGTCATGAATGTCACCGGCCCACGAAAACTTCGTGTAGGTTTTTCGCACGAGCGCCGCGTCAATGTCTGTGGTGTACGTTTTGAAATTTTCATTTGTACTGGACGGGCTTTTTCTGTGGTCTCATTGTTCTTTTCTTGATATAAACTCGTTCATCAATAGTTTCTGGTCGAAACGTAACTTTTGAGGTAAGCGAAGACTGACACGTGACGAACGTTTACGTGCCATTGGCATGTTGGAAGCTGGCAACAGGAGACTGCAGTGGTTCAAATTCTCAACGTTACTCAATCGGCGATTATCAGGTTGTGGTCACGCTACCGTCAGGCAGGCAATGTTGATGACAGACGTCGGTCAGGTCGTCCAAGGGTGACAACTGCTAACCAGGATCGTTTCATCCTAACCACAGAATTACGTAACCGCCACCAAAGTGCCTCAGAAATTGGACAGCAGCTGCACCGAGCGACAGATGTGCGAGTTAGTGGTCAGACTATCCGAAATCGCCTACACAGCTGGAATTTATAGGCTCGGCGACCTCGAATAATTCCACGTTTGATTGAACGTCACATCGCAGCAAGGTGTAATTGGTTTGGAGCACGACAGCGCTGGGACAATCGTCGGTGGAGCAACGTCATGTTTTCCCATGAATCGAGGTTCACTCTAGACTTCCACGACAGGCGAAACAGAGTGTGACGGCGGCGGAACGAACGATACCATGACGTAACCGTTAGGCAGCTCGATCGTTTTGGTGGTGGGTCGGTTATGGTGTGGGGAGGCATAACCATGACAAGCGGAACAACATTACATGCCATTCAAAGGCGTGTCACAGAGCAGTATTACCGTGACAACATGTTAGCAGCTCATGTGGTGCCATTTGAGCGACGTCACGGCCGTCGATTCATTTTCCAAGATGGCACTGCAAGAGCACAAGGGCCCGTGTCGCTACAGAGTTCCTCCAGGAGCAGAACATCACTACACTGCCTTGGCCAACACTAAGTCCAGAACTTTCACCAATCGAGCACGTCTGGGATATGCTTGGCAGGCGTGTACGACAACGCCAACAGTCCCCTACCAATGTCCAGGAACTCGCCGCTGCACTGCAGGAAAAATGGAACAGCATCATTCAAGCTGATATTGGACGTTTGGTGAGGAGTATGCCACGTCGGATCCGCGCTTGTCTCGCGAACCGAGGAGGATTTACAAAGTCTGGAGGTCTTGGACTGAATGTGGTAAATTCTCTGACTGACCGTCCATGTCTTCTACAGCTCAGTGCATGGAATGTGTGTTTGTCAGACACCCAACTATCGCTGAAATCATTCACCAGATGTCACAGTGCAATGCCTCAACTGTCTTTGTGATGAAAATATAAAAATATTTCTTCATATATCTCACTTATATCAAATATCCCCTACTTTTTTTTTAATTGTATATATATAGTTCAAAAGTTTTTTAAATTATGAATCCAATCGCATATTGATGATTTCGATCTAAAACGGAAAACTCAAATATATTCGTGACAATTTCAAACCATTTTACACCCGATGCTCCATTAACATTAATACTTCTAACACTTCGCCAGGGCGTGGTGGTGGATGGGGTGTTAATGGGGGGCGCATACTATGGTTTTATTGAAGTTTTTTTTTTTAAATTAAAAAAAAATATATAATTAAAATAAAATCATGATAACTTCACGTGTGAGAATGGGTTAGCCCTGCACATAACGAAACGATCATTTTAAAACAGAAAAGGGTTAATACACTTTATAGTGAATCCTGAAAATAAGCAGACTGTCCTCTGTAAAATGAGGTCCCCAGAGGGTGAATTTGGTGTTGCTACCCTGCACAGCAGGGTAGCATCACAAAATTTACCCTCTGTGAATCTCTGTCTGAATCAAGGTCTCAAGCCAAAACAGAAAGATGCACCTAGAGGATAAACTGGCCCACTGTATGGGATATCATCAGCAAATTCACACTCTGGGGACCGCATTTTGCAAATGACAGGTTGCTTATATTCAGGCTTGTTTATAGACTTTTTAATTTTTTTAAGAGTAAACACCCGCAAGTCACTGCTATATAGTCCAAGTGTTTGATTTATCAATTAAACCCATATTCTATGGCAGGCGCATAGACAGGCGCACAACATTTCTGGGGAGGCTCCCAGGCCCCATCCGTAGCTATACCATTGTTGTATGATAGTGACATGTGTACGACGGAGTATCACTTTACAAAATGGGAAAGACTCTTCTTTGAGGCTGCACATCTCAAATTTTGTGAAGTTATACTCGACGTCACTGAAAAAACCTTCCAACAAGGTAGTATGAGCCGAACTTGGCAGATTCCAACTTTCGGTGCCAAAAGTTAGATACATTACCGACCTTCACTCTCCTACTCCAGGTATATTATCTCGTGATTTGCTGAAGAGTGTAAAGTAACGGCGGAATACAGGCCATTTCATCATATGTTGGAAGGTTATAATATACCCATTACTACACTATACAATACAGACTCCAGGAAGTAACACGAAATTTCAAAAAAATGAGTACACGCTCATTTGCAGTACATGCCTCAACAATGTTAACAAAAAGAAAGGTAAAAATAAATTGCGTACCCATATCGCACAATCAAGAAACTATATTTATACCATGACTACCTATTCTACTATATATGAAAAGCCTATGACATAAAGTTTAGCTTTATACACCAACTGTGGTGAACACGCCAGCATTGGGATTTCAATAGTTAAAATTTACACCTGCAGTGTAACAACATCCAAGTTTACCTTTAGTGACGTCGACCTGAAGTCGAACTTGTTTAAATTTATCGGACATCGCCTCGCGAAGAGTGAAATGAAAGTGGAAATTATTTATTACGTTTTTAAATGAGTTTACCCCTTAAGTCACCAAAAATCAACAAACATGCATTGTCTCACGTTAATAAAGCACCCATAACTCGAAATAGTATGATATTATGTTATGAAAATGAAAAAGGCCCTGTTTCTTTTTCTATTTTGTTTCGGTGATAAGATTGACAGCGGAAGTACCGCCCACCGATGCTCATGTAAACAAAAACAGATTCGCACGTGTGTACGTCTGCTGCTCAATAAAATCTAGAAAAAATAATAGCGACTCTTAATAATCTGACGATCATGGTATAAATAAAACATACCCAAAGTAGCTTTGTGTACCAAATGGTCACCTCTCGTGGTGAGCATTTGGTACACAAAACTACACTATGGTTATATTCTGTGTTTAAAGTCTATTTAGCTCACTTCAACGCAAAGGAGATGCGAAGCACCTTTAGAAGGTTGCGAATTAGAAACCATAACCTGGCAATTAAAGGTATGTGTGTGTGTGTGGGAGGGGGGGGGGGGGGGTAGCAATTCACGAATTAGAAACCATAATCTGGCAATTGAAAAGGGGGGAAATTCATAGTCGCCTATTCTAGTAACAAATAGCATTTGCAACGCCTTAAATGTTTGTAAGAACGCAGGAGAGGTAGAATCCGAGATGCATTTATCATGGATTGTGCGGCTTATACAAACATTAGATGTCAGTTGTTTACGTGAATTAACGGGTATAACGCGAACGTTTCTTCAAATGCAAGTAAATAACATCAATTCGAATTCATCAAGACAATTAATACCACGCATTATGCCACTTCATCTGCAACATGATCCTGCTGTTTTAGAGAGCGAGTGAGAAACTTTAATTGCTTGGCTACCAATACACGATTCATTCATGCAATTACGCTCACAATACATGCGTATTGTAAGATAAACTATTCGATTCTATTCTATCGCACCAGCGAGCGCTATACACAAATTCATCATTCAATCTTTTTCATAATTTTTTCAATTTTTGCCCCCAAAACATATCTTTTTAGAACTTATCAGAAAAGATCTCATCGAGATCGTCAAGTGAGTAGGGCCAAAGCCAGTGGGGATTGGGGGTGGGGGTGGGGGTGGGGTGGGTGGGGGTGAACCGCCACCTATAACAGTCTCCGTCGGAAATTTTCAATGTCCATCGGAAAAAAAAATGCTAACCGACAAAGCCTTGTCGTACGGATGTCCATTTCTGATAGATTCTCGCTATAGTTCGCCAATATTCGACAATATTCCGAATATTGCCGAAAGATCGAGAGAATCTGACGGAAATGAACACCGGCAGTCCGGCACGACATTATCTTCCTCAATTGTGGGGTTGATGCTGTCACAGCGTATCGTCCTATCGGGTGGGGACGTAAAATGGCTGTCCTCTGTGCGGAGAGAGACACACTCCGTGCAGGCTAAAGATCCCTTCGTAGTATTCGAGAAGAGCTAGGCCACGAAGTTGCCACTATGAAGGTCATCCCACAAACCTACGCTATTGGGCCAAGGAGAGGCGTTAATATAAGTTGCATAACTTGTTCGCCAATCCCTGTAAAACAAATAAGATTAAAAAAAATCTTCCTCTTCTGTACTGCAGTCTAGCTACAAAACACCCGATTCCTCGCTCATTCTCAGAGGCACCGAAAAGCCACCTTATCTTAACCATGCCCTTTATTGGGCTGCACAGAAAGCCGGATATCATAAGCCAAGATACTCTAGAATCGTTATCAGAGGACTATCTTTTAAAAATGATCCGGGGAAGTTCCTCCGGACTCCCACCAATGGGAGGGGGCAATGCACCTAGGTGGGGAAGAGCATGGGTGTGCGTCGCCCCGAGGGGCGACCCCTCCCGTACTTTCCCCCAGGCCCCACCACGATGCTACGCACCTCGGGTATGTCTTAGGCATACAGCTTCCACATCGTCCCCTATGTAGGATGATTTTAAAACGCTCCTAGCTTCGGGTCTGCCAGTGAGGAACATAAGCCATGTTAATAAATAAATAAATTGATATAATAAAATTTTCAAGAAAGGTTACGCCGAGATTACCAAAAATAATTATTGATCAGTATGCAAAATAAAAACTTTACATAAGCGACAGACCGAACTTGGATAGGTCAGTCGCCTGAAAATGATCATTCTCATTTAATGAATGAAAGTGAAAGTATAAGTGAACTCAGTTTTTATACGATAGGCTGCTGATAAGTCAAATTCACACGTTCTCATTTTGAAGTATATTGAATAGGAATGGTCTACTTCGGCAATATAATATGTGGAAAATGTATTCGGGAACGTTTGTAAACAGAAACTACTGTTTTTGTTAAAGGAATGGTACTTTTTAATTTGCGATGTATTGTTCCCTTCCAACCTTATCCCACGGCAGATCATGTGGATCATCGTTTTTACAAACAGATTGGAAACACTTCAGTGGTATTCTTTGTCAAATTGAATATTTACAATATACCGACGGAATCCACGCGTGGATTACGGCCAGTTCATGGCGGCTGTACTGTATGAAAAATGTCACAGCTTACAATCCTTAACCCTTTACCCAACGTAACGGCCAAAACCGGCCAGCGCTATTCCCAAATATCGCCAATTAATTTTCAAAATATTTTCATTTTTGTCTCAAAAACATAGGTTATGACCCCTCGTTAGAACGAGCTCGAAGAGCTCGTTCCAACGAGGGGTCATAACCTATGTTTTTGAGACAAAAAATGAAAAAAATTAGTTATTCAGGAATTTTTTTTTGCAAGTGTCGTCTGCTTTTCATGTTAGGTAAAGGGTTAACCCTTTACCCAACGAATCGGCCAGTTTCCGCAAATTCAGCAGCGGAAAATGATAAGGTTTTGTTAATTTTTTTTTAAACATTTAAAAAAATGATATTTAAAATAATATATTTTGATATCGTCTGCGTTGGGTAAAGGGTTATGTACCCTTTAACAGGATCGATAGGTTAAGGATAAAATAATTAAAATAACCGCTCATTTATCAAGCACATGGGCTGCAGAACGCTATCGTTATCTTGCAACCTCTTTTCAAAAGCAACAGTTACACTGCGAAGATGGGGTTATGCTCTTTAGAATTAATAACAAATGAGCCCTAAATTACACCGAACAGACAACAAGGCACCCGAATGCATTTTTACGAGTAAGGAATGTTTCTATTTTTCTTTCCATGGCAAGTTCATAGAAAACATTCCCCACTTTCACCTATCCGAAAGCTGCTGTGAATTCATAATACCGTCTCTTGAAAGCATAAAGGAACCAACTGCAATGCTAAAGCATTATCGTTGAAACATTTGTGCTTTTCAATGGACGATGCATAAGTGAAAATGTTTTACAATTAAGGTTACAATATAGTCGATCCATCGTCCAATATGTTTCTCGTTTATGAGCTCACGGTTGTCCTATTTAGAGTGCGTTGAGAGTGGATTAATACTTCAACTCTCGCATAGTGGAGCAAAGATGCCGACGTTGGAGGGGGGGGGGGGGGGGGGTAAACCAATTTTGTCGCTATTATCGTGACTCGAGGCCCGACTGAAGAAATATTCCAACTACATCACCTTGCCTTCTTTGAAGGGGTGCCTTGATGATGCAGTTGGTATTTTGTCAATGGGGATTATAGAATAGAAAAACTCAAAACTTTGTTTGTGGATAAATATAGAATATACACATAGTAGCTTGGTGTACCAAATGTTCACCACGAGAGGTGAAGTGGTGTTAACCGCAAGCCTTCGGCGTGCGGTTAACACAACTTCACCACGAGTGGTGAACATTTGGTACACCGAGCTACTTTGGGTATATTTTATTTATACCATGAGCGTTAGATTATATAGAGTCGCTATTATTTTTTCTCGATTTTACTGAGCAGCAGCCGTACATACGTGCGAATTTGTTTTTAAAAATGATCCGGGGAAGTTCCTCCGGACTCCCACCAATGGGAGGGGGCAATGCAACTAGGTGGGGAAGAGCATCGGTGGACGGTACTTCCGCTGTCAATTTTATCACCGAAACGAAACAGAAAAAGAAACAGGGCCTTTTTAATTTTCATAACATAATAACATGCATGTTTGTTAATTTTTGGTGTTTTATGGGGTAAACTCGCAAAGCGACTTGCGATAAATTTCGCATTCAGGTCGACGTCACCAAAGGTCCACTTGGATGAAAGTTCCACTGTAGGTGTAAATTTTAACTATTGAAATCACATTGCTGGCGTGTTCACCATAAAGCTAAAATTTATGTCATAGGCTTTTCATATATAGTAGAATAGGTAATCATGGTATAAATACATTTAGCTGCCGTGATGCATGGGCTTACCTACTTCTTATTTAATTATCACGTACCACATTCGAGAAAGGTCTTGTCGGACCCCAACATCCTTAATTAGTCACAGGTCTCCTTTTTCATGAGTCTCGCTGCGAGCGTGACAAAAGTCCAAGAAGCAATTTGTCCCGTAAGAAGCAGGAGCGAATCGATATCTAAGACTACAACCCAAAAGAATATGACCCGACTGGGAAATTATTGGGGTGAGAGTGGGGAAGAGGTATCACCCCACCCCACCCCACAGTTACGTCCCTGAGTGAATGTCACACTTAGACGAATCCTATATGGGCAATGCGTACAGGGACTACAAACAATGTTTCGACCAATGTACTTTCGTGTACAATTGGGAAATGAAGGATGGCGTGACAATTAGAGGTTTGACCTTTGTTTGGGCCAGTAATGCTTTGTTCCCTCACAAGTCTAGCTTACTCTGTACTCACACTGTACCATTATCACGGATTGGAAGAAAGGGTATTTTCAATGTTTCTATTCCAATTTTGGGTAAGGACGTAGGGTGAACACTTAACCCTCACTCTCCCCCCCCCCCCCCCCTCCACACACAAAAAAACCAAAACAGCATTTCCATGGGTTTTTAAATTACATACAATATATATTTTTAAGTCGCCATTAAATTGTTTCATCAGTTTTTGTTGATCAATTCGAAACCTCACGCTCAACGCGCACGCTTGATCTCAATCTCAGCTATTTGCCAGTTTGCGTTCCACGCGTACTCTCACTTGCCTGTCCCCGCGGAAATTCAAAGCTTAAGTACCGAGTGAAATTATGTATAATTAACCATTTAAACATGACAAAAAGACGATACCTGCTGACAAATCCTTGAATAACTAAACATTTTCATTTTTTGCCTCCAAAACATGGAATTTAACCCTTTGTTCGAATGAGGCGTCCTAAGGTATACGTTCGAGACAAAAACTTTAAAAATACTAAAATCTGACTTTCAGTTTTTGTGAAAAGCGATGACCGTAGAAGGCCCTTACATTAGGCAAAATATTAACCATTTACCTAATGAATCGGCCGCATTGAAACAAGAAATTTTAAAAAAATGCCGACAAAACCATGCCGGTGATATCTTATTCCGTTGTACGTTAGTTTAAACATATTTTATTTGTCAAAATAAACAAAAAGGATTGGACAACAAGTGCTCCGTTGAACATGTTTGAAAGAATAGAATTGAAAAAAAACAGAATTAAAATAACAAATAACAAATGTATTATAACGTGTGTATTGAGTAAATGATTAACGGACCACCCGATTGTCATTGAACTTCAGAATTCTTGTTGAGCTACAGAGGATTTAGTAATCTGGGAAGTAGGTGTATACGTGAGAATCCACCTTACGAGTGACGGAGTGGGCGTGTTATAAACAGTCTCTGGATCCGCAGTTTGATTATATCGAGGCCCTTGTGTAAAATAGCAGTTGGAAGCCGCTTCCGAGTGCAGCAGAAACAAGACGTGGAGACGTCGAGAGATTGGTAATGACCATAATGTATCTCACAATATCACCTCTAAAAGGTGACCAATTTAATGTAAATAGGGAACTATTTTAATGAGCACACAAGAACGAGCGTTATTGTCAGGAGTGATTTGACCAGGCAAGAAAATCCACTCACGTGGATCAAAAAAATGTTATAGTCCACGGCGTTTTCGCTTCATCCTCAATATAGATTTGTATTTTGTCGAGACATTTCAACTTGTATTGGGAAAATATAGCAATGCAGCGGTGATAAAAATATTGTTTGCTGTTCCATTGCACTGGATTTATACAACCTTGAAGGCAACGTCCGACTGAAAATTCTAGTTCCTTTGCTTTTAGCTGTTGTTTCGTTTAACGACTATTAGAAAATAACCTGTGTGTACCCACGAGTCTGTAGTTTTGAAAATCACAGGAGAGCGACATACTCTTCCTGACGGAAAGGTCCAGGATGACGATTACCCATGCAGCATAAAACGTTTTCTCACTATGATGGGAAAGGCCACACAATAGGCTTTTCTATAAACCATCCATCGGGCGCTGTTAAGTTCCAAAGGTCTTTATCCAAGTTTGACAAACTTTGCGGTCTGACTACATGTACTTTATCATGCAATCAAGAAAAGGTCTTGTGCTCTCTAAAATTAGTTGAGTTGAAAATCAACCAAAATCAACTGGGTTGAGTGAATATGAACCCAATTGGGTGCATATTCACTCAGCCCAGTTGATGTGGGTTGATTTACCACCCACCCGATTTTAGAGTGTGGGCAATAGTCAAACTACCTCGGTATTGGTTTCGAGTCATGTCTTAGCTGTCTGGCAGCCAAGTCTTGACTGGAAATCACTACTAAGACGCTATTCTCACAAGGCAGGGTAGAGTACAAAGTCTGTGCAATGGCCCAGACCCTTAAAGGTTTAATGTCTGAACATGGATTTCAGTGTCAAAGTGTTTCTAGGTAGGTATTTGTCGCTCTCATTATCTTGAAATCAATTGGGCAATAGAGGGCGGGGCGATCGCTCCCCTCAAAACGACAGGCCCGGTAGGTACTAGTACAACAAAGCAAGATACACTTCTCAAAACATTGCAACCAATCTCAAGAAGGTTTATACTTTTCATTATTTCCTTATAAACCATAGTGAGAGGGTTTAGAATATTGTTTGTGAGACCTCACGCGACGAAAAAAGAAAATGGATCTCTCACCAAATCATAACTATATTCCCAACTGGCAGAGTGGATTATTTTGCAAACGAAATGGCAGTGTTAAATATCCACCAGGGTCGCGTGCCCTGTGATTTTTCCAAACGAACATTATCAAAATTGAGGGTTAAAAGAATGGAATGCAGTGCTTGACTATTTCAATATTTTACCACGTACACAGAAAGCTGGGTCGTGTATTTCTCTATGCTTTCATAGGCAATTTTATGTGCGATTGAATATGAATTTGCTTGTGTTATAAGCTTACTCTTACCGCAATGGGTCTAGCGGACCGTACACTCTGGAGATAATGATTAAAGCGATAACGTGGGTTTCCAGTGTTCAACGCAGTTTGCAGAAAATTACTGTATTCTTCCGCTTATCTGTTTGGTAATCACGCAATGCATTCAGAACGTCTATAAAGGGCACGAAGGTATTTAGTGTACGTTCTTTATAAATATTAAACAGGGTGAATGATCTAAGGGCGGAGACCACACGTTTCAAGGAAGACGATGCGTAAAAAACGAACTTGTGTTATCAAAATCTCAAGCCCCCAGTCTAATTCTGTAAAGAATTCGACAGTGCTATGACGTGGAACCAGTCTCGCCCTTAAATAGCCCATCGCCTATGTTTAGATTCACTCGACTGGAATAGTTCAATTGAACGGAAAAGCGAACCTATGGTTCGCTTTCCCGACCAACTGATATATTCCAGACGATTGAATCTAAAAATCCTCTAAAGATTCAATTCTTTAGGATAGATCCTAGAAATGTTGCTCACTCAAGACATGATTTGACCTCATGTTTGATGACATTACCATGACAACTGACTACAGTCGCAGTTTTATGATTACGCCGCGTAGTTACACCAATATGTTAATATATTGGTGTTTCCAAGGAAATTAAATACTTATTGATTATAATATCAACAAATGGAACACTTGTTGATTGGAATATCTGCAACTGGTGCACGAAAGAATATATACTTATCTTTGTGAGTAAACGCGAGCAAATTTCCACTAAAAGTGGGTAAACAAATAGCCCATAACAGCGTCGAATGCCGAACATAATTAGATCTGTGATCTAAGAGATTGCTGTGTTACATGTTCTTAAAGGTTTCTCAAAGAGTTGAGGAACATAAGTTATTTGCCGTATCCACTCACAGGTTCCCAAACTCACGATTTCAAACTTGAGAATATCTTAACTTTATCTTACAATGAACATGCATTTTGTCTGTATTAACTCCGCAACGGTCGTGTATCCGACCCCCTGATAGAGATGTTTGTATCAGGGGGTCGGATACAAGCACGTTCCTTTCGCGTGAGTTCCATTTTTTTTCTTTTTGTTCATCCGTACGAATAAATAATTCGTTATATATTCGTCTACATTCTTGACTTAACCCCAATATATTGTAAGATAAAATGATTATTACCATTATGTGGATGTTCGACTCGTCGTGATCTGCCCTTAGAACCAGGAGCTCGACTCGGACACATAGTTTGTACATCCACATAATGGTAATAATCTCTATTTATCATGATGCCTATCACACATTGGATTTCCACATTCAAAAACGATCTCCGCCAAAAAAATCCACAAAATGATATTTAAGGAAGCCCTTACGCAGAGTTGCCACAATATTCCGGAAAGGCCAAGAGATTACTTAGACTCAGAACATCACCAAAGATTTAAGCGACTTTGAATGGGGAGCTGCAATTTATCCCTTCTGGAAAAAAATTAAAACATAGCATTCTCGTTAAGTCTGTTCGCATTTCTGGCGTGTATTCAGCTGTCAAGAACGCATTACCTTTAATGTCTGCCTCGTCTGGAATGACCGGAAGGTAAAGCTCTTGATCAACCATTCGCCAATTCATTCTATCTCAGATGATAATAATATCACATAACTTTTACTATCTAGATGGCTGGGATGCGATGAATAAAATCATCCTCCAAAATGAAAAAATACAATAAAATTTAAAAAAAACAATGATAGACAGAATACTATTTGAATGGGGTTAGAGCATTTATACTTCTTGAACTGTGACGAAGTTCTAGGTCCTGGATCCACAGAACTGTGGTAACAAAAGCTGGCAGAGATTTTCGACTGTCGCATTTCTTCCGATAACAATGATAAATCTCACCTCCCGTAACAGAGATGTTGTAAAGCAGATTCTGAGATGCTATTTTCGATTGTCTCTCCTCATCCGGTCTTAATGTTTAACAGAAAACAGACAACTTATAGATTAATACTATACAAATTCAGTCTAACCCAGCATACCGCACCTACCTCATATAATGTAGTTACTGAGGACATCCATCTCAAAATATTACAAATAGTACTGAAATGGTTAACCGGATAATCGGTTTGAAACCGGTTATCTACCTAACCGATTAGAAAAATCCGCCAACCGGTTATCCGAAATATCGATAGTGATCGTCATTCCACATTTGAAACGTAGTAAATCTGCCGCGTCTCCTTTCTGATAGATTACACCTCGAAGCCGTGTTGTATATATTGAGAAATAATCGGCTTTGGCATTCAAGACTTCGTTAATGATCGGCAGTTTCCGTGAGAACTGAGTAATCGCAGAAACTATTCCGTAGTATGTATACAAACGAACGTTGTCGAGAACTCGACAACGTTCGTTTGTATACACACTATGGAATAGTTTCAGAATACTGCTTTCCAATTCTTATAGTTTTGATCCCATATTCGGTGAAATAATGGCCACGGATAACAGAATATTATTATATTTTCCGGTTATAGCTCTCGTCGGTTACGAAAATGAGCCAACCGTTTCAGCCCTAATTACAAAATAATGTCATAAATTCGGTGTCATTATTTTGGGTCAGTGAATGACCTTGTGATAGCATAGAAAACATAATGAAGAGTACACTACCGTTTTTCATCGACAGCCATGGAACTTTGAACCGCAATCATAAACATTGAACGTACCCAGCACTCCATCGCTTTATGAATTGACACATTGTGCGAATAATCGTTTTGCGTGATGGTGGGGGTGGCGGGGATGGGAGGGGGAGGGGGTCTGTAAAGGGGCCTAGCATTTTACTAACAGACAGCCAACAGTGATGCGGAAACACTGTTAAGTCATCAGCAACTGTGTACATGTATATATACATAAAGGTAGTACTTATCATAAAAATTAACCTGGGCCCTAAAGAGTTAACGACGACTAGACATATTGTTCTTTGACCTTGGCAGTGATATGTTGTGACGAACATGTACGGTTAAAAATGGCTCGCGGATCCCCTTTGAACAGTCTATTAGATAACAGAAAAGGATCGGCTTATGAAACAACGTCAAGAAATAAGCCGCAATACTCTGGAATTGCTCGTATAAGCCTTTGTACTGAAAATGGTACACATATTAGCATGACCTTGCATTTTCCATTTTCTCGCATAAAATATCTTGAAATGTTTCAACATAAAAACAAGGTTACCGAGAAGGCAAATTTGGTAAACATGTCGCAGACTGCCATAAATTACAGACTGCATAGATCTGTGGTCACTCACTGGTACCAGATAAGTTTGATTTCAGTTTAATAAAATGTTGATGTCAATTTACAACTGTTTACCTACCACAACACAAAGGAAGGTCTCAGGCCATCAGTCATACTCTGTAAGGAATTCGACAATATTATGGACTGGAACCAGTCTAGTCCTTAAATAATCCATCGCCTACAGTTAAAACTAGAAGTCCTGTTACGAACTGTGCGCGTATCGAGGCTTAATTACGCGTAGGAATTGCTCGCAATTGCCGTATCGAATGGCATCCAAAGCACGGCGGGTTCTCCTGGTTACTCATAGCAAACACAGGCAATGTTTCTGCTAATGTGCACAGGCCATATGTACAGAATTTGATAGCCTTACTATGGTAATAACGCGTAGATTAACAGGCAGTTCGACATTCTATTTGTGCGCATTTCATAACAGGACTTCTAGTTTTAACTGTATGTTTAGATTCATTTGTTTAGAATATTTCGGTTGGACAGAAAGGCGTACATATAGATCACTTTTCTGACCAACTGATTATTATTATTTATTTATTAGTGTTTAAAGTCACGTGCTTATGCACAATGGCTAATCATGACCCTTACAGTTTTACGGGTGGAGGAAGCCGGAGTACCCGGAGAGAACCACCGAGCAACGACGAGCAGCTGCCAGCTCCCCAACATCGTAACTCCGCACTGCGGCACAGGCAAGGATAGATTGGTTGAAGACATGCGTACCATCGACGTGCAGTGCGCCTTAGTACACGGCGTCGTCGTGCCCCATGTGGACAATCGAGTGACCAACTGATATATTCCAGAAGATTGCATCTAAAATCACCATAAACATTCATTTTATTTGAAAGTGTTGCTTGCTCAGTGTTGACTGAGTTTTTGATGGTATTACAACGAGGAATCACGATTCAACACAGACGTAGTTTTAAGATTACACCGCGTACTTCCACTTAGGCCAAACAAAAGTAAATAATTGATACTCAGGCATTTTTTTAAAATATTGAATGAAGGAGGGCGGTTTTTATTTTTATATTTTATTCCTGATGGAATGGTCGACGATGCCTAAAATCCAGTTGTGAGAGCCTAAAATTAAATACCAGAGCTTCCATGTTGATTTCACTGATAGTTGTTTTGTAACAATGATCATGCAACCCCAAAGTAATATAGAACAACTAAAATGGAGAAAAAATTATATATAAGTTTTTTTTTAACTAGTTGAGTGCTAGAAACTACAATTAGACCTTCCAAAAAATGAGGGTACCAGTCCAAAGCCAACATTTTCCTTACCAATTATTCGTATTCAGTCAAAAGTTAATAATAGTTTGTTTGTACAAATTAGTTCCATCACACTCTCCAACAATTTGTAATAAAACAGGTTTTGATGAGCAAATCCAGACCACCAAAACTAATGTAGTTCTCAACCAGTTGAATAAATATTTATTTTGTACATACATATGAGAATCGTGTCACATATTGCGAAGAGAATAACAATACTGTAGAATCGTGTCACATATTGCGAAGAGAATAACAATACTGTATTAATTAATGTATACGACATATTACAAATCGCGATATGATACCGCTGAAATCACAAACGATGATAGTTTTATACATTTTTAATTTTGCCTCCGAAATAAATATGACGAACGCGGGCCGAAAAAACGAGTGCGCCGCTGCCTGAGAATCAAAAGATTAGTTTTCTTTAGCCTTATCGTGTTAACATCTTGGTGTTTTCAAGGCGAATTCAATACTTGTTGAAATATATATTAATAGGGTATTAAAGAATATATGTGTATCAAGTTTTGTCAGTGAAGGTACATCACATGTCATCAACAGTGTCGTCTCCGTGCAAACTCCAAGACACATAGGTAAACAAACACCCCATAACGGCATTAAATTCCTTACAGAATTAGACCGGTTGCCCGAGAGCTTGAACTGAGTGTTACGAGGTGCCGATATTCAGAAGGCTCGGTAATAATAAGGTCCGATATTCCGAAGGTCGAATACACCTAAGGTCGAATTCTCCGAAGGCCCAGTGGTCCGAGCGCCCAGTACTCCTGAAGTCCGATACCTTCGGAGTATCGGGCTTTGGGATGTCAGAACTTCGGACTATATTGGACCTTCAGAAGATCGAGCCTTCGGCGTATGGAACCTTCGGACTGTTGGGCAGTCGGAATATCGGACCATCGGAAATTTGGGCTTTCTGAACATACGACCTTCGAAGTTTTAGGCTGTCAGAATATCGGACCTTCAAAGCACTGGGCCTTTGGGATATCGGACTTTCAGAGTATTTGCCCTCGGAATATCCGTCCCTCCATGTAATGGGTCTCCGGAGTAATGGGTCTTCGGGATATAGGGCCGACGCCGTATAACTCACAGGTGTTCGGTATTGAATATATGATCGTATGGATAACACTTTGTTTACTATCAATGTAATCAATGAAATAACCATCTATTGATATATATTTATTGCATTCCCGAGTTTATCTATATTACACGTGACTTCGCTTACTTTACAGTACTACGAGAATTGCTGTTGGTGTTATTCAATTAGTGCCCGTCATTGTAGCGACTGAACGTGAGGATCATATTGAACAAGCCGACATGTACATGCGTACATTTAAACTCACATGAACGAAACGCTTTGAAGTTGCCTTTGATTGGTTGTAACAATAACGTTTGGTAAACAAGGCAATACGTAGAATGGCCAATGCCATATATATAGTACCTCGCAGTTGTATTTTAGTATTTAAGCATGCGCCCGCTTTGTCAATACAACACATTTATTTTTATAGTTAGGCTTTTGAAATACAAGTTAACGATATTGTTCACAGTGGCGTAGGCGTAAAAATTTCAACATCATTTCACCGCGTTTAAAATATTTTTCCCGTAAAGAAGAGCCCCTAGTGTGCACAGATGTTCGCAAGTCGAAAGAGCAGATACCATGCACAAGCTGTATTGAGAATAAAACCTGAAGAAAAAGACTTTATATTCCCTGACAGAAAAATCGTTGCGAATCTCTAATTTGGTTGAATCGAATCCCGAATCGGTTCAGGGTGGGATTTCGAATCAAAACTAATCAATTCTCATCGTTCTTCAAGTTGTAGATATTGCACCGCCTTACAAACGTAAATATTGACATTGGATACTCAAGTTTTCTACTCAACGGCAACGCGTCTACTTGAGTGAGTCAGAGGAAAAACGCAATGTTCTAGAAACGGAATCAAAGTAGTTCCGGAAGTGGAATCACCTTTAACTCTTCTTGCATCATAATATATCTCACCTCCTACAAGTATCTGGGAATTTCATTGGTTCAAAGACTTCACATGCAGACTGCATATAAAACCATATACTGCCTGTCAACATCAATATACGCTGACAGCTATGGGTAATCTCCCCTTTGTTCTGTGATTATTCAAAATGGCGGCAGCCGAGACACGCTTCAAGTTGAAAGATTGAGGCTGCACGTTGAAAATATTAATTGGTCTACCCCCAAAGAATGAAGATGAACTCTTCCAGTTGCTGTCATTGAACTTACAGGGAAGATACCACAAGGGTTCAAAGGGTTAAGAGTATTAAGAAAGCAAACGTACAACGAGCAAACACGAACATCATAAATGGTCTACATTGGGTTTGGGAAAGCTTGCTTGTTGAAATGACTCCTTGGGCAGTTCGCATCGCATTTTTGACGGTTTATCTGTTACTTACATGTAGGTAGGAACTTGGGAAACATGTGCACCACAAACTTTTTTCCAGAAATAGTAGAGAGAGAGAGAGAGAGAGAGAGAGAGAGAGAGAGAGAGATTTTATGACATCATTACTATCTTTACCAAACTGTCATAACAATCGTATTGGTAGTTTGCAGGAAAAGAATGCACAGATTCTTTAGTCTTAATTATATTGAGTGTCTGAAGATTCCTAAGTTTGGGTTGTCTCCATTATGACTTTCAAAGTCGAACAAAATGCATACGTCAAATATGTAGCACCAAATGTGCATTTTTCTAAATGTAGAGGTGCGTTCAATTTCTAAGTATTTAAAGGGATTAAAGATTTACCGATTATTAGATTAAGGAAAATACAAATCGATTATGCTGTGAACGATCGAGAGTCGAATAACCGTATGTTCGTGACAGCTCTACCAAGAAGCAGCTGTACTTACCAATCAACCACAATTCTTAACCAAAACTAGCCAGTCTAAGCTTTGAGAAAACAGAGAATACGTACCGTTTTGAGCAGATACCAGAATTATCCTATCACTAGTGAGACAAAACTCATTTTTATTGTTACTAGTACTATATTTTATTAAATACATTAAATTCTGCCAATACGACGAGTGCCTGTAATTAATACTTGCTCGGAAAACACACCAATGCGGTTGGACGACGTATCGAGTTTCAGACGGACACCACATTGCCCCGTTTCCTAACTGTTTTTAGATGTGAGCTTACTCTTGGGGTGTATAAATGACGCCTGCACGTGTGTGCGTGCGGTCGATATGTGAACAGCATAAGGTGTTGTATTTTATTTAAAGAGAAGCCTACATTATTCAACATTTGGAGACTTTACAGCACAGCTTAAACGAATACCGATATGTAAGCGATACTATTTCGTGCCAATTTCCATCAGTTGCGGTCATAAAATGCAAATGAGCGGAGATATTGAGAGAATTTCAATGGCGTTATATCACCCGAGTGTATCTCGATTCTTATGTTACATAGTTTACTTTCGTTAAAATTGCCTACCACCTGTAAGAGGAATTTACCTATTGTGCATGAAGTTGAAGTATGGGACAAGACTCATCAACCACTACCCAGCCACAGAAATGTTGCTCAAATACTAACTATAATAACGGAAATGGGGTTTGTCAACATCATTCGTATTGCAAATTTTGTTTTTGTCAAATTATAAACGAGGATGGTTCAGTCTAGCTTGGGAGCTTGGGAGATCCAAGAGACGTCTAATTGCATACTACCCTTGTCGCTTTAACCCTTTACTTAACATGAAAAGCAGACGACACTTGCAAAAAATATTCTTGAATAACTAATTTTTTTCAATTTGTGACTCAAAAACATAGGTTATGACCCCTCATTGGAACGAGCTCGTTCCAACGAGGGGTCATAACCTATGTATTTGAGACAAAAATGAAAAGATAATGAAAATTAATTGACGATTTTTGAGAATAGCGCTGGTCGGAGTAAAGGGTTAAGGGGAATGTAAACAGAAACAATTTGGCGAAAATTGTCGTGTGGAATTTCTTTTTATTCGTAGTTTATGATTCAATCTTAGTGTACTTGCATTCTAAATCATAAATAAGGTATGCCGAGACCTTCAAACAAATATTTTAAAATTTAAATATTTGATAATATCACTTTTAAAGAGCATTTTTTTGAGACAGTTATTCTCATGTGTAATACAGCCTTTACAAAAACTATACTCTCAGTTCTGTGTTTTTCTAGTGTATATGAGCTGAGACCTTCAACTGTGATGCATTTTGTCATGAAGGCAATATGAGTAAAATGTCTGTACATATGCAAATGAAGCTGGTGTAAACAAACACCAACAATCTTGATCGTGTTATTAACTAGGACAAGGCGTTTTATTCAAAAAGTATGGTAGGCTGCATTAGTCAGTTATGTTCTAAGGGGAGTGTTTGTCCTAGGTACCTTGGATAAACTTATGTAGTTTCATAGCAAGCCTGGTCAGTGTCATGGATGATCAACTCTCCATTTTAAAGAAACCCCAGTAATTGTTTTCAGACAACACTCCACTTGACTCGGTATGATGCAAATTGTACAGTTATTATCACATTAGAAACAAAAGTGGCAGCTACAGTTTATCGGACCTTCCTCTGATGAGCTAAAATATAACAATATTTCCATTATTTCTCTTGGTATGCAACTGGGGCCATCGAAATGCAATTGCTCGACATATCCGTGTCAAAGTGTTTGCCAAATCAAGTTTATTCAAATCACTTCCCCTAGGATTTTATTTGAGTGTTTCCGGGATTCTGTAGTTTTCAGCACAGTGGTACTTGGACAGAGCAAAAAAAAAAAAACACTCCCAGCAAACGTGATTTAAATTATCCACCATACTTTCGAGGCAAAATCTGTTCCCCACATCAACATGTAAGTTTTTTATTTTCATCAGCGGCATCAGCATATTTTCGAAACGTTCACACTTTGTTTCTTTTCGGTACAATACATCAAACTTCCAGGTCTCAGCTCAAATTATACCACACAAATATAGATCTGCTGACATTTATTTTGTATGCTGATAACAAGCCTTGTGCAGAATTAGTAAGTTGGTGAGACCGACATTTCCTCACCGCTGCTCGGTGGTTATCTCCGGGAGCTGCGGCTTCCTCCACCCGAAAAACTGTCCAACATGAGGTGTCATTAACCCTTTGAACCCTCGTTTTCTGGAATGGCATCGTCTTTGTGTACACTTACAGTGAAATGGGTCAGTGCAGAATCAATATCCAGGGATGATAAAATAATAACAGCAGTCTGCAGCCGTCTGGCTGTAGATTGCAGTTATTATTTTCATCACCAATGCCCCGTATAATGACCTCTTATAATAAGACAAAAATGGGTCGTAATTAGGCCTTGGACCGATAATCGGTCTTACGAGTTCAAAGGGTTAGACTCAAATAAATGAGCAAACAGGCAAACAATTGGAAATCAAGAATTTATCAAGGCATATGTCCAAGCAGTCTAGAAACAACTGCTCAGGTTTTAAGATTTGACCAGCTCATTGGTATATGACCCACAAACCATGAAGAATCTACTCTCCAACATCGGAAGCTAAGTAGACTGTGGGCTTATAGTAGTTTATAAAAAGTAAGGCTGTCACCTCTTTACCTAACATGATATAGAAGACGACTCTCTTAATGTAATTCCTCTTGAATAACCAAAAAATTTCACTTTTGCCTAAAAAACATAGCGCCTCTGCCTCATGGGAAAGAACAAAAAGGATTAGGCTGTGTGTTAGAGGCAAAAACTAAAAAATAACAAAATCTGCACAGCGATTTTTATAAGCAGTGCAGGTCGGATATGGCCGTTAAGACTGAATTTGTAAACACCAAGCAATTATGGTTAATGCAAACCGGCTTGTGAAGAAAGATAACACTCCAAAAGTAATGCCATATAGAAATGTGCAGAGGCCAATATTGGTAACGTTGCTTGAAAAAACAAGACAATATGCTGTACACCTGAAAGCTTTATTTGGTTGTTTCAGGTTAGAGCATTTTCCGTCCTTGAGGGTGGCATTTTGCGGGGCGCGTTGGCATTGTGTGGATTTTTTATACCGGACTCAGCAGTTGCTATTAGCAGGTCAGAAGATAACACATCGACCGACTTGTGCTTCTGGCTTACACGCAGACTGACATACAGACTTACAAGCAAGTACGATGCACGATAAAATACCGGCGAGGTGGTTTTTATTCATTTGGTATTCATTTATTAGGAACCCCAGGACCGAGCCATGTGCTTCCCAGAAAGAAAGCTTTGACCTTTTATCCTTTCACCACAGCGAAGAAATGCTTTAATGTAACATACTTTTATTTTTTTTTAGTGTTTAAGATAGTTTTCACTGGCGTTATTCAGTTGTAAAATCAAAGACCCTGTTCATATTAGGTAATTACAGAGGATGCACGCAGTTAGACCAGTCCCCTGATGCATACTTCTGAATTCACGAGCATGTTCGTATATGGTTTCTGGAATATTCCGCTTTTCGGCTGTTTCGCCCGAGCAGAGATTTCGCCTTTGAATACAAAACTTGAGTGACAACTGGAAATATTTACGGTTGAAAGAGGGTGCAATGTCTACATTAGATTTAGGGACCTGCGAGCCGGGGATAAAACTTCGAGCCGAATCTCGAGCCGAATCATCCCTCTGGTATAGAGTCGAGTCGAATCTCGAACCTTGAAACCGGCGCGACGGCGACATTCGTGCTTCCATAGTCTGCAATACCGGTACTCTGCATGAGTTCAGAATCAATTGGTCTGGAATCGAGTATTCTCGCACTGCGAGAATACTCGATTCCAGACCAATTGATTCTGAACTCATAGACTCGCAGTTTTATTCTACCCACTTGGTGGTCGTGGCTCGTGCTCAGCCTCATCAGCACCAAATAGCATTATTATAAAAGCAAACAAGGCATGTCGGAAAATATGATAAAAAATCTCAAACTCAAAGTCTCGCGAAACACAGTATCGCGCACTAATAGTGAAGATAGACATACAATATTCTCAAAAACCCGGGGACGAATATTCCCGGGGACGAATCTTCCCTGACCCTCAGAGATCGTACGGTAGCCCGGGGGTTTAATAATCAACAAAATTGGAGAGCTAATACGTTCAGAGAGCGATTTATTACACTATCGTTACCGTATGATGGCGTGTTCTTGATGCGAGCGAGTGCACATATAATTCGCCGTTTGAACAGAGGTCGGTTCGAAAAATACGAATCGGACGGTGAGGTATCGAGTCGAATCGAATCTCGGCGATGGTTTCGAGTCGAGCCGAATCTCGAACGGTTCGCAGGTCCCTAATTAGATTCGACTCGAAAATTGAGATTCGCGGAGCGCTAATAATTTATCCACGTGTTTTCCTCGATAGTAACGTTCTCGACACTACAACAGTTCATGCTTCCTGAGGCATTCCGGAGAGTGTAACATTGCTTGCTTAGCATGGTAAACTAGTCCTGTTTTACTTCACTGTAAAAAATACTTTTAAAATACGGCAAAAAATACTATCAACCTAGTGGTCGGCACCTTTATGGTAAACTATTATGGCGAAAACTTAAAATACATCTTTCAATGCCGACCTTTTGATTTCGATCTGGAGCCAAAACGGAGGAACTGATATTACGTCTCATTTAGTACATGAGAAGGCTGGCGGACTGACATGCAAAGAAGACCAATTTATATTTTTAACCTGCAGCATCCAGCAGCTTAAAACTGAGTCTTCTAAAACGAGGCATTGGACGACGCAATTTTGCAAACGCGGGAATTCGTTCGTTCTGAAACAAAGGAAGGCTTTCCTCCAGTGTAAATTAGTTTTCAGGCGATGAAAATTTTAGCAGCAGCAGCAGCAGCTATTATCATAAAATGTATGGTAGAAGTAACGCAATCGCTTGCCAGTAATTCTCCAGTAACTTTAGCTGTAATCTGTTACAGTGCTGTTTAACACTTAACCTAACGAATCCCCTGCATCCGCCCGCGTAATATGCAAATTCAGCAGCTGAAAAAATATTATTTTTCAAACAATTTCAACAAAACCATATGATGTGACCCCTCGTTGGAACGAGCTCGTCTAGATCATTCCAACGAGGGGTCACATGATATGGTTTTGTTGAAATTGTTTGAAAAATTTAAAAAAAATGGTATTTAAAATAATAAATTTTGATATCGTCTGCGTTGGGTAAAGGGTTAATAATCTGATCTGGTAACCAACGCCTTGGGTATGAGTTCCACAAAGTGGTTAGCATACGTGGATAGGATTCAATAAACTTAACTTTATTCTTGTAGTGTGGTCACAATAAACCCATAGAAGTTGAAATGGCCTTCCAATATCATTAAGCAAATAGTAAATAAACAAGACTGCTTCTGTTGTTCATCACCACAACTTTATCCACTTTTACTCCTTTTATCCGCTTGCCAGATATTCCCATCAACAAAGCAATACGCTTACCACCAGAATAGGTATACTTTTGAATCTATACTGAGTCAAAAAAGAAAGTATAATAGAAACAAATGTGAAAAATAGCATAAAGGATGAAATATAATAGTTCTAATGTTGCATGTTTGTAGACAAAAAGTCGTGCAAAGAGTTTAATGACATGTTGTTGTTGTCCACGCAACCGTATACAATTTTGCTACGGGTTTCAAAATAACACGTGCTACCCGAGAATGTCAAATTGAATGGGGGTGACTGACGATTTCCTTTGTGGTATGTTGTGCTAGAGAGCCTTGGTTATTGAGAAAACACGCTAGTTTTTCTCTTCCGACATTTTCAAAAATGCCAAGGTTAACCGAAAATCAGAGGTTGCGTGCCATTGGTATGCTCGAGGCTGGGATACCTCCACATGAGCTCGCTGCTGAGTTCGGAGTCACATTGGCCACTATTTACCATCTCATTGGAAGGTATAGAGCCACTGGATCTACTGCCGACCGACCTCGCTCAGGTCGACCAAGAGTTACGACTCCTGCACAAGACCGACACATCAGGACGCCTCATTTGCGGGATCGCTTCCTTCCGGCGACGAGGACAGCAGCAATTACTCCTACGCAATTTAAAAAATGCCAAGGTTAATCGAAAATCAAAATGGGTTATCGTCACATTTTCATGTGCCGCCTTTTTTGGGGAACCCTCCTCTAGATATGTTTTAAACCCCTTCACATTGATGTCAAAATACCGAAATTAATTTCAAGTATAAAATTTTACACTTAATGCAATTAGGAATTTAACCATTTCCATTTTGTTTGACAGATTCAATGAACTCTATCGAACAAGCTTGGTTAAATTCCTTCCTGCATTATGGGGAAACTGTGGTGGTTGAAATTTCCGTCTTTTGACATTAGTGTGTCTAGGGTCAAGGGAGAAGCATGGTAAGACTGAATTGTTTACAGAGTCAGAACATATACTCCTTTTAGGGAAATCACCTTTTCCACATTTTACAAGCAACGAAAAATGACGATGCATTAAATTGATATGTCACATCGTGTTCGACAGTTTTTACAGGTGGAGGAAGCCGATGTGCCCGATGAAAAAAGATCGAGCAACGGCGAGCATCTGTTAGCTTCTCCAGTTTAGTAACCCATCACAAACAGCGAGTTAGCAGCGGTTGGAGGCACGTGCACCATAGACATTCAGTACGGCTTAGTACAGAATGCCATCGTGCACCACCCCCACCCCCTCCCCACGAAACACATACACACTCGTAATGAGATCAAGTGTCTTGCTCAAGGACACGGCTCAGATGGGGTGGGTCAGTATCGTTAGAAAGCCATAATGCATTATAATTTTTTCAGTTTAATGGCATTTTATTAAACATTTATGCCTGCGGTCAGCCTTCTCCGTTGAATATATACAAGGTGGGCGTCAAAATGTTCCATATTGATTGAAAAATCAAAATATATTAATGAACCGCTGTGGATTTGTTAGTGGGAAAAACCTTGGAAAAAACACTGGCGAAAAAAACGAACCGTATACCCGGGTACTGGACCGCTATTTTTTTAACCGGACCACCAACGGCGGGCCGGTATAGTCCGCATTACTACCGATTATTTATATTTATTTATTTATTGGGGTTTAAGGTCACATATTTCTGCACAATGGCTAATCATTACCATGACAGTTTTACGGGTGGAGGAAGCCGGAGTACCCGGAGAGAACCACCGAGCAACGGCGAGCAACTGTCAGCTCCCCAACATACTAACTCCACACAAGCAGGTATAGCATTGGTTGAGGTACACTATCGACGTACAGTACGCCTTAGTACACAACGTCACGGTGCCCCCACGTGGGCAATGGGGTGAAGTGTCTTGCCCTAGGACACAACGCGATTGCCGCAGGTGGGATTCGAACCGAGGACCTCTCGGCTTGCAGCCTGCACCTCTACCAACTGAGCCACCGCCCCCCCCCCCCCCCTTACTACCGATTACCAGCGCCTGGGGTAGCAGTCATCTATGGGCAGCGTATTTTTACACAACGAATGACCTAAACTTGACTTCATACTTGGCCTGTTGTTATGAAACAACGAAGCATAATTTTTTCGGAAATACTATGTGCTCAGCATTCGAAAATAAACCAAACTCTATTTAAGGTTACTTTCAGCAACAGTGGCTATATCATGGCTGCACGATAAGTATGAAATCAAGTTTAGACAATCGTTTATACCAATTTTGCCCACTTTAAAGGACATCCACCCAAGGAGTTGGTTTCAGGGTCCTATTTTTCTGGTAACGGAGAACTTGTTTACCAGCAAGTGCTTCTTGTACATCGTCCCGTCTGAAATTTCAGATATTCACTGGGTGAAAATTCCCTTCCAACATATTTGCGTCGCTCACAATTCGTTCTGTCATTAACTACCAGTGGCACAAGACTATCTCTTTTTCCATCGGCAACTATACATAATTTTAGTGTGAAAAATCCAACACGTTATATGTTATTACTTATTAGTTAAGCCCCCGATCGACGTATTGTATGCACGTTATATATACATTATCGAGACGTGAGTAAACACCAATTCATAATGTTTGTGAAACAGATCGAGAGATCAGTGCTGGGCCTTTGGCTAGAATCCACGACCTCTAGCACCGAAGCTTCGAAACACCAAATCTAGTCGCAAGTGGCCATTATACCACGAACGCTGCACCATGTTCCCATTCTTTCTGATTCATCACTAATGATTATCACATCGGTCCCTCCACCGAAGTAGTCGAGAGACTCGCAGTGCTAAGACACAACACCAATGCCACCAAATGCCGGAGACTTGACGAACCCTAAAATGTAACAGATCGGATAGTATGTGTGGGAGGTGAGAATCGAACACAGTATAAACTGTATAATGATTACAAAAAAAGGACAGAAAATGTCGCATAGAGAGCGATAGAGTCGCCATTTAGTCGAAATTCTCCGTTAGCTTTCTTTGCTCACAACGAAAAGAGCATCTGAGATCCAATGCTTTTCGGGTTTCTTTCTCGACAGGTGAAATTCCCCAGAAGAAGTCGTAACAAGATCATGATGTAATTTAGAATAAAACACGTTTTCGATCACAGAACTGTTCCAAGACATAAAGAGATCAAGATAAACAATACAAGTTGGTTAATGACCTTTTGACCCTGACTGTTAGATTTGATTGGTCAAGATGCTGACGAATGCAAAAGTCGACATCACTCATCATCATCATCATGAATTCTCGGATTATAAGTTTTTTCTTGACTTTGGGATCCGGTACTTGATATTTGCTAGAACAATTGCTCATGCGTGAAGCTGTATCGTGGTCATCAATATCTCTGAATCTTTAGACTTTGACTGTTCAGTCCTGGTACTTTCGTATGTGAGGGTTTTCGTGAGTCCTGTTGTGTAATCAACTATTTAATAGTACAAGTAGTAGCTTTATGTCATTGGAGGTAATGAGTACCACCCTGAGGGATACAGCTATAACCGCTTCCCCGCTCAGGTGAGCCAATATTCGCCATGACAAGCGTCTTGTACTTTACCAAAATATGGATACAAATTGTAGTAGCAACCGCACTGACTGAACAGGGAACACAATTTTAATCAGTCGTGTAGTGGATTTCTAGGTTGTGACGGTCTAGTTCTGTTTTTAACCCTTTACCCAACGAATCGGCCGCATCCGCCCGCGTAATATGCAAATTCAGCAGTTGAAAAAATATTCAACAAATTTCAACAAAACCATATCATGTGACTCGTCGAGCTCGTTCCAACGAGGGGTCACATGATATGGTTTTGTTGAAATTTTTTGAAAAATTTCAAAAAATGATATTTAAAATAATAAATTTTGATATCGTCTGCGTTGGGTAAAGGGTTAAAACGTCTAGTGATTCTGACTCGATGCTATAGGATGGAAGTTCATTCCACTCATAATTAGTATACTTTTGTTTGATAATAAAGATTTACAACCATCTGGGACCTCTTGTGGTTGGGTGATCACAAGACGTTTTCAACTCCAACAAAATGAAATACCTGCATGGATACAACAGTTACCACATAGTCATATGGCAACTGTTGGATTATGGGACACATGTTCTTGGCTAAGGCAAGCAGTGAAGCATTTTCAACTCAGGCACATCACTCACACATCTCGTGAGTTGACTCAACTGTAATCGTGTTTGCTTCTCTCGAACTCGGTCGCTAAATTGGAAGTGACAGGGGAAAAGCGAACAGTATTCAAGCGGCAAAATTCGTCGCCTATGTGATTAAATTGCGAGTGACACCATTGAGGAAAACCGTCTAAAGAACAAAAACTAGAGTTAAAGTAGCGTCTAGTTGGCCGCGTTTATGATACATAGTTAACCCATAGACAGCTACTGTATGTAAGTAAGAATGATAATTATACAATAACATGATTTTCGAGGGCGTTGTGCTCCATTATCGGACCGGCATCGGTGATTAGCAGCCCAGGTAGTCATTAGAGGCCCGAGGCGATAGCCGAGGGCCGCTAATGACTGCCGGGCTGCTAATCACCGATGCCGGTCCGATAATGGAGCGAAACGCCCGAGAAAATCATGTTATTATTATTATTATCAACATATGGCTGCAGTCACTATATAAAAACTACTATTATTATCACACTCATCGTGGCATTATGACTTCTTCTACCACACACAAGTACAAATTCTGACATGAAACAAAACTTTGACAATAACATTATTCATTTTCTCAATAACACACATTAATTTATTTAACTTTCAACAATTAATACAGTTAGCTCAGAAATCGCATTGTTTGTTCCTTTTCGCTAACCAATCTGTGAATTTCTTGAGACCATATACTGTAGCCCGGTTAGTATTCTTTGGCCTCGATTCGTTTTCCATTCGCTCTAAATCTCCTTCACTTAGTTCTGACGATTGAGAAAGAGAGTTCGACGTTTCTAAAATTTCTGACATTTATCGTCTGGAATGTTTACAAACAAAGTTAATCGTGACGTCACATCTGACTAGTCAGCGGTCGCTAATGGCTATAAATAGCCATTAGCGACCGGCTAGAAATTCCGGAAGTCTTATGTAGGACTGTTATGCGTTCTTATCGTTCATGCAAATTACTGTTAATCTGCAGGTAACGCACAGTGAGTTGATAATAATTGATCAGAATATACCATGCGCTGTGCAATAAGACGTATTTGATACTCGATGAAAGAATAGTGTTTTTTGTTTAGTTTAAACAATATTTATTTATAAACTTCAGAAAATAATGTAAAGATAATACAATAGTTTATGGATTCTGGTGTAAGCTTGCAAGCTTTTGTATAGCCGTTTCTACAAAATAAACAGAATTATATGAAACATGTCACATCAAGAGGGTGGTGTAGAAAATAAGAGATTGTGATTGGAGGATTAAGGGTGACATCTATGGTAGTAGCGAGTCCTGGCACACAGTCCAGAGAAGACACGCCGTTGTCATCGTTTCCTTTCAAACCTTTTCAGACATTGTCGGAAGCATGCAATGTAATTCGGCAATAGAACTACTAATCATTAACCCTTTACCTAACGAATCGGCCGGAGTCGCCCGCTTAATATACAAATTGAGCTAGTGAAAATAATATTATGTTTGAAAAGATTTCAACAAAACCAATCATGTAACTCCTCATTGGAACGAGCTCGTAGAGTTCGTTCCAATGAGGGGTCACATGATATGGTTTTGTTGAAATTTTGTAATCAATTTGAAAAAAATAGTATTTGAAACTATAAATGCTGATATCGTCTGCGTGGGTAAACTACATGTAACCTTTGTACAAATACTCACGATTCCTGGCATTTTACTCGATCAGATGACCGCTTAATATGAGTATACAGTACTATGGGTAGCACAAAATTGAAAAAATAGTAAAACATGAAGGGTAATTTTGTGATTGGGGTTAGTCCGTTAGGGCTATTATGTTGGATCACAGGTTAATAACAACAAAACGAAATAAGTTATGACAACATCCATGAAATAAACGTGGAAATAAGAATTCGCAGAAGCAATCTTTGAATTTGAATTTAAATCCATTTGGAGTGATTCCAAGAGTTACAGGAAATAAGTCCTCTGTTTTCCATAAAAATGCAGGACGATGGGACTATATCTGCTACTGGATAATGTGGAATCCACATTGACATGATCCAAATTAATGAATTCTTTGTTTAATGCACTGATCTCTTTTCAATTGGGTTGTCACAAAGCTGATTGGTCACATTCAGAAAAGCGCGTCCACCGTCGCTCTCGGGGGGGGGGGGGGGGGGGGGGAGGGGGCGAAAGTTGCTTCAAATAAATAATGCTCAACAACAAAACTTTCAATGGGTTTCCCGATTCCTCGCAATCTGCGATTTTCTTATTTTATTGGACCTTAACGCCGCATCAGTATATAAGGCTATATCGCGTTTAAAAGTATACAATTTAAAGTTTACTAGGAATGAATATGTTGATGATGTGTACATCTTTCGTGGCAATACAGACCGAGAACTTACAACATATTTTGGTTATTATTAACCAACAACAGCACCGCCAGGCGTGGCTAAATACGCCCGTTAGCCGTAACTCATCTAACAATAACTGGACGGGACCCATATTCCAAATTAGCCTGTATTATTAGCTTGGAAATACCCTTACCAAGTTTGGTTGAGATCAAATGATACAAACTGGAGTTATCGGCTGGAAATCAAAAATAATAATAGACGGTCCAATTCTAAGTCTAAAAAGGGCCGTAAGTCATGTAACAATAATTGGACGTCACCCACATTCGAACTGAGGCTGTATTGCTAGCTAGGTAATACACATACCAATTGGTTGAGATCAAATAATCCAAACTGGAGTTATCGGTCGGATACCAAAAATGTTATCGGACGGACGGGCGGATTGACTGACTGACTGACGGTCGGACGGACGGGTGGACAGGCTGATTA